>OZ008371.1:162825620-163383373 GCA_963931995.1 Phaonia tiefii | reverse complement strand
GTAATAAAGCTTTTTTGCGAAAGCTTCAATAAAGCTGTTGTAACATTAATTTTGAATTGTAAAGCGTAAAGCTTTCACACAACGCTCGAATGCTAATGCGAAGACTCGATAAGGTAAACCTTTTTTAATATTAGGGTGGCCCTCTCAACATTCGCAGAACTTATTTCAATAAAAATATTAATTAAAATACATAAATTAAATTAAGTTTAAAAAAATTGAACATAATATTTTTTTTTTTTAAACGGACTTGAATCAAATGCCGTTGGTAAATATAAAAATTACAGCAGACAGTTGTCCGAGGCCTTCGGCCACGGACTGTCCCTGCAGGCTGTGTCAGAGACACGGCCATAAGTTTAACGTAGAATACGCCATCCGATAAGACAGAAAACATATATAACAATAAATGATAAATAATATAAGCAAATGAATTTATTGTTATATATGTTTTCTGTCTTATCGGATGGCGTATTCTACGTTAAACTTAATGGCCGTGTCTCTGACACAGCCTGCAGGGACAGTCCGTGGCCGAAGGCCTCGGACAACTGTCTGCTGTAATTTTTTTTTAAAGTTAATGTATGAGAAAGTGAGAAACATTTTTCGGCTGAAATCCATGAGGCCGGGCCCAGCTCAAAAGAAAAAAAAATAACGAAAATCGAGTAAAATATTGCAATTTCAGAAACCAAAAAAATTTTTTAACGATCGGACCCATGGGGCTCTCTGGGTCGAAAAAAATTGGGTCGTAAAAGGGACAAAATCGTGAGATCTTTTTAAAAAAAATTTTTTCTTTTGCCTTTGTGAAGACCCATAATCGGGTACATTTTGCGAACAAGTTTAGATTATTTTTAATTCCTTAATTTCAAAAGACCCGGTATATCTTAAAATAGGGTTATCTCGATCCACAGACGTGGTACAGCCAAAATATATATACAACTAAATTTGCGAGGAGAATGTGTTTAATTTGAGTACCCCCACTTGCTTGTTTGTAGATGTACCTAGGTGCAACCGTTTTTTGGACCCATGGGTCCGATCGTTAAAAAATGTTTCGGTTTCTGAAATTGCCACATTTTACTCGATTTTCGGTTTGTTTTTTGAGCCGGGCCCGGCCTCATGGATTTTTGCCCATTTTCGGCGTATGTCTACTATACGCCTAAAGCGCCTATTAGACGGTCATACCTGGTATGATACGACGGTATGATGAAAAAAATATGTTTTGCTATTACACTATCATACCAAGCTGACATATATCAGTTTGAAAGAAACATCGAAGTGTGAGGTTGTTTGTTGTAATGGCGCGCGAGTTCCACAATTCTGGGAAATGCTCATAAAGCGAAATCAACTCACGTAAAAACCCGCGATCTAGCCACGCCATCTGTCCACTTTGAATGCTTAACAACAAATGAAATTTCTTATTGTGATTGACACAAGAGCTATTACACGAGTATGATGGTATGATGGTATTCCAAAATATCAAAAAATTTTGATATTCATCATACCTTGTTGACAAACAAGTATTTTTGCCTATTACACGAGTATGATGGTATGATCGCATACCGCTCTATCATACCAGGTATGACCGTCTAATAGGCGCTTTACTCAAGATTTATTCATTCAGGTTATAGCAGCAGCTGTTGATGAAATGAAAGTGCGTAATATGTCAAAGTCAGCTGATGTAAACACAATGTAATTTCAAATGTGTTAAATTTAGTGCTCACAATAAATATTCAAGTCGATTTGTGTAAACCCCTTTAATATTTAGCAAATTGTTTTCGCAAATAAATCCATCTACTTTATCACAAATTCTTTCAAACATTATGAACAAACTAATAATGTAAACAAAAACAGAAATGTAAATAAACTGACATTTTAGGCACGAACAAAATGAAAACAATCAAATCAGCTGTGCTACTTATATAACCTGAATGAATAAATCTAGGGCTTACACTTCAAAAATAAAAAAAGTTGTATAGGGCCTGGCACCTGGTACAAAGAAATGGTAGAAGCACTAGCCCAGTAGATTTGAACTTTTTTTGTGGAGGGCGTATGAGCATGTTTTTCTCTTATGTCAAAGTTTGTTTATATTTGTTTGTCTGTAACCACCCTTCGCCTACAGCTTCTGTTTTTGAAATGTTTTCTTCGTAAAAATGAGATAAAAACGTTTTAATTTTCACACTTAAACACTTTCAACATATCAAATAAAATACATTAATTTTCTAAATGCAACTTTTTCCAATATTGTTTACATTTTCATTATTTTTCAACCAGCTGAGTTGACACAATACAGGCACTGAGCACAAATAAAACTTCCTGTTGTTTTTGGCTTGTTGTATTTGTTGTCGTATTGCATCTGCCATTATATTTGTACTAAAACATAGAATATATATGAGGTGCTCCAACTCGCTCTTCATTTTGGCATAACTTTAATTTAGTCAAGAATCTCCGGTCTACACCAACATTCCACCACCGACAAAGTTTGGTGCGCTGAGTTGAAAACGTTATTTTTTCCTCCCACCTCGACCCAACTTCTTCAGATATAGACCAGTGATGGCCACACTAAACTAACACTAGGAAAGTACATTTGTATGCGTGCAATAATAGGCAACTGCGCTGCACATGAATGCCAAACCGCAACTGAGTTCATTTGAGTAAACACGTTGTTTTGTTGTTGCTACAATCAAATGAGCATGCACGTGTGGGAGCAGAGCGTCAGCAGCATTTTTCGTTTCCTACCACATGTGGTATGTTTTTCAATTTTTGGCCATCACTGATATAGACCTTTAAAGCTTGAGTATATAATCGGACATACCTCAGGTATTTATTATCCGATCTCGTTCAAATGGGTATCATTTCAAAGGCCTTTTTAAACTCCATAAATCCGCGTATAAACATATTTGTTTTTATTAACCCATTACGGACACACTATAAAAGCTTTTTTAAACTCACTTTTTTTGTTCAAATGTACTATTTTCAAACAAATCCCTTGTGTACTTATTTGATTCCTAGAATACGATAATAGAACCAAGTTTTTTTTTAGAATACTTTGCATTAACCCCACAAAGACCGGAGATATTTACGTTGAAACACATTACAAATAAAAAAATTATGTGAAATAATTTTCGGATGCAGCGCTTCCATCCAAATTAATAAACAACTAAAAACAATCAAAGGTAAACAACCATAATAAATAAGCTATTTAAAAAAATCGCGCGTTTTTTTAAAATATTTTTTGCCTGCGGCGCTCCCTTTCCCCCAAATTAATAACACCCAAATAGTATGTCGAAGCTGGTTGTGGACCCATCCCAGAGGTGAAAATCGCTAAGCCCGGCCGAAGGCCTGCCACGCAGAAAGCTTTATAGCACAAAAATACTTTGCCGAAGCCGAAGGCCGTCCACGCAGAAGCCTTTATATCACAAAAATATTATGCCGAAGCCGGTGTTGGACCCATCCCTGAGGAGAATATCCCTAAGCCCGGCCACACAGAAAGCCTTATAACACAAAAATACTATGCCGAAGCAGCGAAGCCGGTGTTGGACACTCACCAGAGGAGAAACCCTCTTAGCCCGGCCGAAGGCGGTCCACGCTGAAAGCTTTCTAACACAAACATATTATGCCGAAGCCACGAAGCAGGTGTTAAATTAAATACATTTTTTCGATAACTGGTTCTGAAAAAATTTTAAAAAAATAATGGTTGAATTGAGCTGTGGCTTAATTTTTCATTCATTTACATTTTAAATTGAATATCTCCGGCCTTCGAAAGGCTACTGTTAAGTATTATAAAATAAAATAAATGGTTGCCCATTACATCCCATGAAGTTTTCACTCACTGATTGGGACCTAGAGTTTTACACCGATTCCGAACGGAATATGATAAGCTTTTTCATGGCTATATACTCGATAGTGTCGCCGTCACAATGCGAGGTGACCGCCGCCGAAAGAAATTTTTTTTGGAGGTGGTCAGAGCAGGGTTCGAACCCAGAATCTCATGTACAAGAGCCGCACACACTAACCATTGCACCACCGACGGTTACTTAAGTATTATACCTTAAAAATAAGTGTTGACTTGTTTATTATCGCAGTCCAGGATAAAAAATAACTGTTTTTTCAAAAAAATGAGGTTAACAAATCGTTTTTTCTATTAACCCCCAATGGATTAATAAAATATACACCGCTGTGGCTTAACGTGCTAGACGCTGCTGAAGATGATGCTTCACAAACATCGAAACGATCGTCCAGCGAATGTGAGTTCGAATCCCACCCGCTGGGTTTACATTTTTTTCACTAACCGGAGAAAACATGATCTCTTAGCCTTAAAAAGGAAATTATAACTTTAAAACATAACGAGGATCTAAGACAACTAAATTTAAAACCAAATATTTTTATATACACACTTACAGATTTTAGAAGGATCTTTTTAGTGAAGCCTATTTCAACAGCAACGGTTTATAAATAACTGAGTTATGCGCGCTTATACATTCAAGCTTTGGAGGCCCGTATTTCGAAAAATTTGGGCTTGCGGACAAATTTTTTTATTCCTCATCAGCATTTTATGCCCTATCAGGCAAAAAATAAAACCAAAAAAATAGGAGACATTAGACTAATGTCCGCGCATAAAGCTTTATAATGCAAAACGACTGCAGTAGTCGCGAAGCCGGTGCTGATCCTACCCAGAGGAGAAAAAATACCCTCATTACCCTCTCACATATCCGAACTTTGGGGGCCCATAAAATTAAAACCCATAACTTTAAACTACAACGAAAAATTCAAAAAGGTATTGTCGATATTGTAGTTTTATATTTGCAGCACTAAATAACAAATAGTATTATATAGTAAAAATAGTATTTATATAGCTCTTAATATTACTCAGATCACCAAGATTTATACAGCCTTGCTTGTATAGCAAACTTTCTATGCAGTGCACTTATTGAATTACAAAATTACATACTACTATTTATAAAAGTCGGTTAAAATACACAGAAAAGACTTTACATAAAAAAAAAACAATATTTGTTTACAATTTCGACTTCTTTGGATAGGCATCAACATCTTCCAAAAATATATCCATATGCAAATTGTCAGCATTGGCTCGATCGACTGCATACTGTTTCAAATCCCGTATCCCTGCCTTCAGCAACACTTTTTCGTCAATATAGAATTGGCCTGTGGGAGCTTTTGATGGTGATTGCGATATAATAGCATATGCAGCATCTGCCATTATATCAGTTTTACGTGCATATTTCCCACTTTCCGGACCATGTAACATATCGACTGCAGCCGTTTGAATGGTAGTTTTAGGCCATAAAGCATTGACGGCCACATTATCATCTTTAAATTCTTCAGCCATACCCAAAACACACATCGACATGCCATATTTGGCAATGGTATAGACAACATGACTACCAAACCATATGGGGTTCATGCTTAGAGGTGGGGAAATGTTTAGAATGTGGGCATGTTCACTTTTCAGTAAATATGGTAGACATTCCTTGGAGCTAAAAGGATTGAAACATTATTATTGAGATTAGCTGTAAATGTTAGAGAAATGACTTGAGAACCAATCCGGCCAAAGTGTCTAAAAACTTTTATTTATAGAAAATCCCCCCGCAAATGAAATTTTTAGTAAAAAAATAGCTTCTTAGGAATAAATTGCAAGAATGCAGCTCATTATAGAAATGTGAAGATAATGATACTTTTTCTAGATTCCTTCTTCAGAAAAGATACACAGAGTAAGTTTTTGACAAAAAAAAAAAGTACAAAAAATTAAAATTGTTTCATACCTGACGATCACTTTCGGAATAGGTATCAAAAGATTAATTTGAATCTCTTCACGTCGGTTTGGTTCTCTTTTCGGAGTACTTACACCAAGAAGGTACCTCGAGTGTTAATGTTGTGCATTAGATCGTATCTTTTCATCTCGGTAGAGAGAGTGGAGGTTAATGCAATGGCGCTTGCATTGTTAATCACAATGTCAATTCCTCCAAATTTCTCCACGGCCGCCTGGACAGCTGCCTTCACCTGGCTCTCATCACGTACGTCTACAATACAGGCCAACGCTTTGCCTCCTACCTTTTCAACTAAACGAAATCATAAACTATGATTTTGCTGCAATTTAATGTAACTCAAGTACAACTTACTTTCTGCGGCCGCTGTATAAATGGTACCGGGTAGCTTTGGATGTGGGTCTGCGGTCTTAGCGGCAATGACAACATTTGCTCCATCCCTGGCAGCCTTCAGAGCAATGGCCTTACCAATGCCTCGAGAGGCACCGGTTATAAAAAGGGTTTTACCCTTCAAACTTCCATTGTTTTGCATAATGAACGTTAAAATTCAGAAATTAGAAGGGAATTAATTTGAATAACTTGAACAACAGGAGAGTGATGGTACGATTAATAATCTTGTTGGAAAATCACACAACTACTGTATTGGAATCTCGGTACAATGTCCAAATGGACACACAATTGATAACCATATGATTGATAACATTTCTGAACAAAAAAATACGGCAACGCTCTTTATACCTTGCAGCAGTGTTACAACTATTTTTACAAAATCTCTCAAATACTCGTCAAAAACAGTTAGGGGTTTCGTACTTGGTAGTATTTTAATACAACAGTTGTACAATTTTTGATGTTGGCTTACACATAAAACTAATATACGACAATACAATCGCGAATGATATGTTTACTGCTTGTCATATTTTTCAAGTACTGTTCTTGTACCGTGTTTGATATTGCCGAATTCATTTGATTAGTAACATCACTACCATAAGAGCTGTTGTTATTTATTAAGCGTGTTTTTTTGTTTCCCTCTAAACTAATTTTTCGACGACTTTGTATGGGGAGCCACTTAAAATCGCTTAATATCGCTTAGCTCCTCACACAACGTGGTCGAAAAATAGTTTAGCAGAGAATAAAAAAACAGGTCTATTATTACTTATTTTGTGAAATTATTATTGTGATGATATTATTATGTTATGTTATTACTTCATCCATTTCCTTTAGTTTCGTCATTTTAGTTTTAAAAACAATTTTTTTTCAATCAGCTGGATAAATATGACATACAACAAAACAATGCAATAATGGCGTGTTCACAGTTTGTGTAAACCGTAAGTATTTTCTGATAAAAATGGGTTTAAATTCAAATTCCTTTGTTTTCCAAGATGTGACATGAATCCTGTACTTTTATGAACCACGAAATCAACAATACTTGTTTCTCCCACAATTTAACTTAATTTTCGAGTTTTCATGTCTAAATCTGTATTCCGTTCTTATTACATTTTCGTAAGAAATTTTGTCATTTATTTTTATTGTATCTCTGATTTTCCTTGCAAATATTCCATGAATAATTCCTCTTTGGACTCCATTTTATTTTTAACGTATGTTGTGTTACTTTTATTTATTAAAAAAAATCAAAATGTCAATATTCCGGTTCCAAACAATTATTTAACAATTGTTTTCCTACGAAATATCTTTGGCATAACAACCCTGTAATTGATTTTGCTTACGAAATTTTAGCAGAGAATTGGGTACCAAGCAAATTGAAAGTAAACACAATTTTCGGCTCACGAAATTTTCGATATATAAAACTGAATAAAGCGCTTTACGAAGAGCATAGTGCACTCTCTAAATCAAATTATTTTATTCCGTTTAAGCTAACAACATATTCACACTAGCGTCCATTTTGGGGGAACACATGGAACATCTTAACAAAATGAAACATGTGTTGACACTTGCAACGTATTCCATCTGTCTAACTCTTTCTTTTTATTTTTGTTCCAAAAACAATTGTTTAAGAGGTTTATGAAATTTGTATTTGTATTATCTATTGGAGTTCAGGGATTGGAAAAATGGAGAATGGCTTCCGCCAAACGTTTGTTTTCATTTCGTATATTATTACAATTGTTTAATTTTTTCATTTGTTTTGTCAAGATGTATCTCTATAAATTGGTGTTATTACGACAACATGGAAGCAACTACAGGTATTTTATTTGAGTTTAATTTCATTTTGTTGCGAAATTCATCTCAAATATATATCATCAATACAAGTAAACTAAAAATCACGAAAATTAATTAAATTTCACGAATTAATAAGCTTGTTTTTTTATTCCCTGCTAAACTAATTTTTCGACGAATTTGTATGGAGTGCCGCTTACAATCGCTTAGTTCCCCATACAAAGTCGTCGAAAAATTAGTTTAGCAGGGAATAAAAAAACAGGCTTAATGTTTTCTAGTAAATGCCATTTTTTCAAGTGATGGACTCAAATTATCGATTATTGCAGGAACATTTTCCAAGGATGTTGAGCTATCGTTGTTAAATTTATATGGGGAAATGTTAATATCTTTGGCAAATTAATTGAAGATGCAAGATGTGACATCAGTTATTTTTATCCGATCGATTTCGGACTGTCTGTTTTTTAGTTTTTATGAATAGTTTCGTTATAGTCAACTAACACAATTGTGAACACAATTGAAAAAAAAACAATCAAAAATTTAAAATTTCTAAGAAAGTTTTAAATTGTTATATGTATATCGCCGATTTTGTTAGTTTAGAGGAAAAGTTAAACTAGTTATTTCGGAGCAGACACGTCGATGACGAAGCACCCGCCGGGAATTGTGGAATCTTCTTGACATGGACGTAGCTTTCGCCGTAGGCCGGCGTGACGAAAAATTCTGCAATGAAAACACAAAGACACAAGATCAGCACTCTTCTCCTTACTTCACACAAAATGCTTATAATGCAGGGGTAATTTACTGGCTGCGGCTGTAGTACACGGGAATTTATTCCCTTGCAGAATGTTGATGGTGGCTGTAGGCTTTGGGAAAGCTGGGCACAATCACTTTGAATAAATACTTTAATTACTTGGCACAGCTGGCCTGCTGTGGCGGCTGGAATTTTCAGAATGCCGAATTTCATCGCGGTCCTTTTCTATATAGCCTCGGTTTAGACAAAATGGCTGAAGATGCTAGGCGTCGCCTGTTGCTACCGTTATTTTTGAATTTCTTCGTTTCTAAAATTATACATATTCAATAGCTAATTCCAAAGTTGATAAGGACCTGTTGTGTTTTTGGGGATTTATCTCAGAACATTTTTGTATAGGAGGTAAAAAGGGCGTGACAAACTAGTATATTTATTTACACAGTAGCTTTTGGCAAAACGTTGGCTGGTACCAAATTTTATTAAGATCGGTTTTGGTTTACTCGAGATATCGCATTAATCAACCAGCAGCCGCCCATTTTTTGTATGTGAGCTACCAGATTGGGAGTGGAAAAGTCACCCATTTTTCGCAGCAGAGTGGCGTTTGACTAAATATTTCCTAATACCAAATTTCATAAAGGTTGTTTGATTGTTACGGGAGTTATCTTTTCGACCAACCTGCCGGCTCCACAACTTTCGTGTGGGAGGTACCAAAATGGGTGTGGCAAAATAATCCTTGTTTAGTAGTTGACTGGCTTTTGGTAAAAATAAGCGTAATACCTATTTTCATTAAGATTGGAAATGTTTTACACGATTTATCGTATCGGCAAACCATATGGCCACCAGCTTTTGTATCGGAGGTACAGGAATGGGCATGGCAACCTTGTTAAATTTCTTAGAAGCTCATATTCCTATGAGCTACACAGATCAGGGGTTTATTTCTGCAATTAGAAAAAATGTATACAGTCGGCACCAGGATATGAACTCACGTTTGTCAGGGTCCACTAACAAGCAAGCCTCAAATTGTTTATGACTCCTTTGACTCAGGCGGTGAAGCTTCGGGTCACCATATTGGGCGCCATTATGTCAGCGACCAACGAGGGAACGACACCCTAGCTCAGGGTCTGAAAAAACCAGCCTTGGGAGTCTACACGTTGAGTACCATTATGTCAGTGTGGCAGTGTGGTCTGCAATTTTTTGAAAAAATTTAATTCGCGAGTTTACGTGCTGATCGAGTGAGTTGCTCAGTATGCCTTGCGTATGCCGGGCTTGGAACTCGCCGGACGGGGGGGATCTTTCACTCATCGACACAACTACAGCCTGCCACTGAACACTAGAAAACATACCGAGTCTTTAATTTCACACAAACGGATTCTTCGACATAAAATTTAAATAAACGGAGCCCGAAGTTAATTTTATAACAAAAAAAGAACACACGATAAAAAAACTAAACGGATGATAACACTATAGATGACCTGTAAAATAAAAGTTATAATAAAAGGAAATTTGAATAAAGTGGATGTATGTTTTGTTTTGTTTTGTTTTGAATTGAGGGAGCAAAAGTTTACGTAGGATTTCCTGTTTTACTCGTGAGCTGACGGGTGTTAATGTCAGCTTTGACCCTCCCGCTCGAAACTCCTACTGTTTCACCATGACTCTGTGCTTCTCAGAGTCCCAAATTTGAAAGATTACCTGGATGACTTACAGCTTACTCCACCCTTTACCTATCGGCCTCTTTAGCCGATCATATTTATAATACGAATTAATTTTGAGTACGTTATAAAATTCAGTTTATTAATAATTTAAATTGAGCTTACTTTATGACCGCCTATGAACACGGTAAAAGTTATTCGTAATTTCATCTCATTTTATATTGAAGTTAAAATAAGATTGATTTAGCCCCTCAGGGCAAAGCGCTTAATCGTAAGTGGTCGTTTCCAATGGAGGCCTTAAAACTATGCTATCCATTAGCACTTACAATCTAATTAATCCTCCTAATTTACAAAAATCAAAACAAATTATCCACCATGTGTGGTGACACTTACTCGCTAGTACATTAGTGTTAGTATGGCAAGTGTTTTAAAACATTCCCAAAATATCTAGGGATCTTGTCTTTCTTTAAATCTTAAGTGTCGGTTTGTCCGATTCAAAATCTAACCTACATTAATCTGTGCTCGGTTATGGCAGTTTTAAATGGACTTTTCCGTTAAAAATTCTTTTCTTCCACGTCTTTTGGAACTAAACACAATGTTCTAGGCTCGTCATTCGAGGCCTACGTGTACTTTCCGATGGCCAAACAAAACATAACCGAAAATTCCGGAGTTCAGTTTAGTTTATAACCTTTCTCCAAAAATTCTCACCAGTCACGTATACGGCATACCATACTTGTGGGAACTTTTGATGAATTTACGGGTTTCACTGCATACGACCGAATTAACCTACACTTGTCCCTCGGACACCGCGACTAGATCCCGAGACACTTTTAGGAAATTACACAGTTTGGAACACTTTATCACTTAAAACTTATCGCTTAATTTAAATCTCGATAATCAGCATATTACCGGACGATTTCAAGGGCACACTAACAATATTTTAAGGCCAATTGTCCAACCAGGCACATTGAATTCACTATTACTGTGCGTTTAACCTTATAGAGATTTATCTCATTTTTCTTATCGAATTAGTCCCGGCTCATCGGTCGGCGATTTATTTGAAATTTTGGGTATTTAAACACTCATATTATTGTTTTGATCAATTAGGTTGTGCTGTTTTCGCCCCTCTGGGGCGTTTAAACGAAGTTTAATTTAGTTTTAATGACGTTGGCTTAGCGGTTTCGGCCGATTCTTAAGCCATCTTCACCCCTCTGGGGCGATTTATTCGACCTTTCTGGCGGCCTTCGCCGATTCGGTTACAGGATCAAAAAGCAAAAAGGCAAACAGTGACTTACCCCCTTTTCTGCAGACGCTGTTTTTGGCTGACTAAATCTGGCTGTCTATCTGCTACCTGTGTATATTTCTGTGATTTATGGTGTTGACCTAGTTATGGCGGAGCTGGCTTTAATAATATGGGCAGCGAATGGCAATGTTGATGGTGTGTTTTGTTGCCCGCTGGAAACGTTGGTAAACCCTTATTCGGCGGTGTTTAGGACGACTTCTGCGGCGGTGTTATCACTTGTTGGTGTCGTGGCTACCTTAACCGAATCTGGACGGCCTGGTGGCTTGAAGTGGCCGTCGGAAAACCGGCTTGATTGCCGCACTGGACCGGAAATGTTTGTACCTATGGGTTGGTTTAAAGGAAATTAGCGACCGGCTGTTATACACACACGAATTACTTACCTATGGGTTGGTTTTTGTCGCTGGAATACTTTGAGGGTGGAATAAATTCCACCAAATCACTTACAGCGTTCTCCAAATCAACTGGAGTGAACAGAATGATGGCTCTGGGAGCTATATACTTCAACAATTGTAGAAAATTCGGAAACTTATCGCGCGCACTCGACTGACGACTTACACTTTCCGCTTTATCATCTAGAATAACCAAATTTTCTGGTAAAATGGCTGACGAAAGAGTTGAAATCAACTCTGAAACCGTTGGTCGGGTGGCGTGACTTATTTTTGCGATGGTATTGAGGTTTTTCGGGAATATTCCAGAAAAACTGTTGTTTATGTCCGAATATGTGTGCAAAAATATTAAATGATTTCACCATGACGTTTACATATGTCAGGGATGGCAAATTTGCCAAAGATGTTCCCAGGGCAATAATGCGGGTGGTTACCACCAGAGTGGTTGTTGTATTGCTATGCCTTGCCGGCGTTACGGCGCCGCCACAAAGCCTACCATCCTGTTGACTCTCCAGTCGAAGGATGGGAGGGAAACCTTGGCCCAAAGAAGTTTGTGCTAGAGCTCGATCGATCGGGGGCCTTACCTCATAGGTTGTCGACACCGCTCCTGCAGGTTAATCCTGGCTCGTCCAACAGTAAAGTCTTGCCGGACCTCCCTCTAGCGTAGAGCTAGAGTTTGGTCACCCAGGGGCCTTACTGAACAGGCTGCCAGTATCACTTGCAGGATTAGTTATCGACGCATCCAGAAGTAAAGTCTTGGTCAACCTTACCCTATCACTTACTTCATTGGTGCTGGTTTGGTTTTGGCCTGTTATTTGTCCGGGCTCATGCCCTTGGTGTTACTAGTATCAGGCCTACTGCTTGTAGACGCAGGCTGGTTCTTTGCTTGTCGCTGATGGTGTTTAGTTCTCCGAACTCGGAGGCTGCGTTCCGGCGCGAGGCGACTGGGGTAGCTGGTCGAGTAGTAGGTCCAGTTCGTACTCATCGTTGATCTCGCGAGGTCCCGGCTCTCCGGATAGCTGGACTATCACTTGGTCATTCACCAACCGCATATTCCGGATCCCTCTCCGACCGAAAGTCCGAAGACCAACTTGCTTATGCAACCGCACGGCTGCTGCGCTGTCTCTTGCCTCCAGCTGTTGTATTGCTGCTCGGCCACTTTCCTTTAGTCGCGTAAAACGGCTCAGGATATCAAATTTTCCTCCCGGAGTAGCGAAGGACAGAGTTATTTGATGTTGCTCCGGATATAGAACCATCGGAGACGTATTAATAATTGTCACTTCTTCTGGCTTGAATTCTAATAGCAACCGCTCGTAGATGTCCTCCACAGCCCGTCGCGGATCGGCTATCGCTGAGGCTGAGAGGTGCCGAATAGTAACCTTGCTGTCGGCATATCCCAAAATCTTGCGGCGGTTAACACTCTCCTCGTAGGAGTTACGGGCGGCTTGCTGTTCTCTGGCATATACAATATTTCGGCGACGTGCTTGCTGCGCTTGGATGTCGATGTTGACCTGTCCGTCCAGTCTTCGGTGCAGCTCTTCGTTTTCCGACCGGTATGTTTGCAGTTCTGCCCGTAATTGAGCCAAATCTTGCGCCCACGCATTGTTCCTCTGCTCGTGCTGAATGCTCATGGCCTGCATCTCGGCTCGCAAGGTCCTGATCGCCTCATGTGGGTCGTCTCGCAGCTGGCTAATCTCCTGGCGGAGCTCTATGTTTTGTTGGTGAGTAGATTGCTGCTCCCGTCGAAGGGTCATCACGTGGATGTCGTATTGTGCTTGAAGCTCCTCATACCTCGCCTGCTGCCTGCGTATTTCGGCTTGGTCGATGGCTCGCTGCTCCTGGTTTGCACTTACTTCAGCTCGCAGCAACACTACCTCACCTACATCGGCTATGGGCTCACCGGTACTAAACCCGAGATAAATCGGCTGGATGGTATAACCGGCTCTTCGGCACACGGGACAATCCGTTCGAACCTGATCGCGCCAAGTGAAATGGCAGTCTCGGTGCATCACGTGCCCGCAATTGGTGACACAAACGCTGTCATCCGATGGTGCCAGTATGGACAAACACACGCTGCATTCTACGCCGCTTGCCATTCTAACTACCTATACAAACACTATTTAAATCTAGGTGAAAGGAGGGTCTTGCTAGGTGGGTCTGGAAATGTTGGTCCTGAATACTGGTCTAGCTGGAATGATATAGAAAGAAAAAATCTCTTAAGACTGTTCATTTAGTTTTCGAACTGAGCACTATATACGCAACCTAATATACTTGAGGGCCTCTGTCAGCAACAAATTGCCAACACTTCACCCTATTGGTGACTAAAGACACTTTATGCACCCATCAATTTACCACAATCAACGTAGGTCAGCTTCAGTGTTACTATTTATACGGGTCAAAGACCTTTTGCCAATGTCCTCAACGCTAGATCGGCTTTATCGAAAATGCGAACCCACGTCCTGGGATCAAAATACTCAACGAACACACGACTACAAAACTATTGCTTTAAGTCTTTCGCGTGAAAAACGCCTAATCTTTTGCCTTTCAGGTCTT
Organism: Phaonia tiefii; assembly: GCA_963931995.1. Classification (NCBI taxonomy): domain Eukaryota; kingdom Metazoa; phylum Arthropoda; class Insecta; order Diptera; family Muscidae; genus Phaonia; species Phaonia tiefii. Next base: position 163,368,791 of record OZ008371.1, on the reverse strand, counting down.
CCAGTTCATAAAGGCTGTTGCCTATGGGTTTGAGAACCCGACATTTCAGAAACTTCGGAGCCAATTTGGAATTAAAGTTGTCCTTAAAATTGCTTTGAGCAAAATTCCGACGGAAGACTTCTTGTCCCGGAATGTATTTAACTTGTCGACATCTGGTGTTATATGAACGTTCATTTTTCTCATAGGCTTTATGAAGACTCTGTTGAATCTTAGATCGTATTAACTCTTGGGCCACTGTCTTGGGCACCTGTTCCTCGCCTATATCCGATAAATTACCGAGCCTTCTTGCCAGTTCGTACGTATTCCCGTGAGTAATCATATTTACTCCGAAGAGTGCAAAATATGGTGTCACTGCGATCGCACTATGAACGGCTGATCTTAGCGAACACTCTATGGAAGACAAATGTCTATCCCACTCTCTGTGGTCTTCTTTCATATATGATCTTATGGCCGACAAAACCGACTGATTCACTCTCTCAGAGGCGTTGGCCTGAGGAGAGTAAACAGCGGTCCGGAAATGTTTAATGCCGAAATTTGCAATGAAATCATTGAATTCACCACTAACGAATTGCTTTCCATTGTCTGAGACAATGGTCTCGGGGACGCCAAATTTGTGGCAGACTTCGCTAATCATGAATCGTACCACGCTCTTACTACTTGCCTTTGGCATCGCCTTAAGAAGTACGAATTTCGTAAGGTGGTCCAGGACTATGAAAATGTAACAATTTCCGTTCTTTGAGCGCGGGTATGGCCCTAAAAAGTCCACATAAACGCGTTGGAATGGACGCTGAACCACTACTTCCTTGCCCATTGGTGGTCGCATAGTACTATTGGCTGCTTTGGACTCGCGGCATATCTGACATGCGTCCACGAAACTCTTCACCTGCGTTCCCAGGCCAGGCCAGAAGAAATATTCTTTTATCCTTCTCAAAGTCTTGTAAAATCCTCCGTGGCTGGAGTGAGGTGGATCGTGCGCCTTCTGGATAATACCGTGCGTCAATTCCGCTGGCACCCAAATCTTCCACGCGAAATCTTCGTGTAGTGGTACTCCATCATACGGCATCGTCCTTTTGTATACAAAGCCGTCAACAATTCTTAAATCTGGCAACCGGTTTGCATTCGCCTCTATCGTCTCGATTAATTCCTTATATCCTGGACTCTTGAAAGCCTCATCTTCCAGGTCTATTAGCTTCAACACATCCGCCGCTATCTCTTCCATCTCGTACCTTGATAATGTATCTGGGACGATGTTCAACTTCCCCTTTCGGTGTTCGATAATGAAATCGAAAGATTGGAGATGAAGACTCCATCGAGCCAAACGTCCGCTCAAATCTCTGTGGGACATCAGCCACTTAAGGCTACTGTGGTCGGTAATCACCGTAAATGGCATGAGTTCAACAAACGGTCGAAACTTTTTAATCGCCAATACCACCGCCAAACACTCACGCTCGGTGACCGTGTAATTCCTCTGAGCTGATGTGAGCTTATGCGAGAAATACGCAATAGGGTGTTCCTCATTATTTTCGTCTCGCTGGAAGAGCACTGCTCCTACTCCGAGATCGGAAGCATCACACTGGATAAAAAATCTTCTTGCGAAGTCTGGGTGAACTAGTACTGGACTAGTTACTAGGGCCCTTTTCAACTCCTCAAAGGCAGACTTAGCCTCTTCAGAGAAAACGAAAGCTTTACTCTTTTTAAGAGTATCAGAAATCGGAGCCGCGATGGTGGCGTAGTCCGAAATAAATTTCCGGTACCAACCCGTGGCGCCTAGGAAGCTTCTCACTTGCTTCAATGTTTTTGGAAATCTATAATTCACTATAGCCTCCACCTTAGCTGGGTCAGGTTTAACTTGGCCGCCTCCCACGAGATAGCCTAAGTACCGTAACTCCTTAAAACAAAACTTCGATTTTTGGACATTGATGGTAAGTCCTGCGTCAGCCAGGCAACGTGCCACTTGCTGTAACAACTCCATATGAGTGTGAAAATCCGGTGATACTACCAACAAGTCGTCCAAATACACAAACACGCGATCACGGATCGCAGCAGGAATCACTTTGTCCATAAGTCTGCAAAGCCTTTGAGCTGCATTGCATAGCCCGAAGGGCATTACTTTAAAATGGTAAAGTGGCCTTCCTGGTACCGTAAAAGCGGTCTTTTCTCTGCTGGCCGTATCCAAAGGGATCTGCCAAAACGCGTCCTTCAAATCGACACTCGATATGTAGTACGTGTCTCCAAGTCGACTCAACAATCCTTCTATATGCGGAAGTGGATACGCATCTTTTACCGTGAGAGCATTGAGCTTGCGGGCATCAAGGCAAAGCCTGTTCTTAGGCCCTTTGCGAACTAGTGTCACTGGATGACTCCAAGGACTCTCACTGGGCTCAATGACTCCCATGTCCAACATGCGATCCACCTCTGCATATAAGAGTGTTTGAATCGCTGGTGAAACTGGATAGTATCTGTCCTTCACTGGGACTGCGTCTCTTGTATCGATGGAATGCATCTCAAGCTGCGTCCTTCCGAGACCCTTCTTGGTATAGCAGGGGAACATTCGGACAACCGAATTGAGAACTTCCTGATGTTGTGGCGACAAGACATGGGTCTTAACCACCTCTGAGGCCTGGTCCTCCTCCGCCAGCTCTACCCCGTGAGTGGAAAGACTCTCAATGCTTGTCAGCAACCGGAAAGTTCTCATAAAATCCACCCCTAGATACAAGGCTCGCTCTAAGGTAGGTACCAAGTAGAAATTCATCTCCTCAGACTTATTGTTATAGTTAATTCGCACACGAATTCTACCGAGAATACGATGCGCACTTCCATCGGCTGTTTTAACCGATGAACCAAATCGGTGAACCTGAAGCCCTGCTCGTTCTACCAGCTCTTGGCATCCCTTGCCTAAACAAGTGACTGATGCCCCGCTGTCCACAAGTCCTTCAACTTCAGTACCTCCTATTACGACTTTAGCGTAGAATCGGTTATCTGCCCCCTCAAAAAGAGTTGTCGCAGCAATCTCTCTGCGTACGAGCCTGCGATTGTTATACCTTATCCTCGCTCGCTCGATTCGGTCAGACACTCCAAAGATTCTCGCTCGCGCCTCGCGGTATTCAGCCAAGCGTAGATGGTATGGCTTTAACTCCTTCAATACTGGTGTTCTTACTCCTTCATCCTCGTGATCTTTGTTCTGCATGATCTTCGTTACTATCTTTTTATTTACGTCTACCGCATCTTCAACTGGTTTTTTCCTCATGTTGTTCACATTCTCATCCTCTGAAGACTCGGTCGTTATAGCCGGTTGTGTATTGTTCAGTTTCGTCGAATCAGGTTTATAATTAGAAACATTGGTATTTTCTAATTGGGTCATGGCTGGGTTGTTAAAAGCTGGTTTATTGGTGACTGGGTTTAATTTTCCGCTGTCCGCACCTCCCCGGTCTGAGGTGGGTACTTCACTGCGTTTCCCTGGCATCTAGGGCACTTCGGTGTAACCGTATCCTCTTTACCACACTTGTAGCAAAACACACGCCTACTGGTCGATGGACAATCTCTGAAAGAGTGACCGACTGCTCGACAATTCCAGCACAACAATTTGCCAGAAATCCCCAAAGCTTCAACTTCAGCAGTTACATCAGAAACTAAGTGATCATTCTCCAGGGCTACCTCATGTACTCTGGCAGTATAGTTCTGACGAGCTGGCATCGCTTGCCGCTGTGTCGCCAACAGAGTCTCCGCTCTGCGAACTTCGCGATTAAGGTCATAAAGTGTGTTCACCTTAATCGGGAACAACAGTTGCGCCACTGAAGCCTTCAAGTTCCCCTTCATTATTTCGACAAGTTGGGATTCCCGATACGGCTTGCTCTGTTGGTTCTTCAGCCGCATGATGACGTTGTAAAACTCCTCAAATGTTTCATTGGGCTGCTGCCTTCTATTCAAGATTTGAACTTGCAACTGAAACTCGTTGTCATACCGCTGAAAGTGCGCCAATATGGCAGCTTGAACTTCTCTCCAACTCAGCATCGGTGACAACTTACGGAGATTCCAAAAAAACTCCAAGGCTGGACCCTCCATTAAGGATGGTAGCCCTTTCAGTAAATCAGTTTCGGAACAATAAAAGTCTCGCCTTGAGATGTTCACTCGGTACAAAAATTCTTGCACATTTATTGTTTTAGAGGTACCGTCAAATTTGATTCCCCATTTCTCCAAATCAGGTCTTCGGTATCTCGGGCCTACGGACTCTTGACGTTCTTCCCCATTGGAAGTTTGCTGCGTATCCCGTAGCGCTGCCGACGGTCTCATTTCTTCTCCGGTACTGGGATCAATATTTCCTATCGGAGGCGTGGAATCATACCGGGGCCAAAAATGGTCACTCGGCCCCTGTGGCTCAAATCCTTGTTGGCGATAATCCACTGGAACTCCTCCATCTTGTCCTGATCTATCTTGTGGCCTCCCATATCCTGAGCGTGTAAACTCATCCGACAGTCTTTGATTACCCTGGGCTGGCATTCCACCAGGCATCATGTTAGGTGGCTGGACCGCAAATTCTGCTATCTCCGGCTGCAAATACGACGTTTCCTCCCGAGGTGTGGTTTGATAGCCCACTGGAGCTGCTGTCAACTGTGGCATCATTCTGGCAGTGGGATATACTCGGTTGTCAATAGCCAAAGTTTGCCGTGTCGCTTCCAAAATGACTGGTAAAATTCTTCGTACTAGTGCGTCCTCGTCGGAAAGGCGCGCCTCTACCGAGCCCTGGCTATTGGGTTCCGCTGCCCCTAGCCTAGGTGCTGTCTGAGCGTTGAAGGCGGTCAAAACGCTAAAACTCGGTGAGTCGATGGACTGCGTCTGAGCGACTGATCCATCTCCTCTCCTGGGTAGATTTAAACCTCCTGGATGCAAAGTCCCGCTAGATACCACCGGTGGTGCTGAAGCGGTTGACGCTGATCCAGAAACTGGGATCACCGTCTGTGTTCTGCTCGTCGTGGCCACATTAGCCGCTTGGGTCACATCTCCCCCGGAAGCATTTATCTGTGCCAAATCGGTCACATCCGTAGCTCCGTCGAGTGGAGAATGGTGAATCGGCATCTTGCCTTAAAAGTTGAAACAAATTCCAAAGAAGAAAAAGGAAAAGAAAAGATCGAATTATATCCCCCTTAGAGGATTAAATAAAAATCGCGTCGACACCAAGTTTCCCCCTGGGAACACGAGGTAAAAAAAAAATAAAATATAACTCGAAAGCCGATTACGAAGATTGTGGTTAAATCATCGACGAATGCCGATGTCTGAAAATTTTAATTCAAGGAAACTAAAAGTATCGTAGATGCTAAACTAACTAACACCTGTAAGGAAAAATGTGAATTCAAAACTAACAAAAATATAATATAATAATAGGCTGAAACCCCAAAAATGGTATTAATAATCAAGGAAACAGAATATAATAAAGAACAATAATAAAAATCGAAAGATGTATAGCAGATAAATCAAAAACTCTTATTATCAACCTAAAACTCAAAACAGTAGTCAAAAGAAAAAGGGTAATGTCGTAAGTATTAATGCAAAAACTTAAAATTTAAACGTAAACGGGATCAAACACCCAAAATGGAATCTTTCATCCAAAAAAAAAATAAAAAAAATCGCAACAGTACGGGATCAAACACCCAAGATGGAATCTTTCATCCACCAAAATCAAAACAGTACGGGATCAAACACCCAAGATGGAATCTTTCATCCACCAAAATCAAAACAGTACGGGATCAAACACCCAAGATGGAATCTTTCATCCACCAAAACCAAAACATAAACGGGATCAAACACCCAAAAATCATCAAATCAAAAATCAAAAATAATCAAAAATCAAAATCAAAAGCAAAATTTATAACTAAAATCAAACTACGATATGAAAAAGTAAATTGGGAGATAAGCATGTAAGCTTCTCCAGGTAACAAAATGTAAAGCAGGAAGAAAACTACTTCCTCAAAACAAAACATAACATGCCTAAAACAAAACTTGATCAATGGTGGTTCACTGAGAGGCCAAGAGAGGGCAAACGCATGGGGTCTGGTGCCGTCATACGTGACTCACTCTCTCAAGCGCTCCTGAATACTCCCTTCGTATTCAGCCGAGTTTCAGATAACTCGTAGCTACCTAAAACTATTACGTACTTCAGAAACAAAATGTAAACTTTCCAATTGAACGCACTGATCATAAGCGAAGCGCCGCAACGCGGTTAGATCCTGAGAATCACGCCGGGACTTGCGCTTTGCTTAGAGATTCTGACGAACAAACGATCGTTAATGTACTGGATAATCTTAACAGATGAATATTCGGCAATATGTCGCAACGCGGTTAGATCCAGAGAATCTCGCCGGGACTTACACATCGTTCAAATACTCAACTGCTAAAACATTTAACGCACGGATTTTACTTTAAAAACTTTAATCATGGATGACAAAAACTAGAGTTAGTTTCCTCACTTCGAGCAATTGTCCCTGGCAATGTGCCAGAACAAGACTTCGCAAGTGATGAAACTACACAAAAGTATCCAAAAGTAGATCAATGTCTCGCGGCCTACCCGTCGCAACGCGTCCGAGATACTAAATACTCCCAAACGGGACTTACGGGAAGCGTAAAATACACCGAATAACTTTAAACTACAAATATAACCGGATTATAAAATAAACTTCGGGCCCCACGTTGGGCGCCATTATGTCAGCGACCAACGTGGGTACGACACTTCCGCACTCACGCTGGGACAAACACTCTAGCCCCACGTTGGGCGCCATTATGTCAGGGTCCACTAACAAGCAAGCCTCAAATTGTTTATGACTCCTTTGACTCAGGCGGTGAAGCTTCGGGTCACCATATTGGGCGCCATTATGTCAGCGACCAACGAGGGAACGACACCCTAGCTCAGGGTCTGAAAAAACCAGCCTTGGGAGTCTACACGTTGAGTACCATTATGTCAGTGTGGCAGTGTGGTCTGCAATTTTTTGAAAAAATTTAATTCGCGAGTTTACGTGCTGATCGAGTGAGTTGCTCAGTATGCCTTGCGTATGCCGGGCTTGGAACTCGCCGGACGGGGGGGATCTTTCACTCATCGACACAACTACAGCCTGCCACTGAACACTAGAAAACATACCGAGTCTTTAATTTCACACAAACGGATTCTTCGACATAAAATTTAAATAAACGGAGCCCGAAGTTAATTTTATAACAAAAAAAGAACACACGATAAAAAAACTAAACGGATGATAACACTATAGATGACCTGTAAAATAAAAGTTATAATAAAAGGAAATTTGAATAAAGTGGATGTATGTTTTGTTTTGTTTTGTTTTGAATTGAGGGAGCAAAAGTTTACGTAGGATTTCCTGTTTTACTCGTGAGCTGACGGGTGTTAATGTCAGCTTTGACCCTCCCGCTCGAAACTCCTACTGTTTCACCATGACTCTGTGCTTCTCAGAGTCCCAAATTTGAAAGATTACCTGGATGACTTACAGCTTACTCCACCCTTTACCTATCGGCCTCTTTAGCCGATCATATTTATAATACGAATTAATTTTGAGTACGTTATAAAATTCAGTTTATTAATAATTTAAATTGAGCTTACTTTATGACCGCCTATGAACACGGTAAAAGTTATTCGTAATTTCATCTCATTTTATATTGAAGTTAAAATAAGATTGATTTAGCCCCTCAGGGCAAAGCGCTTAATCGTAAGTGGTCGTTTCCAATGGAGGCCTTAAAACTATGCTATCCATTAGCACTTACAATCTAATTAATCCTCCTAATTTACAAAAATCAAAACAAATTATCCACCATGTGTGGTGACACTTACTCGCTAGTACATTAGTGTTAGTATGGCAAGTGTTTTAAAACATTCCCAAAATATCTAGGGATCTTGTCTTTCTTTAAATCTTAAGTGTCGGTTTGTCCGATTCAAAATCTAACCTACATTAATCTGTGCTCGGTTATGGCAGTTTTAAATGGACTTTTCCGTTAAAAATTCTTTTCTTCCACGTCTTTTGGAACTAAACACAATGTTCTAGGCTCGTCATTCGAGGCCTACGTGTACTTTCCGATGGCCAAACAAAACATAACCGAAAATTCCGGAGTTCAGTTTAGTTTATAACCTTTCTCCAAAAATTCTCACCAGTCACGTATACGGCATACCATACTTGTGGGAACTTTTGATGAATTTACGGGTTTCACTGCATACGACCGAATTAACCTACACTTGTCCCTCGGACACCGCGACTAGATCCCGAGACACTTTTAGGAAATTACACAGTTTGGAACACTTTATCACTTAAAACTTATCGCTTAATTTAAATCTCGATAATCAGCATATTACCGGACGATTTCAAGGGCACACTAACAATATTTTAAGGCCAATTGTCCAACCAGGCACATTGAATTCACTATTACTGTGCGTTTAACCTTATAGAGATTTATCTCATTTTTCTTATCGAATTAGTCCCGGCTCATCGGTCGGCGATTTATTTGAAATTTTGGGTATTTAAACACTCATATTATTGTTTTGATCAATTAGGTTGTGCTGTTTTCGCCCCTCTGGGGCGTTTAAACGAAGTTTAATTTAGTTTTAATGACGTTGGCTTAGCGGTTTCGGCCGATTCTTAAGCCATCTTCACCCCTCTGGGGCGATTTATTCGACCTTTCTGGCGGCCTTCGCCGATTCGGTTACAGGATCAAAAAGCAAAAAGGCAAACAGTGACTTACCCCCTTTTCTGCAGACGCTGTTTTTGGCTGACTAAATCTGGCTGTCTATCTGCTACCTGTGTATATTTCTGTGATTTATGGTGTTGACCTAGTTATGGCGGAGCTGGCTTTAATAATATGGGCAGCGAATGGCAATGTTGATGGTGTGTTTTGTTGCCCGCTGGAAACGTTGGTAAACCCTTATTCGGCGGTGTTTAGGACGACTTCTGCGGCGGTGTTATCACTTGTTGGTGTCGTGGCTACCTTAACCGAATCTGGACGGCCTGGTGGCTTGAAGTGGCCGTCGGAAAACCGGCTTGATTGCCGCACTGGACCGGAAATGTTTGTACCTATGGGTTGGTTTAAAGGAAATTAGCGACCGGCTGTTATACACACACGAATTACTTACCTATGGGTTGGTTTTTGTCGCTGGAATACTTTGAGGGTGGAATAAATTCCACCAAATCACTTACAGCGTTCTCCAAATCAACTGGAGTGAACAGAATGATGGCTCTGGGAGCTATATACTTCAACAATTGTAGAAAATTCGGAAACTTATCGCGCGCACTCGACTGACGACTTACACTTTCCGCTTTATCATCTAGAATAACCAAATTTTCTGGTAAAATGGCTGACGAAAGAGTTGAAATCAACTCTGAAACCGTTGGTCGGGTGGCGTGACTTATTTTTGCGATGGTATTGAGGTTTTTCGGGAATATTCCAGAAAAACTGTTGTTTATGTCCGAATATGTGTGCAAAAATATTAAATGATTTCACCATGACGTTTACATATGTCAGGGATGGCAAATTTGCCAAAGATGTTCCCAGGGCAATAATGCGGGTGGTTACCACCAGAGTGGTTGTTGTATTGCTATGCCTTGCCGGCGTTACGGCGCCGCCACACGTTGGTGGAAGATCGTTTCGAAGTATGTGACTCTTCTCATCAGCGCCTTAGCGTCCTAGGCCAGTGACCGTCTTGTTCACATTGTAACTAATTGCAGTTGTCGTCGTCGTTTCTGAAGTTAAGTATACATTTACAGATTATTAACCAATGTATGAGTTGAAGCTAATCACCTAATACCAGAATAAAGTTTTAGGAGAAACATCATTTCGTAATAAATGTGTCGATTTGGATTGGAGGTACGAGAGTCACAAATCTTTTTTCAATTCCAAACTAAGTTAGGGAAAATATTAGTCACTGACAAAATTTAATTTCAAGATTTACGGCAGTTATCGTGTTGACCAGCCAGACAGACGGGTATGGCTCAATCGTCTTAATAACTCGTAAAACGAATTTCGTCCAAGATACTAATAATAATATTTATTTGTTTCTGCATTAAATGGTACATACCCCCATTCCTATGGGTGAGGGTATACAAATAAAAGAAAATTTTCGATAACTTGCTTAAACTGCAGTTACACCTACCAACATTATCTCTTTGTCGGGATTATAAATGTCAAACTCCATTAGGAAAAACATCAATAATCCCGAAAATGGGACAATTTTGTTAGGTGTAAATGTCGCTTTAGTTTATTACCATTTTAAATAAAAAATTTAACAGCCTGCTTTTCTATCTCAAACGAAAGTTTTCGTTCGTGTTCTAGACGAAAGAAAGTTGATTTGGGTTTCACAATCTTGCCGCTTAGAATTTTTCAAAACTGTTCAGTACAAATTTGGGTTCTCTATCTCGTATGTGCTGTCAGTTAGGAACAAAAATTTCGACTTAGAGAAACCCAATTTGAGTCGAATGTGAATGACTGATTTTCGATCGCTTAAATTTTCGTTCGAGATAGGGAACAGGCTGCAAAATAAAACAATCGTTGGCGAGGCCTATCTTCGGAGTTACGGCCAACAAAGCCGCAAAGTTCAGATATGTGATTCCAATTACCTCACGACAAAATATAAAAAATCGATAACTTATTTGGTTATCGAGCTATCGAAGTTGATAATTTTTAAAATAGCGATTATTTCAAAATTAAAAAGTTTTTTAAGTTAAAGTTATAAGTCCTTCGACCAGGCTTAGGGATTTTCTCTTCTGGGATGGTTCCAATACCGGTTTCGCAGCATCGACAGTTTATTTTATGTTCCAAAGCTTTCTGCGTGGCCGGCCTTCGGTCGCACTTAGGGACTTTCACCGGCTTCGGTATTTTTTTATGTTAGAAAGCATTCTGCGCGTCTGGGCTAAAGGTTCAATTAGACGTGACTTAACATAAGAAAACTTAACATAAACGAAACAGCTGATCGAACCAAACGTATGGGCAACAATGTAATTGATTAGTGGTGACTTAACATAATGCCAGCGACACAGGGTAAAACGTAGAAACCAATTGGTTTTTGGTATTTTGACATAGCATAGCGAGACAGCTGATTGGTGTTTTCATTTCTTTGGTGTTTTCTTTTGTTTCTTCTTTCTTTTTTGTTTCTTTTAGCGTATAAACTCATTATACCAAGAAATAAATTCTCAATTTCTTCAGCACTGCTCATATTTCTTTATTTTGTATTTGTTTGTTAAGCACTTTGAAGTAAATAAACAACGACAACATACATACCAGCTGTTTATTGTTATGGCACCACTAATCGATGACAAAAAGCTAAGTTACGGTTTTTGCTATGTTAGGCGTAAACGTTTATGTTAAGTCACGTCTAATTGAACCTTAAGGGGGGACTATAAATGTCGAATATTATGAATTGACACTTAATGCGTTAATGGAAATACAATTTTTGTATGTTGGTTTTGAGAAATCTTCCTAAGCTTACCAACGATAGACGGGTATATATACTCAAGGTTCGGGTGCCTGTAATCTGAGAAATATGGGCGCTCGCCAAAAAAATATATTATAGTTTCTCTGATCGACTAGATCTGTGTGTGGTAAAAGTTTTGGACTGATACGAGAGGTGGGGGTAATCTTGATATAACCCAAATCCCTTAGGTTTAGTATCAATTATCTCCCCACACAAAGTAGTCGAAATATTAATTTAGCGGAGAATAAAAAAACGCGCCTACTGTATGGGCAGGTGCTTAATATCAAGCATGCTTTTTATTTCCCGCTAAACTATTTTTCGACGAATTTGTATTTAAAAATTATGTAAATTTATTATTAGCAGGGAATAAAACAAAACAAGACTATCGCTTAGTTCCCCATACAAAGTTGTAGAAATATTAGTTTAGTAGGGAATAAAAAAACCAACCCGTAAAAACATAGTTTTTGACTATAAACGTCCCTTTGTCCAATCCAGCCCATATTTTGATAGTTAGATTTTGTCGTCGCCATTAGGTTGTCTACGAAGTTTCAGTTTGATTGGATCACGGGAAAAGGGTTAAAAATCAATCCAAAGTTTTTTCGGCATGCATACATGCATACAGACAGGTGAAGTTAATATAAAGAATTTTAAAATACAATCGTAGTGTAAATTGAAAGCAGAATTATGGTACGATTTCTTTCCATTCATTTCTCTCCGTGAATCATTCTATTTTCTCTAATTGCTTCCGTGTTTTTAATCGGCTCATACATAGTCGTCGAATAGTTTTATTCGCGGGAAATAAAACACGCTTATTTTAAATGTATTCTGCAGTCTAATTAATCTGGCAACATCAGCAATTAAAAAAAAAACAAATTCAAACATTAACCCCCCACCAAAACAGATGATTTTTGTTTATCAGAATTCAATGACATTTCACATCCCAGTGATCTGGCAACATTTGGGGTTAAAAAATTGAAATTTTTCCGCAAAGCTCCAAAAGAAAGACAACATAGGATATTGGACGAGAAAAATTGGGACAAACGCACGAAAATATGTTAGAAAATGAAGCAGAACATTTAAAAAATCAATTAACTGTGGCACGAAATGAAATCAATAAACTAAGGTAGGCATTTCATTTGAAAATATTCAAATCCTTCGGAGATTTTATTAATTCATTTGGTATCCTTCAACAACCTCTTACATCCGCCCACGCAAATCTTCACACACACACACAGACAACAAGTCCGAAGTTTGCAACATAAACAGCGTAAGGACATCGACGGCATCGCTCGCCTTCTAAAAAGTTATCGCTGTGAAGGCTGCCGACAATTGGAAAATAATCACAATCAGAATGAGTGCGGCAACGGCACCATCAATGTCACCGGAACGGCTACCGCTACGACCTTGACCATCACAAGTCCAGACAATACAACAGTTGTAAATCCGGCTGCTGCAAACATAGAACAAAATCCACAACAACAACAACGCAATCCCCAACCAAAGGTATGTATATATGTATGTACATAAATAGAAGAGTGTTTGTGCGTATGTATGCAGGAAGTAGGGAAAGTAGCAATTTTGAACATCCTTACAGATGCGCGCACATTTATTTTTAGAATTTTTTCATTACTTTGTCTTTTCCCTCGAATCTCCCACATTGTACCCGTGTGACATAACCTTTGCTTTATGCTGTTATCATTTCGCCACAGGATACCTTTCATCCCATTGGTTTGATACGTACATGCTTCCCTGAAAAACGTGCAGTACCCCGGCAGTCGAGTGTGGGCGGTCGCTTGCGTGGGATAATCGAATTAAGTGCAGACTTATTTACGAATCCCGAACATGCCCTGGATGGTCTGGAGGAATATTCACACATGTGGATAATCTATCACTTCCACAAGAACACATCGCATCCCAAGGCAAAGGTAGCACCACCACGTTTGGGTGGCGAACGAGTGGGTGTATTTGCAACACGTTCGCCACATCGTCCCTGTCCCATTGGTCTATCGTTGGTGGAAATTGAGAGGGTAGAGGCAGCATGCATTAGTTTCTACGGCACAGATATGGTTGATGGCACACCGGTGTTGGATATTAAGCCGTATATACCATTTTACGATTCGCCGATAACGATGGAAACGGGTAAGAGATATTTTGTTATATGCCGACTATAAATTATTTGAGTTTGTGATAATTTATCTGTTTATTTACCCACATTCATCTATTTGAATATTTAACTATTAAATTTTTAAATTTTTAACGACAAAATTAGAACCATAGGGTAATTCTATACATAGAGTAGCAGCGGCTTCTCTCAGTACACTTGCGAAGTTTGGTGTGGTTGCATTTTGAAAAGTAATTATTTAATAATAAATGGTAAATGGAAGCATTAGTTCAAACCAACCAACAAGAAAACAGCAACGACATTTCGTGTTGTGTGTTAAAATGCTTGTCTAAATACAAAATAAATAGTATATACAAACAATAAAAGATAAAGATGAACGTTTCCCTTACGGGAATTTTATTCGGTCTGTTTTTCAAAACTTACAAATTTATTCAAGCTCAAGACCTTTTTAAATAATATAAAGCTTATTAGCTTTATATTACTTTCAAAAAAGTCGAGCATAAAAATGTTCCAATGATACCAAGGCTGTCTGTATAGATATTTCGGATCTTGCCAAGATCCAATAAGTCCAAAATACGTTTAAATTTCACAATTCTCAACAAAATGACATGACAAATTTAAGTCAACAATTCTTGTACCTTCATCTAGTTTAAGTCAATTAACGCGAAATTTCTCACTATTGCACAGACCTCAACACGAAGAGTATCAAATGACACATCAGATGAGATACATGGACAGCTATAGGTGTCATTATTACTCCATGAGTAGAACAAACAGTAGACAAAAACTACTAGTTTCTATAAAGTTTTTCTGTATAGAACTAAGTTTTCGTCATGCAAATGAACAATGCAAGGATAATAGTTTGACACGGAGTACACAGTTCTATCAGTTTCACACTAGATGTGGCACGGTTCCATGCTTTATTTACTTTAATATTTCACAAAATAGTGGCACTGGAGAATTCATATTTCACTCGTTCTTGAATTGGTAGTTGGTGGTGCAATGGTTAATGTGCTCGACTCTTATACATGAGATGATGCTCTCAACCTCTTACATTTATTTCGACAATTGCCCACTGGCGTATTGACGGTGACACTATCGAGTACTATGTAATGAAAAAGGTTCTCAAAATAGCATTCGGAATCCGAGAAAAACCATTGGTTTCAATCAGCGAGTGAAAACTATAAAGCGCACTGTTCACTGATTGTAAGAAACTCTCCCTTATCCCTTCATGGGATGTAATTGGAATGTATGTATGAACTAGTTCGTCCTTTTCCTATTCACAATGTTATTATGCACGTTTTTAATTTTTTTTTATCTAATTTCCGTTTCGCTGTGTAATTATCTATGTAACGAACTATTTTATACTCAATCTCGTAATAACGCATTTTGTGCTTTTAACTTTTTAGGACGCATATCTGCTGGTCCCTGTGAACCTTCTTCAACTGACTTTTATAACTTCCGCCAGGAGCCTGATGGTGAAGAATCTGAAATGGAAATGATGGGCGCCACTTCATTAGCCCAAACTCCTGTGAGTTTCAGCAACCATTACACACCACCGCCACAGGCTGTCAAGGTACCTTCATGGGTAACTGCTGCTCATCGGCTTAATGTCACTTTCAACGATCGGGCAGAATCTCAATTACAAACGCTAAACATTCAGAAACAGTGTATTATAGATATACTCGAAGCCGATCCACGTTCAGTCTATTTGCGTACTAAGTACAATTCACAAATTTTCACATTTCAATTGAGTGAAGTAACAGTTACGTGTAAATTCGATGACAAGAACTCATTGGTGACGGTGTTGCAAATAAGGCCCACAGAACATTTACAGGACGTGAACAATGACATACCACAGTCACCCCACTCCAGTGGCGAGGGCAATGAGTGAAGCACATAGGAAGAATGTGTGGTAGAATTTGGTTAAAAATTATGGTTTTTGTGATGTAATTGTAATACAACAAAGTACAGGTACAGAACTTAGTTTGTAATGGTTTAAGATTATATCAATGGCAGAGCTGCTTGGTGATGGCGGAACAGTCTAATAAGCTAATGGAAATCATTAAGTTGTTCTAAATCAACGTGTATTTACGCTCTGTTTTTAAGTTTACAACTAGTAGTACACATTTATGCATTTATGTATGTACAAACAATATTATTATGTATGTTAACAAATTGAAATTTTGTTGCAATATATGTGTGTATATTTTTGAAAGAAATCAATTATTTACTTGGTTAGTTTTAGTTTCAAAACAAAAAAGCTTTTAAAAATAAAGAAAATTGATTTGAGGATAAAACCCCGCCACCCAATTGTATACGTCTTTTACTACAGTCCCCGTGAGCAGGGATAGTGTTTAAACTGACAAAGAATATGCTCACAGTACGATCTGCTTGTCGTACAAGGCGACTAAAAGATCAAAATATATAAAACAAAAATGATTATATAAGATGCTGTGTAATCATTTGTGTTTGTTATTGTTATTCTCGTTCGAAAAGTCAAGCTCGACAGGTAGTGTTCAAAAAAAAACGATATTTTTGAATACCGGTTAATTTGTTTTGCACGGAAAACAATGTGTTTACATTTGTGTAGAAAAATTAATACAAAAACAGCATTTTGCTGTCTAGTTGCCTTTTACCCGTAAAAAGAATCATTATTATTCAGAAAATATAACATTCGACCATGTTGTGTAAACAGAATCCAGACAAACACAAAATGTTTCAGAATATTTGGGATTCTGCAAAACAATTCAGAAGAAAAATACCAGTTTTGAATTAGAATGCAAATTATGCCTTGTGATTTTAAAAACAAACAATAGAACAAAAGAATATCAAAATTGTAGGCTTTTTATTCTGAAAGAAAATTCTGATTCAAAATGATTCTATACGCAGAACAGAGCCCTTACTATGTAACTCGATTCTAAAAGAGAAATAAAACGAAAACGAACGGTTCTATAATCGGATTTTTTATTCGATTTTCGAATAAGTGGCAACTATGTAACTCGATTGTAAAAGTGTCAGTTTCTTCATATTTTTATTCTTTTACGTTAGCGTTAGCGAAAGAACACAACAATTTAAGTTTTTTATTACTTTTGTTTGTTTAACATAAATTATAACTGAAATTGCTGAAAGGGAATTGACCAAAAAACGTTCAAACACAAAACAGTGCCAATTTGAATGCATAATATATTTTATGTCGTTGCACCCCGATATGACAAAGGGCTGTTTAAAGACGCCAAAGGCAAAATCAAAATGTGGAAGTTTATGGCAGCGGCTAGAAAGTGACCTCAACATCTTAGGGCCACCAATACGTGACGTACTTAGCTGGAAGAAGGTATGTTTGCCGTACAATGTATTTTATAATTTTTTTATAATTTTGTAATATATTTTCCACATTTGGTCCGATCATAAAAATAATTTAAAGGCGAAGTTGCGAAAAAATAGGCTTAATATTTTCGGCACAGGTGGCGGTCCACCTAGATTATGCTCTATATCACCGCTAGAAGAGAGGGCAATTGAGGCCCTAAATACGCAAGAAGCAGTCGAAGGACTGCCAGTAAAAAAGTTCCGCGCAAAAAATGCCACGACTGCTGTTAACCCGACAGAGCCAACAATCATGGAAGAGGAAGCAATCGATGCTCATCCACGCTTCGATCGTCTACACCTTGTCCTCCGACCCAAAACCATCGTGTTTTAAGCGATAGGCAACTATTAAATAAACAAGTTGACAACCAAATCGACTATCAAAACAAATCCACTAAAGTCCTTAATAAAATATACGGCAATTTAAAATCTTTAGTCTGGCAGAGTCGGAAGAAATTGGAGCTGAAAGAAAAAAAGACAACAGACAACAACAGAATCCATTTGTTGGATTTATAAAATTATTACTCTTCACAAGAAACTTTTTCACAAGAAAATGTTTGATTCAAAAATTACCAGAAACAATTAACGTTTGACAAATAGTGTTGCCATCTCAATTAAAATTTTTATTCGAAAGTAGTACCAACGTGTGGTCACACTTTTTTCAACCATTTCAAATACGAATCGAAAACAACTTGCGAACAGTTTTAGCATTCGAAACGAGTTACATAGTATGGGCCCAGGACCGATTATTCAGATTTTAATATACTTTATTTACATTTTCTTTAAAAAACACATCAACCAGTTAATATTTTTCGTTTGAAGATGAAATGAACTGATTTAGATTAGAACATAAACGTGTTTTTCTTTTATTTCCCGCTAAACTAATTGTTCGCCGAGTTTGTATGGGTAGCCGCTTAAAATCGCTTAACTTTCCATACAAAGGGGTCGAAAAATTAGTTTAGCAGGAGATAAAAAACAGGCCTAAAGTTAGACTTGATTGGACTGCATTGAGTTCGGTTAAATTGATTGAATTGAAATGAATTGACTTGGATTGAATTGAATTGAACTGAAATGAATTGAAATGAATTAAATTGAAATGAATTGAATTGACTTGGATTAAATTTAATTGAACTTAATTCAGCTGAATTTAATTGGAATAATAGAATAGAATTGATTTGATTGGATTGAATTGATTTAAATTGAATTGAAATGGATTGAATTGAATATTATAATTGGTGACTCAATCTCAAAATTTCACAGCTGTATTTAAACTGGACAACCACGTTTAACTTTTAAATTAAAATGTAAATCATATTCCAACTTGCTATGCATGTTTCATATACAATTGACAAGTTGTAAATCATATCCATATTCGAATTTGAAAGAAATATTCATGTATGAAAATCGTATAAAGTGAAAAAAATTTATTTATATACCCTTTAAAAATATTTAATTTTTATTCAAATTAGAAAATCACTTTGAAATTAGAAAAAAATCGTTAATAGAAAAACTTATTCCAGCTATAAAATTATATTTGAAACTATGTAGATACCGTGTTACTTAATTCAAAAAAATTCATTAATATTTGATAATTATATCCTTTTTAGTTGAATATTTTACTTTTTATAAGGATATTTAACCCAAATTGAGTTAAAATCGGTTAACCGACGTCAAATAACTTGTTGACGGCTTATTCGAAAATTACAATTTTTTGTAAAACCTCTAACTCGAGGTCAGAATTTTGATCAAGAATAACAATGTTACGATATTAACAATTTCACATTTTTCTTTGTTTTAAAACTAATGAAGATTGTTTTTTTTAGATAACTACAGACATTGATTGTGTCGTTAAGTTAAAACACAAAAATAAAATAAAAATATGTCTTCAAATGAAACTTTAACTTGGCCGGAATTTTGTGAAGAATCTTTGACATTTTTAAAAATATCAAACAAGCTGAATGACACATGGACATGGGAAGAAAAGGTATGTGCTTAAAAAATAGTCTTCAGTTCATAGTTTAAGTGCCTGTTCTTCGAAATCGAACGAAAGCATTCGTTCGTATTTTAGTCGAAAGATAGATATTTAGTTGAAAGTTAGGTTAGGTTAGCTTTAGGATACGTGACAATATGATACAGTTTACAAATCCCTTATCGTCACTACACTCGGAGGTCGGTCGACCCATAGTGATTGCCCATAGAAAGAGCCAAGAAAAGAGAGCAGGGAGGGAAGAGAAGAGAAGGGGCGAGCCCCACTAATAGTAAAAAATTCCGATAGATAGATAGACGTAGGACAAACAGAATAACCACTCAATTATGTTCCCAGTATATATATATATATATACACCACCTGTTAAGCCATGATCAATACATACAATACCATCCAAGATGAGGATCCACATGTGCAGGTCAAGGTTTACCATTCCAGATTATCAGTGGGATAGAAATTATTAATATACAAATCATCACATGATGGTATCGCCTGCCCGGATCCATGGCAGACCCCGCGAGAATTCCATCAAATCCTCAATGGCCACATCGCGCAAAGAGGCCAGGCCCTCTGGCTGAAACCAACCAAAGCAACGGCGACGCCTACGCTGAAGTGCAAGGCATTGATAAAGAAGGTGCTCAAAGGTCTCCATTTCTTCTTCATCACCACAAGCACGGCAGTAATCAACCCCGTTCGCAATCCAGTTGCGTGAGAAGCCTCCAGCATCACAGTGACCCGTGATAACCCCAATGAGAAGCTGCAAGTCAGCCTTGCCCAGTCGAAGAAACGACTTAGTTCTCCCTGAGTCCACTGCCGGCCATATCTCCCTTGAAATCCTACAATCCATTCTGGCCAACCAAGCAGCGTTGATCTCGTCCAGCGACCAGCGATCGATCAATCTCAAATCAGCAGAAGTGCATCCTGTTCTAGCAATACAGTCTGCAACATGCCCTGTGACATCACTATGTCTCGGAACCCAGCAGAGTCTTAGCTTGCCGGGCACTACCCTGTTTCAGATCCGCTTGCAATCCCTAACCAATTTATATATTACATTTGCATATGTGTGACCTGATCGCACTGAGGGCTGGCTTGCTATCAACACAGATGATGAATTCATCCGATGGATACAAGCTCGTGTCCATTAACCTGGCCATAGACTTGGGATTTGTGTCTACCTTTTCTCCACACACTTGCAATAAATCATTTTGTGTTTGACGTTGACGAGTAAGCATGGGTGATAAAGCGGATGATGCAATTGCGCTTTTGGTAATTTATTCACCATGCGAGTTTATGCGTTCAAATGAAAAGGAACAAAATAGCTTAAAACGAAAATGGACGGAAGAATGGTTGCTAGAAAGGAATAAGCATTCACATTTCATCTCATTCACATTTGGGCTCTTTACTCTTCGACGTTTCAAGAGCAACTGAGACTACGAAATGTATAAATGTGTGATCACAACGCCATACACATAGTCACAAATCTTTTCAACTTTTCAACAACTTGGGGATTTGTGTGATCACAGCGCCACACACATGCAACTTGACGTCGAGCTCACACAAATCGCAGACACAAATCCCAAGTGAGGAAGGTATACCTCCCACCCAGTCACTCCTATCAGACATTTTGGTCCCGGGGCATTGCCCAAAGTCTACAGTCAGCTGCAAGCAGTCAGTGGCCTGATTCAAACACTGGTCCGGATGATTCTCAATCAACTGCTGGAGAATGTTGGCATGTCTCCAGATACCCAATAGAGAAGGCGAAGGGGGCTTCTGATAGCACACCGTCTCGCATACTCATCAAGAGTAGTCAAATTCAGGATAATATCCTATCCTCGCTCTACTGATACACCTCGACGCAGTGCGCTGATTCAGACTGAGCATTTTCAACTGGTGGCTGTACGAAGAAGGAAAATATTATTTTTGAAAAAAGTGAGTTAACACCTTCTTCCACCAGTGGCTTCAATTGTAACACATACGGTAATAAGCTTACGGGTATATAAGACTATAGGAGTGTTCTATCTTTTACAGGCTTTAATGTGATCTTTACTAATGTCATTTCGCGCGCCTTAGGGAAATAACTGAAGTTTTATTGTGAGTTTGAATACATTCACGAGAAACTTTGCACCTTCGGAGATCATTTTCTGTATTATAAGATTATAAGGTTTGCCTCCAATGAAAATACACATGAAAAGTAATCGAACGAACCCGCTAACTGTTGACGACCCTCGCAAACGTTATAAGGACGATGATTTAAGGATATGTACCTGGAATGTGAGAACACTATATAGGACGGGTGCCACTTTCCAACATCACAGATATCTGACATCACAGATATCCAGGAAATGCGTAGGACAGGATATGGTTGCACCAGAAAGAAAAACTGCGATATTTACTATAGCGAAAGCACGAATTTGGGAGCGGATTTATAGTTGGCAAGAGACTGCGACACCTAGTTTGAAGGTTCAACCCAGTGGGTGAACGCATAGCCACAATTCGCATCAAAGCGAAATATATCAAAATTTCATTAATTGGTGTGCACGCACTAACAGAGGATAAAGACTATGAGGTCAAAGAATCACTTTATGAGCGTCTGGAGGAAGTATACGAACGGTGCCCTGACCACGACATTAAGATTATCCTAGGCGATTTTAATTCCAAATTGGGAAAGGAAAATGTCTTTCGACCAACCATCGGTAATCACTGTCTACATGATTCCACCTCCAATAATGGAATTAGACTGCTGCAAAGAACATGGTGGTTAGTAGCACACGATTTCAGCATAAGAAAATACCTGGTTATCTCCTGATCAGAGAACGAAGAACCAGATTGATCACTTGGTAATAGATGGAAGGCACTTTTCTAGTGTAATGGTTGTACGTGTGACTCGAGGTGCTAATATCGACTCGGATCATTACCTGGTGACTGCGAAAGTTCGCACAAGATTGAGCTAGATATCGACAACCTGCAAATACCGGAGATATCAGAGTCCTATAAACGAAAGCTCACTCTCCTGCTGGACCAGAATTCTCCCCCCACTGAGGACCCAGAAGCGCAGTGACAGAACATCTCCGATTATTTGGAAACCGCTGCAAGAACTGAACTTGGCTATCAAAAAACGCAGAAGGATAAGCCATAGTACGACGATGAAACTGATGAAAAAGACGCTACACGTATGGCAACGAAACAGTCAGTTACAACGCGTGCTGCGAGTGAGCGGTACAAGAGGATTAGAAGGGAAGAAAATGAATTATTTACGAGGAAAAAATGGCAGTTCGAGCAGAGAGAGTGAAACGACCGAAATGTGCCGGATGAACCACGAACCCCGAAAATTTTTCCAGAGGATAAGACGATCGAATAACGGGCCGAATAAAGGGCGCCCTCCTGCAAAGACGAGAATGGGAATCTGGTGACCGGTAGCAGTGTGTGCTTAGAAGATGAAGAGACCACTTTTCCACACTACTCCGCTCAGATTCTTCCACAGAAGATGAGGAGGTAATGATTGTGGCAGACAGTGTGGATTGTACCCCCCCCCCCCAGCCAAGACGAGATTAGAACGGTAATCTCCCGGCTTAAGAATAATAAAGCCGCTGGTGTGGTTGGGGGCATCTATGCCTGAAAGATTGGAGTCTCAGTGTATTATGTCCTGTATTCAAAAAAGGGTGATCCGTGTGTATGTTCCAAGTATCGCGGTATCAGTCTTTTATCCCTCGCGTATAAGATTTTGCCGAGCGTGTTATGTGAAAGACTAAAACCAACTGTTGAAATTCTGATTGGACCTTATCAGTGTGGTTTTAGACCAGGTAAGTCCACGACTGACCAAAGATTCACGCTACGCCAAATCCTGGAAAAGACCCATGAAAAGCAAATCGATACATACCATATTTTTGTCGAGGACAAACCTGCTTCCGATAGCCCCATACGGGGAAAACTGTACGAAGCTATGTCTAAACTTGGGAGTCCGGCAAAACTGATCCGCCTCTGTAGAATGACGCTGACCAACACTAAATCAGCAGTGAAGGTGGGGAAAGACCTCATCGAACCATTCTGTACCAAGATATGATTGAGACAAGGCGACACACTTTCGTGCAATCTCTTCAACATCGTAATGGAGATAATTATGAGAAAAGCTGCAGTAAATACGAACAAGACCATTAACACGAAAAGCCTTATGTTGCGACGACATATATATCTTCGGGCGCAATTTGGGAGAGGTTACTGCAGTACTTTCAAGAATCGAAAAAAATCAGTGAAGGTGGGTCTTTCTGCTAATGAGAACAAGACAAAATTTATGGTGTCAATGACTACACAAACCTCACGACTTGGTCCGTACTTGAACGCTAACAATCGGTATAATTTTGAAGTGGTAGATGAATTTTTCTACCTTGGATCCACCGTTGACAAGGACATCAGCGTCAGCCTGGAAATAAATATGAGAATTGTGCTTGCAAATAGATGCTATTTTGGGGTCAGCAAGCAGTTTAAAAATAAAGCCTTCTCTCGACGGACAAAGGTCCAGCTATACCAGACTCTCATTTTACCTGTCCTAGCACATGGCTCCGAAACTTGGGTCATGTCACAAGCGGATGAAAAACACCTGGGAGTATTCGAGAGGAAAATTCTCCGTAAAATATATGGTCCTGTCCTGAGAAAACGGCGAGTACCGACGTCGCTGGAACCAAGAGCTATATGTTTTATATTCTGACGTGGACATAGCTAGCCGAGACAAATTAGGTCACTTGCGGTGGCTAGGCCATGTTATCAGATTGGATAAAGATGAGCCAGTGCGAAAGGTTTTTGATAACGTACCCGAAGGAAGCACGAAGAGAGGACGACCAAGACTCCGATGGAAAGACCAGGACTAAGAATCCCTCTGTATTCTTGGTGTTACCAACTGGCGTGAAAAGGCGAAAGATAGAACCAGTTGGAGAGTAAAAAAAAGATTGAAATCAGTTGCTTTCACCCTTTTCATTTCGTTAGGGGAAGTTCGCCTCAACTGGCATACTTATATTTCTAATTGGCACCCGTAAGGAAATATTGGTCGGAATTGGTGGAATAAATAAATATATACAGCCATGTCATGGCTTTCGTACGAAAACAAAATGAATTCGTTAATGCCATTTCGTACGTTTTGCTTTTGTTTCTATGACTTTCGTACGTTTTGGTAAAAACGAAAAAAAGTGAATACATTCTTTTCGAACGAACATCTGGCAGCTCCATGAGAAAAGAATAGACAAAACAGACACAAGGAAAACAAAATAAGGTACCACGAAGAAATTTGTTAGAAACTATAAGAAAAAAGGAACTTTAGACGAATGTGAACAATTAAATTACTTCAAGTGCTGTATTAAACATAGAAAGGAGTATGCCAGGAGTTTCAATAGTAGCAGTTATCGAGCACCAAAGGAGTCAGTATTTTGTTCAAAAATTGAAACTGCGAATTTTAAGAGACGCATCAACATATGTGGCAATGTTGTACAAAATCGTACGTGGCAACGCAGAATAATGACAACTTTTTGCGTTTCGTGCATATTCTTTAGAAAATCTTTTTTTTTATTTGTATTATATTTTTTAAAGTACTATTAGACTAAAAAAAATACAAAAATCAACAAAATCAATAAAAATATAATAAGCAGTGTTTTTTAGTGTTTTCTCTTTACATTTGTCAATTTCACTGCAGTTTTACCAACTGTTATGAATACGCAATATTTTTGCGTTTTTGATTTTCTGTAGCAGGACAAAACGAAATTGATTTCACTTTCGAACGAAATTGCGCTCTATGACATGACTGATAAATAAATTGATATATAAAAAAGTAGTTTTTTTGTAGTGTTAGTATTCAGTTTATACTTTTCTAAAACTCTACCTTGTGCACTCTTTTTCTAATTAACATCTTTAAATTAATTGTACTTCTAGAATCCCAACATTGGCCAATCGTTTTTGAAATATAGTCAAAAAGTCTTCGACAAAAACAATCAAGATTTAATACAAATCGACTATCACATTGTGTACTCAATATCTTATCAAGTACCCATCATGTATTTCCAGGCACATGGAAGTGGTGAGTTTTGACGAATTATACAACTGTGTACGACAATCCTTAATCTGCTTTTCTTTTAGACGGTAAAGTGATATCTTTGGAAAATATCTGGAATTTATTCGACTTCAGTAAAGATACTCGGTACTCACGACAAGAAATGTTAAGTATTTTAACACAAATGGAACATCCGATACTCTTTAAACCCTTTATGTGTTTGCATCCATGTCGGACTGCAGAGATTTTGGCCAACACACCGAATAGCAGAAATCGCATACTCACCTTTATAAGTATAATGGGCCCATATTTGCAGTTGAATCTAAATAATAACTATGGTTTGGCATTTAAAGATGAAGAAGTATAAACTAATTTAAACGAAAATAAATTTGAAATAAATGAAACCCATGTGCTGTTTATGTTTTTATATACATTTTATTTGAAATCTTTTAGGGGGTTTTAAAGTGCTAAATGTTATAATTTATTTTATGTAGTAAGATTAATTTTCTTCTATATACGATATGGTTACAATGGTTTATTTTTCTTTGCTAATTATTATAATTTTTATTTATTTGTTCGCTATAATTTCAATTCACTAGATTTTACAATATTTATATAATTTTGTAATTTATAATTTAAATACGTTTTTGTTGTTTTTGTTGTTGTTGCAGGCTACTTGTCTAAATTGTTTCCTTGTCTAAATATTGTTGTTGTGTTTTAGCATTTTAATGTTATTTTACTTAAGTGTTTAATTATAATTAGTGTTAACTCCTACTGTGGTTTTACTACTTCATGGCCAATAGAACTTTTGGTTGACGCGCATTTAGCTTAATGGCCATGAAATATGCATTTTACAAATTTGTTGTTCTTGTTTTTTTTTTTAACAAATATATTTAAATATTAAAATTAATTAAGAAATAATGTGAATTAACAAAGTTTAGTTTAGTTACTACTATAAATAATTTGTTTTTCATTAGAACCTATTACTTATATAAGACATTCAAAAGCCATTGCGAATTTGCTGTAAAAAATCAAAAGCTATAAATGTTTATCATCCAATAGGATGTGTTTGTTTTATAATGGACAATTTGTCTAATTAATTAAATTTAACATTAAATGCGGAAAGAAAACATTAAATATTAATCTTATATCGTAAATATATGTAAAGCGTGATTCATAGTTTAGACATTTGTTTAGACATTATTGAAGACTATAACTTGAAATTCTGTTTATTGTAATGATTTAACCCAATTTCAAATATTCAAATCGATATGGCACATTTTAGCAGAGGTTCATTTTTGAGTAAACACGTGACTTTATTACACTGACGCCCAATTTCACTAAACAAAGATAAAGCTAACTGAGAGTTAAAAAGTATAAATTCCATACAAACTGACAGGTAAAACTGTTCGATAACTCTAACTGTACGATAAGCACAGACATGGTGACATCGTCCGTGAATGTTTCTCTATAAAGTCAATAATAAGTGTTTTTTTACCCCGCTAAAATTAATTATAGCTTAATTTGTACGGGACAGCTAAGCGATATTAAGTGGCATTTCAATTTCCCACATAAATTCCGACTTGAGCAATGACAATGTTGCCACATTGTCAATTTCAAGAAATGGCAACAAAAAGTTATCTTAGATAAACTTTGTTATCATTTCTTTTGAATGAAAATGTTATCAAGGAGAGACTCTAAAGCAGAAATTTGCAAAATGGCTTATGCATTTTAAGTTCATTAAACTTATTTTATTTAATGGAAGACACGTTTACTTTTGTATCTCTAAATTTGAAGGATAGATTTTTATTTGCGATTGAAAATAAAATTGGAAAGTATGTAAAAGATGTAAAAGTATATGTAGTCTTCGATTAAACAAAATAATTTTAATTAATTTAAAATGTGTAGTCATTTTGCAAAATTTCTGCATTTGGGTCTCTCCTTGATAACATTTTCATTAGCAAGGAATGATAACAAAAATTTATCTAAGATAACTTTTTGTTGCCATTTCTTGAAATTTAACATGTGGCAACATTGTCATTGCTCAAGTCGGAATTTAAATGGGAAATTGAAATGTCACTTAATATCGCTTAGCTGTCCCGTACAAATTAAGCTATAATTAACTTTAGCGGGGTAAAAAAAACACACTTAATGTTATACATATTGAACATGGTGGAATTATCTATCACGTGTAGTCGTTTAAACAGGTGATGTAATGTTTTCCATGCCATTTTTCGTTTCGCTTGTCAAAATCATATGTATTTTGATTTTATACTTGTTTGTATTCTTGTAATGTTGGCATATATTTGTGTAGAATTTGACAACTGAAACGAATGAACGAAAATTAAATGTCTATTGTTGCTGCTTAGAACTACAACAAGAAGTGCTGCTACCATGTATTTATTTGTTGGCACGTGTTGCCATATCGATTTTTTTCACCCATTACAGCAAATGTTGCCACATTTCGTAGTAGTATTAAGTGTGGATCGTTTTATTTGGAAAGTCGTAAGTGGCGATAGCTTAATGGAATAAAAAAACAGCCTTAATATAACTAGACCTAAACTAGATATTCTAGAATGCCGTGTTCAAAATCTGTGTGTGATATTTTTTGGTTGTCATTTATAAGCATTTCAAAAATTGTTATACAGTTCTATAAATCTTTTGTAAAGGCTGTTATTACGGGTATAAGAAGAATGTTTTCGTATGAAGTTCTTTATTCAATACTAATTTTTGTATCTTTTCTGATTAAAATTTTTGATTGGAAAGTTATTTATCAAATAGATTTTGGTAATTTCATAGTTTAGCTTCAAGGATCCTTTTATAACAGGAATTAAAAACAAAAATAATAAAAATTCGCAAAACCATTTGCTTGTTTATTCAAGTTTAATACCGTTCCACTAATATAGAACCTTGTAGAGATATAAGTTTCAAAGGGAAGTTTCAAAATGTATTCTCACGATTCCTAGCAAAAACTCACGCAAGTAAATTTGAACGTACAGCATAATCAAAAACATATTTTTCAGTATTATTTGTCATTTATATAATGAAATGTTTATAGTAGCTAATTCGTAATGGTTTACTTCTGCAAAATTAGAAAAAGTTGGAATCCACATTTTTCTGTTGAACATATGGTAACTCTATGTAATCGAAAGTGTAAAATGTAACTCAGCATTTTTCTTATACAATCTCTGCTAGGTCTTTTTTATTCCCTGCTGAACTAATTAAGCGATATTAAGCGATTAAGGAAGTTAAGCGATATTAAGCGATTTTAAGCGGCTCCCCATACAAAGTCGTCGAAAAATTAGTTTAGCGGGAAATAAAAAACAAGCTTTCTGTGTATTATAACAAGTTAATGAAACAAACAGAAACAAACTAAAACAAAGAAAATGGGAATATTCACTTAGGCATTTCACAAATTTTCAAAATGGGAAATACATATTTTCCCTTTCCTAACATTAATATCATGAGAGGGGGAAATGAAAAGCTGTTTTTTTAGCAGTCGTCTTCCACTTTCAACTTATTCATTTTAAATGAAACCAATTAAATTAAATCTAAACAAATGTATGTACATAAATGTTTCCCGCGAATATATTTGCCCCGTCAATAATAGGCTTGTTTTTTATTCCCTGCTAAACTAATTTTTCGACCACATTGTATGGAGGGTCGCTTAATATCGCTTAGCTCTCCATACAAAGTGGTCGAAAAATTAGTTTAGCAGGGAATAAAAAAACAGGCTCAATGTCACATAAAAATAAATAATTTATTTTTTCCACGTTCGAAATTACAATATATGATCACTCTATCTCTATTCCTCTATTTTCCAGTTTAAATTTCAGTTTTTATGAAATTTTCGTTGCGATAAGAAGTACGTGTATAAAAATAACGAAAGTTCACTTTTCATTTGCTTGATACTCCAGCTCGTTGCGAAAATTTCGTAGGCAAACTCAAGTACAGGGTTGTTGCGCTAAACTTATTTCGTACGAAATTGTTGCTAATTGTTTGTGACCCGAATTTTGACATTTAGATTATTTTAGTAAACAAAAGTAATACCACATACGTTAAAAATAAAATGGAGCGCAAAGATGAATTAATAATGAAATATTTGCAAGTTAATCAAAGATATGTGGTAACTCTCTGCAACAAAATTTTCCGTTTAGAGATAAAGCCCGGTATTCAGTTTTTATGAAATTTCATTTCAAGTACATGTATAAAAGATAAGAACCATTTCATGAGCCGAAAATTTCGCTCATTTTTTATTTGCTTGGTACTCAGCTCTTCACGAATCAATTACAGGGCTGTTACGCCAAAGCTATTTCGTACGAAAGCAATGGTTTGTTAATGGTTTGGGACCGGAATTTTGACATTTTGATAATTTTAACAACCAAAAGTAACACCACGTGCGTTAAAAATAAAATGGAGTGAGTAGAGCGTAATTTTTTATACACGTACTTATTATGGCAACGAAAAATTCGTAAAAACAGAATATATGTAGGGTTTTAGTTGTGAGTTCACTAAATTTTGTTAGCAGACTAAAGTAGAGTCCTGCATCATTCAGAGATTCGATCAATTGTAATCAAAGTGCAAAACCAAAAAAAAATCATTGATTCCAAAATTAAGTCTCTTCCGACGTTCCACTTCAGCTTTTTAATACAAATAAAATGTGCGAGCATCCAATGGAATCCTCCATTTTTAATTTTGTGCATTCACTATGTTGGATATTCAGAATAACAATTTCAGCTGTGTTTATCAAACTTCAGCGGCGAAAATCCTCACTTGTCGTAAAACCCAACAACTTCCAGGCGTTCGAATCGCTTATGTCAAAAAATAAAAGAGCAATTTGAATTATCTCTAGTATTTTAGTCTATGGGTATACCCAGTTAGCGTTTTGTGAAATTTTTGATCATATATGAGACTTTTATGACTCCCCTGCGAGATAAAAACGAGCATAAATGCGCTCATTTTCTGATCATAAAAGACTGTTTTGTCGGGAGAAAATGGTACCCTACCCGCGACTGTTCTTGAAGACTCTTTTATGAGTCGCTATACTGGTCAGTTTCGAGTCGCTTTCGAGTCATCATGTAATCATTTATGAGTCGTTTTTGGGTCATTTGTTGGTCGTTTTTGTAATCATTTTCGATTCATTTCTCAGTCGTTTTTGTACTCATATTTTCAGGTGAGCAACTATTCAATCTTTTTTTGGTTTTCAACTATTCGACTCTTGCTTCAATAACAATGCAAGTTGTCCCGCTATAACATAACGAGCACCCGCATGATTTATTTCTGATTGTTGTATTTATATTTTGTTAGTGTATGTTCAATAAATCACTTAAAAAGCATCAACATGACTCATATTCGACTCCTTTTTTATTTGCGGGACTGACTAAGCAGCAAAATAATCAGTAAAAGTAGTCGAAGACACTCAGTTGGCTGATTATGATCTTCCATGATCTTCCTAATGCTTACTGGGTACTTCCTAAAATCGAGTACTAAGATTGTTTTGCTGCGAAATGGGCATTGATTAACATATACTAGATGCCTCAATTCTCTCATCTGGCATTTTGCTTTATGCTTCTTTCGCGAGGAATCGAAAGTCTGTCAGCTTTCGAAATCCTCCATTTTTAATTTTGTGCATTCACAATGTTCATATATTTACACGAATCGCACATTCACAGTAACTATTTTTGCTTTGTTTATCAAACCTCAACGACAGAATTCTTATCTTGATGTTAAAATTTGCAACTTCCAGAGAAGCTCGATTCCTCTCGGAAGAAGCACAAAACGGAACGTCAGAGGAGACGGATAACAAATCTACAGTATTTTAATGTATGGTACGGGCCTTAAAACCTATTACTAAGTTCGTTTGAATAATATTAAGAAACAGCAATTCGTTTCGCTGCGAAATGTGCCAGCGACATATCAGCTTTGACGACAATAGTTTTCTCTGTTTTTAAGATTTTTTATAATAAAAATCTATTTTATCGAGAAATTGAATGAGAGTTGACAACATTTTCTATCTTCAATATAATTGATCTATACATTTAGCTTAGAAACATTAAAATGTTGCTCGATACATGTTGCTGATATTTCGTGTGAACAATTTATGGCAAGTTTTTCGGTCAGTGGTGCTCTTCGTTTCTTAGTTAAATTCTGGTTAAATATCGAATTGTGTTTTCAGTCATTGTTTAACTATGATTTAACCCACAATGCTGGTTGGTTAACTTTTAGTCAAACCATATGATTTTGAGAATCAAATTACTGACGTCAAAATGAGAAATGTAAGATTGTATAAAATATATGCTTCTGTTTTGCGTATTTGTACATATACGTTGAGTCTAGATCGTTAAATGATTGCGCCTATATAGGTTTTTACACATTTTTGTTAAAATAACTTCGATTTTATGCATCTATTTCTTATTTTACATAATTCCATTTTGTTTATTCCTCTTTGTTGTTTTGGTATTTATCCCAAACCAGTTGTTTTTTCCAATAAGAATACAAGGGTTGCCATAATCGTTAACAATATGGCGACTTATATTAATTCACCACTGAAAAACAAAATGCAAAGTTAACCTCAACTTAACTTTCAATTACGATTAAGTAATCTTATAGTTAACTACCCACTTAAAAACTGGCCATTAGTACTGTGAAATTAGGCTTATGGCTCATTCGCACGGCAAAATATTTTCCCGATTTCATATCAAATGTCTTAATAAAATCCGAAGTGTTCGCATTGGGATTTTTCCTAATTTGATTAGCAGTCAAGGCGCATTGACGAGGTAGTGTTACTACGACAACAAACACACCAAGCATACAACAATAAGCATTTCTCTGTGTCTGGTATTTTTCCACAATAAAATCCAGCACAAATGTATTCTAAAAATAAAAGACAGCAAAAAAGTATAAAAAATATATGCTTGAGAAACAAGAAATACCTAAGAAATGACAAAAGTAAATAACTCGAATCTTCTAGTAGCACCACCACATCAATGCGGCATGATTGTAATGGTTGTAAACAAACGTACTATTCGCTCGTAGTGTGAGATAAAACAGCGTTGCATAAAGCAAACCAAGCATTTTTTTCCTGATTCTCAGACAAATAAGAAAAAATATCCGATTTGTCGTCTGTCAAAATGTATGGGAAATCAAGCAAATTTTCTTGATTTCTGCTTAAAATCAACAAAAGTGACAAAATCAAGAAAATCGATGCCAGTGCGAATGCTGTATTAAGGGGTTCGTGCCCGAAATTATACATGATTCATAGAATTCTGTTCGTACTTTATGTTATATTATTTATATTTGTGTTATTATAAATATAAACTGATAATTAAGTTAATGTAATACTTAAATAACAATCCAATAAACAGCATGTTTTATTCACCCCGCTAAACCAATTTTTTCGACGAGTTTGTATGGGGAGCCATTTAAAATCGATTAATATCGCTTAGCTCTCCATACAAAGTGGTCGAAAATTTTGTTTACCAGGTAATAAAAAACAAGCCTGAAAAGTCTCCCCTGAAGATGTGAAACAAACAACGAAACGTCGGGAAAATTATTGAATAAATTGTTTTAGTTGTTGTTTTGTTGCTAACAAATTAGTTGTCAACATAAAACCTTAGTACTACACAGGCGGAATTTTTTCATTTCTATTTCCCAGGCATTTTGATTTGTGTCGAGTTTTGTGAAATTCCACGTGAAATGTTGATATTAGTACGGCTATTATCAGAGAAATGTATAATTTGTTTTAAAATGCATCCTCTCTGGAAAACAAGTATGTAAAATATTTCCAATATTTTTAAAATTTCTCCTTTGTTTTGTTATCGATTTGAATAAATGCAAGTTAAGTCATATAAAATGCTGATAATTTAATTACCTATTATAAGTACAGTTATTTATATATAAATATTTATATTTTTATTCTCAATGTTCTATGAACTTTGAATACTTTGTTGTTATTCAATATTTTCTATGCAATAAAATTATAAGCGACTTAAAGCAATAACAACAAAAATCATTTTAAAACAGCTTTTTAAATTGGTCTTATGCTATTTGAAAATAATTCTTTATCATCGCCTCTTTTCGCCTTTTAATATTTACAAAAACAAGTATTGACATTTTTCAATATTCTATAATATAATTTGTTAAAGCTGCACCATTTTTCCTTGTCTTGATATAAATATATTTATTTTTTATTTTTATACTCAATACAATTTTTTTACATGTTTTTTTATTTTTTTCTAAAAATAATGAAAACTACAGTAATGATCTTTTAGTTATCTAATACACATTTGAGTTTTGTATGAAAATTGTTTTATACGAAAAGAGTTTTGTTTGGTTTGTTTTTACAAGAGGACAAGCCCTGTTCCCATGGTTAGATTTGTGTGTGATAAAAGTACACAGTTTCTTCATATCAAAATTGTTTTTAATAGCAGTAATTCCACATAGTTTTAACGACGCTTAGAAAGTGTTTGTTATTAATCAATGTAAAGCAAATTAAGCCGTATGAACTGAGCTTTATTTTCCCTAAGCTTAAAGATGTTGGACATAGTTTGAAAATTTTCAAACTTGAATGTGTAAACTGTTATCAGTTAGTAAGTATTTGAAGGACATGATTCTTCTAACTGACGACTAAACTTTCAGAGATAATATATAGTTTGTTATCGGTTAATATCGTAAAATAGATTGTTTGTTCCTGTTTTCTAAATTCATATCAAAATTGAAATGTAGGGTATTCCAGAGCAGAAGAAGAAAATATACTTTGTAGCACTAGCTCCGGTTTTTTTTATTTAACAAAATGAATAAAACAATTAAGTGTTGTTATTACCGATAATTGGTGGCGTTTAGGATTGTATATGATTTAAGTTATCGATATCTGAATTTATAGTGAATATTGTGTTTACACTAAAAAACATTTTCTGTGGATTTTCGTGAATCTCAGACACTAAGTAGATTGAACGCCGGCGAAAGAAATTAAGGTTAAACACAACGGGAAACGAATCAGGGTCTTAAGAGTTTCAAAATATAAACGGAATATATAGTTGAATTTTTATATTTACACTTTCATTTTGTTTTCTATTTAATTGATCTGAATTGATCTTCTACAGTTTAAAAAAAAATTTTTTGTGATAAATTGTGCGGTATATAAAAGTATTTAGAAGGTGCTCAGAAAGGCTAGAAATGAAATGAGCAAACTTTTGCATGCAAACTAGGTCGTAAAAGTAAATTGTAATCAGGGAAAAATTAAGCAATTCAAAATTGTTATCGATAAAATCTGCGGTACATGAAATGTTATGAATTAAATCGGAAGGCATATATTGTGATGAGTAAACGCTAGTCTGCAGATCAGATTGGCAGAGACAATTGTTATCGATAACACCTTTGGTATATGAACATGGTTTCAGAAGGTGATCAAAAAACACAGACATATGCATGACCGGTTCATTAAACATTTCTGTTGCTGACACCTTGGATATATAGAGTTCTAAATAGTAATTAGAACTCTTACCCGTACTAGTTTGCCAAAGTAAATGTTATCGATAATACAGTCGCTATATCAAGTCCTTTAAAAGGAGATCGAGAAGCCGTTAATCGACATAACACATCATGAACATAACATTGGTATAACACATCATATGAAGGTGTTTAGAAGTTGATCAGAAGGGCAGGTATATTGATGAGTAAGCGCTAGTCTGAATATCAGTTTGTCACAAAAAGGTTTTATAGACGGCAGCAGTTTGTCAAAGTAAAAGTTATCGATAACACCTTCGGAAAGACGGAAATTTGGATTACGCTGCTCTACAGTTCAGTTTGTCGACGGCAATAGCTTTCGATAACACATTCGGCATTGAGGTGATTTAGAAGAGTTTGATTTTTCACTATAATCGATAACAACGTCAGTATTTAAAGGTGGTGTTTAAACGTTTTAAAATGTTGATTAAAATTGGTAACATTTTTCGATTCCTGCTCAGACCATCTTACATTTCTTTCGATAACGGTCATCTCGCATAGTGCAGGCGACACTATCGAGCAATTAACCATGATAAAGCTTCTCAAAAGCCGTATGGAACCGGTGCCAATCTTAATATCAGTGAGTGTACAACTAGAAAGCGAACAGCTCACTGATTGTGAGAAGCTCGCCCCTGTCCCTTCATGGGGTGTAATGGGAAAATATGTATTAACTTATTTATCGATAACACCTTAGGTATATGAATTGGTTTAAAACATGATTGATAAGTCAGAAATTGGCTTGCTTGGCTGCTTGCCCGCAAACCATTTGGCCAAAGTAATTGTTATCACTAATATCTTCGGTATATGAAGAGTTTAAAAACTAAATCGTAATGATGGAAATTTGCATGATTTGGCTCCTGCCAGTAGATGTGTTTAACAACGACCATTGTTATCGATACAATTTGGGAGTTCGAATACGAAACTATAAATTATTGACGGCACACCAGTTTGTAAACAAAATTTGGCAGAAAACAATTTTGGTATAGGAAATACATCAATTGCAATGAGTAAATGCTTGACTGCATGCCAGCCTGTCCGAGGAAATTGCTATCGATAACATTTTCGGTATATAAATGTTGGGATTTCGAATGCAAAACGGTAAATTACCAGTTTGTCATATACATTCTTATAGATAACAGATTTGGCATAGGAAATACAGCATTTGGGATAAGTAAACGTTTGACTGCATATCTTTTTGTCAAAATAAATTATTATCGATAAAACCTTCGGTATACGAATGAAGGATTTTGGAAAGAGAAATAGTAAACGATTGACTGAACACCTGTTTGTCAAAAAAATTCTTGCAGATATCAGCTTTGTTATAGAAAAGACAGCAATAGGGATGAGTAAACGCTTGACTGCACACCAGTTTGGCCAAGGAAATTCTTATCGATAACAGTTTCGGGATATGAATCAGAAGTTTTTGAATGTTTTCAAAAAATATTTTGCAGATAATAGTTTTGGTATACAATTGTGACAATTGTGACAATTGTATACGCGATACCGCATTCCAGCTTGTCCTAGAAAATTGTTTCGATAACACTTTCAGGATATGAATGGAGAGTTTTCGAATGCGAAATGGTCAAATATTAACTGCTACCATTTGGTCAAAATTTGTTTGCAAATAACAGTTTTGGTATAGGAAAGACAGCAATTGGAATGAATAAATGCTTGACTGAATACAACCTTGACCAAGCAAATTGTTGTCGATAACACCTTCGGAATATTAAAAGTTTTCGAAAGCGAAAACTTCTTGCGTATAACAGCTTAACGGATAAGTAAACGCTTATCCAAGGAAATTCTTATCGATAACACTTTCGGGATGTGAAAAGAATTTTCGAATACGAAATGTTAAGCATTGATCGCATATCAGTTTGTCAAAAAATATTTTCGAGATAACAGTTTTGGTATAATAAATTCAGTAATTGTTATAAGTAAATGTTAGACAACGTATAAGTGATAAGTAAACGTTAGACTAGCTTGTCCAAGAAAAATGTTATCGAATAAAACTCTGGTATACATATATAAATGAAGAGTTTTAGAATGCGAATTGGTAAACTATTGTCTGCATACCAGTTTGTGAAAAAAATTCTTGCAGGTAAAGAGTTTTTCAACAGAGACGCTACAAAAGTAAATCGATAGGGACAGCAAACAACGCCATATTTTTTCTCGCTCTTTTGACATTTCTCTTCAGTAAGGTTTGCCATTTCATCATGGAAAGATATACGAGCCAACAACGAGTCTAAATTATTAAAATTTAC
Organism: Phaonia tiefii; assembly: GCA_963931995.1. Lineage (NCBI taxonomy): Eukaryota > Metazoa > Arthropoda > Insecta > Diptera > Muscidae > Phaonia > Phaonia tiefii. The sequence goes on along the minus strand of OZ008371.1, from coordinate 163,332,074 downwards.
TACCGAAATTTGGAGTCAGTGGCCTCAACTTTAAGAGCGCTACTTCCAATTTCTGAATTCTGAATTCTACAATCAATTTATTGGAAACCAAGTTTGGTGAACGTGTTATCTCTCGAAATGGCCCAGTCGATTGGCCGCCTCGGTCGTGAGATTTGACGCCGTTAGATTATTTCCTGTGGGGCTACGTCAAGTCTATGGGTCTATGCCAACAAGCCAGCGACGATTGATGAACTTCGTATGAATATCGAACGTGAAATTGCAGCAGTATCGGCCGATTTATGCTTGAAAACCGTCGAAAATTGGGTTCAGCGTCTGGACTTCTGCAAGCGTGCCCGTGGTGGCCATGCAAAAGAAATCGAGTTCCATACATAATGGCATCGAACGTACTTTCACAGGAATAAAAATTTTCATTGGTATCTAAAACCCGTTTTGTTTTATTTAAAAAAACTTTTGTAGCGCTCTTATTGAAAAACCCGATATTAGCTTTGGTATAGGAATGAGTAAACGCTTGACCTCATATCAGCTTTCCAAGGAAATTGTTATCGATAACACTTTCGGGATATGAATGAGGATCTTTCGAATGCGAAATGGTAAACCATTGATCGCACACCAGATTGTCAAAAATATTTTTCTGATAACAGTCCTGGAATAGGAAATACACCAATTGGCATGAGTAAACCCTTGACCCTTGAATGAAATTGCTATCGATAACTTCTTCGGGATATAAACGGTATGCAAAATGGTAAACTATTGGCTACATACCAGTTAGACATATAATGTCTTACAGATAACTGCTCTTGTATTAAAAGGGCTTTAGAACCTGATTAGAATGACTGAAATTGGGAGGAGAAAATGCTTGACCTCAGATCGGTTTGTCAAAGTAAATTGTAATCGATTTTTTGCTTATTATTTACATTCTACATGCAAAATAGGAGGAATACAAAAAAACCCGAAGGCTTAAATTCCCTAATTTTATTCCAATACGCCATTTAAATTTGGCATATAGTATATAGAGTTAAAAATAATGTTTTCGATCTATGTAATATATAGAATACCCCATATGTTGTAATGTACTTTTATGTTAACTTTCTAGCTTTTTCTTGAGTGTTTTATTTTTGTGTGTGTAAAATATTTTTATAAAATACATCGTACTATTTTATTGAAAATAAATCTTTATTTTTATTTGTTTTATATAAATTGTTTCTATTTTGGTCTCTTTGGAGTTACATTTTGGTATATTTTGTTATTGGACATACAGTGTTTAAGCAATAAAATCGAGTAAAAATAATTCGTATTTACATGTGGGTTACAATTGTTGAGATTCAGTAAAACGAGGGAGGAAAAAAGTGGTATCAGACTATGATGATACTTTTTAAAGTTAGAAGAATGAAACTGCTGTGAGTCACTATACGTAGTGGAAAAATATGTTTGGGATACGATCACCGACACTATGATATATTCCTTGTAATTATAAATGTTTGCACAAACGCAATCATAATATGACAAAAAATAAGGGAATACAACAAAATTTTGTTTGCTGCAATCATAAATTGCTAATATACGAGCATAAATTGATAATATGCAGCAAACGAGTTATGAAAATCCATACATGTCATTTCGTTTGGGAGAACCGGAAAATGTTTGCAGCAAACGAGTTATGAAAAATATAAGCTGAAAAAACGTTTGCGAGAAACAAAAAACGGTTGCGCCAACTGTTGTTTCGGTTACAGAAACCGAGTTCTAGTTACTCCAATATAAAAAAACGTTTGCAGTAAACGAGTTATGAAAATTAGAGCTGAAAAAACGTTTGCGAGAAACGAAAAACGGTTCCACCAACTGTTCTTTCGGTTACAGCAACCCAGTTGTAATTAAAACTTTTATTTATGGCTTCCGTAAGATCTTTTTTGTTTAAATTCCCAACTTCTATGATTTTACCCATAAAGTTTGTTTTAAAAAAGTTGGAATTTTTGTCCATTTTTTCACTGTCTACTTACACGTCTCAGACTATAAGTTTTCGTCACATAGACTATAAATTTTCATCGTATGAAATATGAATTTACCATTTCCGTTCATATTTCTTCGAATATTTCAAAGTATTAGAAATAGAAATAGAAAAATATTTTTCAACACATATTAATTTTTGTATAAAACTGGCAACATTATTGTGCCTTCTTGATGCCAGAGAAATAAAAAGAATTCAAATTTTTGTCCTCTACGCCAGAAACAACGTTAAACGCCAACTCTTGTGCTTCTTCCATAAGTATGAATGTACAAATTTTCAACGGCTACGTTATCGCTCGAATTGTGTTCGTACACATATAGATTTGTTTCCCTGCGAAATGGCTCATGTTGTCGATTATATTTTTCTCTGTTTTTAAGTTTTTTTTCACAGTAAAAATCTCTTTTTGATGTCTTAACATCTATAGGCACGGGTAGGGCAACCTATCAAAGTGAACACATGCAAACAACACACTGCGTTAGCATCACATACGTGGTTGTTGTACAAGAATAGTCTCTGCCTGAAAATAAGTATGATGGTATTGATGTAGCGGCAGCGAACAAACAAGCAGGTCGTCGCCGCCAAAGAGTATTGAATAGCATAGAGAACTCATGTAACGAATTAGTAACGAAAAGCACTGGCGACATCTGAAGAATGATTGTGAATGTGAATCATAATTTTGATGTGACACATTGATGCCTTTTGAAACATTTATGCTCTTTGTATTGTTTTCTGTAATAATATTGTCGAAATGGTGCATTTATATTGAAATATTCTATAAAGAGAATAAGACTCATTTATGCTCTTCTACTCAGACTCTCTACATGAGAGCGGAAAAAGAGTGCAATAAGTTCTCTATACTATTCAATACTTTTTGTCGTCGCTCTGTTTATGACAAAACAAAAACAATTATTTCAGTGAGAAATATTTTTATTTATCATTTCCCTTACGGGACTCGACTTTTTTGAAAGTAATATAAAGATAATAAGCTTTATATTATTTAAAAAGGTCTTGAGCTTGAATAAATTTGTAAGTATATTTTTATTTATTTTATTTTAACAATATTACATCTAATGTTAAAGCAGATGTAAGAAAAAAGAAAGTGCAATACCAAAAGAACCTTCAGCACAAAAACTATTCTTTTTTTCCAATGTAATGTTACCAATGTAACAATTACTAATGTGTTCATAAAAATCGAACAGGTACAAAAAGATGTTAACATATCGCCCGTGAGGTCGAACAATCCTTGATTTTTTTTCAGAAATTGAAAGAGACTTGACAACATTGATCAGTTCTACCAACAATTTGATTGGATGCTACATTTGTCGTAGAAACATTAAAATGCTGCTGGATACATGTTGCTGAATACATGTTGCTATTATATCATAATATATCACAACTTAGTACCACACATGCGGAAGTATTTCGACCATAGACTAATTATAATTAATCTATGATTTCGTCAATATTTGGCAGTCACATTTTTGTATCTTATTGCGGGTCATAAAGTTTAGAAAAACTAATTACGTATTTTTAAAAGAAAAAGTATATTAACATTTTGTTTGGTTGGGACGATAATTAATATAAAAACTTTCCTGAAGAAGATTTCCAAAGGAAATCGAAATATCGAAAAGAACAAAAAAGTTTTATGAAATCGGAAGAGACCTAAAGCTGGGACAATTAGTGGGGAGTATTTTAATTACGTATTTTTAAAAGAAAAAGTTTATAAACATTTTGTATTGGTTACTTTAAATGGAAAACCCCAATTCGTTAGGCTTAGTTCCTTCATAAAACCATTCCAACTGGTTTTTCAAAAATAAAATTTTTCGAAACAACGGAAAATATGGGTCCTTAAATTGCCGGGTTTTTTTTTGAATACTCTAGTTATATCCAAAATACCCCAAAAAATATTGACGTGAAAATATATTAAAAAAAAATATATTTTTCTCATTTGTGTGTTTTTCCAATTTAGCGATTTTTAATAATTTTGTATTATTTTTTTTTAAATCAGCGGTTTCTTCAAATTGTACAACGGTTTTCTCATTTTCTCGTTGTTTATAATTGGACGATATTTATTGTTTGCTATTCTCTCCTAACTCGATACTGAATTTCAACATCGCCACACTGTTTCCACACTGTTTCAACGAAATAAAAATTCTTGTGAATTCATTTTGTATCTTAAGGAAATAAATTGTTGTATTTATATTTCGTGTGTGTATTTGATTTGGCCACATTCAGTAATAGAGTTAAGTTTGAGTTTATACAATTCGAAATGAAATTCGATCCATCTATATGAAGGAAGATTAAACTCTAAACTCAGATTCATGTTTTTTTTTTTAAATAAATAAATATCTTAACAATATCCATGATTTAACTGGTAAAAATACATACATACGTGTAAACATACATGTATGTCAAGATCATCTATACATAAATATATAAAGCGATGATGTAAGAGCAGCTAGTACATAGTTATATACATATACATTCTATATAGTAGATATATATAGTTTATATTAGGTTTTGTTTTGTTTTATAGTTATAACTATTATTTACTACTATCGTATTTTGTATATAACTGTATGTAAATAATTTTTCTAATATAATATCATTAAGTTCTAAATAAAATTCTCAATTTAAATTTGAAGTTTGTTTGTTTCTAGTTGTTGTTGTTGTTAGTTTGTTCTTTGTATTTGTTTTGTGTTGTTGTACTTAAAGCTTTTCTGTTTTTTGGACGGTGGTTTCCAGAGCATGTGTTGGCGTTGGTGCTGTTGTTGCTGTGGTCGTTGATGTTGCTGCCGCTGGCAATGCTGTCGACATAGTAAAGTGGCCTCGCATAATCGAACTCGTGGAGGCACTACGCCGAAATCAACTGCATAGCATATTGAAGAATCCCCTACCCTTCTCGGAACGTGGTGCCATCAGCATAGGAACTTGATTTTTGTGGCTGACATTAATCTGAAATGAAAAAAATCACAATATAAAACTGTTAAATTCTAGTTTAAAACAAGTTACTGTATAAAAAAACCCTCAAAGGATATATTAATGGTGAAATTCTATTTAATTTCGTAGTCGATAATAACTACCACTGGATCTAAAAAGTGTACCGCCATCTTACCCTGCGGCCGAAGTCATGACCTGGAAGGCATGAAATCATGACCAAACAGGTCTTCTTTAAAATATGTAAGGCCTTCCCTACACATCACCTCCTCCTTTCTTTTGAACATTGCGTGAGATTGGGAGGCAAGGCCTTCCTTGCCCATTGCCTAAAGAAGGCCTTAGAAGGCATTTACCTTAATTTATTTTAAATAATTTATTATTTTAATTATTTTAATTATTTTAATTACTATTTTTTTTAATATATTTAAATAATTTATTTTATCACAAAATCATTATCCACTTCTACATATTTGTTTATAAGTATGTATGTATCCTATCTTAGAAAAATTTATCAGGCTTACAAAGTTTTACCAAATTGAAAATTTTCAAAAAACCCTGAAAAATATTAAATAAAAAATATAATTTTAAAATTTGTATTAAATTTTCCAATTAAATAAAGCTTAAAAAGAATCGGAAAAGAAATTTTTCAAAATTTTAAAAATTTTCTTCTTGGTTATATCTGATGAAAAAATTCATGCATTCCGCAGGCCTTATATTAGGAAGGCATTACAAAAGAACCATTCCGCATGCCTTATTTGTGGAAGGCCTTACGACTTCCGCCACTGGGTAGCTCTTTGACATGACAAGCAATAAATTTTCTCGTTGAAAACAACCAAAATTTTAACTACACCGTAGATAAAATTACCCAGACTATTGCGTAGTTGATATAAATTAGTTGATGATACCTACGATTTTAATAAAATTAACGTTTTATTTAAAATGTTTGTTGTTGCGTGGATAATTTGAGAGCAATTGCTTTCAAAGTAAATAATGTTACCATGTCTGTGGTCAAACATATCTTGAGCATAGTTGATTTGAGTCATGGCAAAATAAGCAAGGTAGTAGCAGTAGGAATTGAAGGTATTTTGTTTTTATTTCAGGAGCTGACCTTGTCAAATTCAGCTGGTCGAAATTCTCAAGATGTATTTATTTCAGGTTATATCAGGATGAATTTTTGTAATTTTCGGCAACAACCACAAGGACAAGAAAATATTTAATCTGCTGTTTTAACGCTACTACCTGTACTAGATACATCTTGGAAATTGGTATAAACAACATTTGACAAGGTCGGTCCACAACTAAAGGGTCTGCCATCTAACGTTTTTTTTCAACTAGTGCTTATTTCGTGAATGATAACACTTAGCTAATGCCTGATTTGACAGATAATTAGTTTTATCCTTCCGCTGAACGAATATGGTTGTGTATACGCTTGAACAACGCTGGGAAATATGGGGAAAATGGGCCTGCGATCGACTTACAGAAGATGCCGATTTTGCCAAAAAAATCATCTTTTCAGATGAAGCTCATTTTGATCTTGGCGGGTATGTAAACAAGCAGAATTGTCGCATTTGGGGCACAGAAAACCCGCACGCATACATTGAAAAGCCGATGCACCCAAAACAAGTCACTGTTTGGTGCGGATTTTGGTCCAGAGGCATAATTGGGCCATTTTTCTTCGAAAATGAGCAAGGAGTGGCCGTTACAGTCAATGGCGATCGTTATCGGGCCATGTTGAACGAATTTTTGCTCATAAAAATTGAAGAGGAGGATATTGGCAACATTTGGTTTCAACAGGACGGCGCTACGTGACACACAGCCGAAGCTACACTCGATGTTTTGCGCCCTGTTTTTGAAGATCGCATTATCAGCCGCAGAGCTGATGGCGTTTGGCCACCTCGGAGCTGCGATTTGACACCGTTGGACTATTATTTGTGGGGTGCCCTGAAAGATAAGTGTTACGCCGACAAGCCAGAGACAATTGACGCTTTAAAGGACAATATTCGTGAAGCCATTGGTGAAATACAGCCGCACACAATCGATAATGTGCTTAAAATTGGACCGATCGTGTAGGCTACTACATGGCCAGCCGAGGCAGCCATTTGAATGAAATTATTTTCCATTATTAACCGGACGGATTGTACTTTCAAATAAAAAAAGAAATTTGAGAAAATATTCAGCAGTTTTTTTTTATAGCATTTTCCAAAAAGTTATTTGGCGGACCCGTTACAAGAAAAAATTGAAATCAGCTGTTCTAACGCTTTCACATGTAATGTATACATCTTGATTTTAGTTTAACTACGCTTTGTAGTTGACAAAAACTAGAATGATTGGTTATTAAATATTTCAACTGACAGCTAATTAATTTTAATTGCAGTTTATGTATTTTTTTTTTAATATTTTTGACAATCCAATATTCGTTTAACAAATAGTTAAGCCGACTAAACCAATGGTTACAAATGATTACCGTAGTTGATTTTGTTTTAGATATCAACTATGTATTTGTTTAACTATGAAACTACGGAATTTTATAGGTGTAGGCATGTTTTTGAATTGAAAGTTATTTTGGTATTTAATGAAATCCCGAACAGCACTGACCACCTCACATATCTTTCTACGACTGTCACCTGATTTAGTGACGGCGACACTATCGAGTAATTAGCTATGAAAAACTTTCTCAAAATACCGTTTGGAACCGGTATAAAACTGTAGGTCCCAAGCAGTGAGTGTAAAATTAGAAAGCAAATCACTGATTGCGAAATGCGCCCCCTCTCCCTTCATGGGATATAATGGGACACAATAGTTTTTAACACGTCGTGTTACACAAAAGTACAAAAAGTGTATACGAAAGTACAATAAATATACACAAAAGTTCTAAAGTGTACACAGAAGTACAAAAACTGGATTGGACAATAAAAGAATTTATGGTAAAAATAGGCAAATCAAATCACTTACATAAAGCCAGTCATACCTACACGAATACACTCCAATATACTAACAGCTTACATGCATACGTAACCACTCACTGTACAAGACGAACGACAACGACTGCATTATGATAATTAAGAAGAAAACGGGAAACAGACTCGCTTAATTACTTCCTGAGGTTCACGTACAACACAGAAGGGACTTAGGATCTCACTTATACATAACGAAGCTAATATGGTCCTCCCACCGGCTCGAGCGTTTGCTTTTACTTTTCCTTCCAGTAGGTAACATCGTATGGCTGTCGGTGGTGCAATGGTAGTATTCGCGGCTATTGTACGTTGTACAAATGGCTCTTGTTGCGACCACAACTCTCCGCTGGATATCTAGGCTGATTTTGTTTACGGCAGATTCGAAGTTCATAAATTAGTCCAGTACCCAGAAATTATAACGATTATCAACGTTCACTCTTTCCTAAAATCAGCTTGAGGCTTTGCTTGTTGAAATTATTAATTTTCCTTTCTCGTGTCCTAATTTTGTGCTCAACTTAAAATAGCGATCCCTACAACAGCAACTTCTCGCAGACCATCAACATGTCTATATCATCAGCATATGCGTGCCGCATATAACTTTTTTTGCGGGGGATATCATTCGTGTTATGATTTGATCACCTTCTAATCATATGTAATGAGTCACTGTACAAGACGAACTTCAACGATTACATTACGATATCAATGAAGAACTCGATAGACTTATACAACCAGAAAAATAAGCCAACATCTACGAACGTATACACATGTTTAAACATCCATATACACACATGTGCAATGGTAGTATGCGCAGCTATTGTAAATGACCAGCTTATATTTCTTTCGACGGAAATCACCTCGTTTAGTGACGGAGACATTATCGAGTATTTAGCCATGAAAAAGCTTCTCAAAATACTGTTCGAAACCTCGAAACTGTTCGTAACCACAGTCATCAACATGAAGTCACATGAAGTTTAATTTCTACCGAGTATTATCGTGCCACGAATGGTCCTTACATTTTTATTTTATGAGACATGTGAATGTCCTTGGAGGTATAAAGTTTCTGATAGCCATTCACTTGGGAGTGGCCAGAAATGATTCCTTCATTGGCAGTCGAAGCAGCTCACTACTTCCAAGCAGTATGCCCTGGGCAATGGCTTATCGGAAACCTCCGTTTAGCTAGCTAAAGTGAGAAGGCGAATCGAATGAGCAGCCTGATTGGTTATGCGATCACTGATACACTTTCCAACTGGCGGATGTCCTCGGAAAATATAAAGCTGACATCACAGATATCTAAGAAATGCGATGGACAGGTTATGGTTGCACCAGAAAGAAAAACTGCGATATTTACTACAGCTGCCTTGAGCGAAAGCACGAATTCGGGTGCGGATTTATAGTTGGCAAGAGACTGCTACACCTAGTTTAAAGGTTCAGTGAGTGAACGCATAGCCATTTGGTTATATGTGTGTTAACGCACCGACAGAGGATAAAGACTATGAGGTCAAAGACTCATTTTATGAGCGCCTGGAGGAAGTATACGAACGCTGCCCTGACCGCGACATTAAGATTATCCTAGGCGATTTTAATGTCAAGTAGGGAAAGGAAAGTGTCTTGCGACCAACTATCGGTAATCAGAGTCTACATGACAACACTTCCGATAATGGAATAAGACTGATAGACTTCGTCGCTGCAAAGAACATGATAGTTAGTATCATACGATTTCAACATAAGGATATAAATAAGACGACTTGATTATCTCCTGATCAGAGAACGAAGAACCAGATTGATCACTTGGTAATAGATGGCAGACACTCTTCTAATGTAAAGGATGTACATGTGATTCGAGGTGCCAATATCGACTCGGATCATTACCTGGTGGGTGCGAATGTTCGCATAAGACTGAGCGGTGTGATAACCGTACGAAGCAGAACACGGGAAAAGCCAGAGATCTACAATCTACAAATACCGGAGATATCAAAGTCGTATCAACAAAAACTCACTCTCCTATTAGAGCAGAATACTACACCTCCCGAGAACCCAGAAGCGCAGTGGTAGCGCAACTCCCATTCTTTGAAAATTGCTACAAGGACTGGACTTGGCTATCACAAACCGCAAAAGGATAAGCCATGGTACGATGGAAAACCAACTATTTAGGCGGAAAATGGCAGTGGTGGGATCAGAGAGAGAGAGAGAGAGAGAGAGAGAGAGAGAGAGAGAGAGAGAGAGAGAGAGAGAGTCAAAAGACCGAATTGTGCAGGATGAATAATGAATCCTGAAAATTGTACAGAGGGTATGATGATCAAATAACGGGCCGAATAATGGGCTGCCCTTCTGCAAGAACGAGAATGGGAATCTGGTAACAGATAAGCAGCGTGTATTTAAAATTTGTAGAGACCACTTTTCAGCACTACTCCACTCAGATTCTTCCACTGAAGATCAGGAGGTATTGACTGTGGAAGACAGTGTAGATTGTACCCCCTCAGTCAAGGCGAGGTTAGAACGGTAATCTCCCGGCTTAAGAATAATAAAGCCATTGGTATGGATGAGGTACCCGATGAACTTTTAAAGGCCGGTGGCGGACGACTGCTAGCCTACATGCATCGACTTATATGCGGTATATAGCTGGGGGATTCTATGCCTGACGATTGGAGTCTCAGTGTATTACGTCCTGTATTCAAAAAGGGTGATCCGTGTGTCTGTTCCAACTATCGCGGTATCAGTCTTTTATCAATCGCGTATAAGGTCCTGTCGAGCGTATTATGTGAAAGACTAAAGCCAATTGTTGAAAACCTGATTGGACCTTATCAGTGTGGTTTTAGAAGAGAAAAGTCCACGACTGACCAAATATTTACGCTACGCCAAATCCTGGAAAAGACCCATGAGAAGAAAATCGATACATACCACTTTTTTGTCGATGATAAAGCTGCTTTCGATAGCCCCATACGGGGAAAATTGTACGAAACTCTGTCAGAACTTGGGATTCCGGCAAAACTTCTCCGCCTCTATAGAATGACACTGACCAACACCAAATCAGCAGTGAAGGTGGGGAAAGACCTCACCGAACCATTCTGTACCAAGCGAGGACTGAGACAAGGCGATACAACATTTTCATGCAATCTCTTCACCATCTTAATGGAGATAATAATGAGAAAAGTTGCAGTAAATACGAACAAGATCATCAACATGAAAAGCCATATGTTCTTGGCGTATGCTGACGACATAGACATCATTGAACCAAATAAGCGAGAGGAATCGAACAAGAATCAGCGAAGGTGGGTCTTGCTGTTAACGAGGGCAAGACAAAATTTATGGTGTCAACGTATAACAAACCTCTCCACTTGGTCGAAGAAACAAGTCGAAAACCGAAAACCGATTTCATTTTGAAGTGGTAGATGAATTTATCTACCTTGGATCCTTGGATACATTGGAACAAGGATAATAACATCAGCCTGGAGATAAGTAGGAGAATTGCTATTTTAGGTTCAGCAAGCAGTGCAAGAAGAAAGCCCTCTCTTGACAGGCAAAAGTCCAGCTATCTCTCATTTTACTTGGCCTGGGATATGGCACCGAAACTTGTTGGGTCATATCGTAAACGGTGGAAAACAGCTGGGAGTATTCGAGAGAAGAATTCTCCGTAAAATATATGATCCTGTTAAAGAAAAAGGCGAGTACCTACGTCGTGGAAACCAAGAGATTTGTCAGTTGTATTTTGACGAATTTGTATTAGGCGAATCAAATTAGGCTAATTGCGTTGGCTAGGCCATGTTATTAAAATGGAGCCAACGCGAAAGGTTTTCGATAACGTACCCGATGGACTAGGAAAAGGGGACGACCAAGATTCCGATTGGAATTCCAGTCCGTAGTATCCCACCTTCGAGAAAAGCCGAAGGATAGAACCAGTTGGAGAAATATGTTAAAATTTGTTTAATTTCTTTATTTGATTGTTTAATTAATGCGAGTGTGTATAAGGCATCTGATGTCATGAAAAATAAATATATATTTTCCCATTATATCCCATGAAGGGATAGGAGAGAGATTCTCACAATCACTGAATTGTGCGCTTTCCATTTGAAGTCTGACGTCATGAGGTTGTTAAATAGTCAATAGTATTTCAAATTTAGTTTTAACTTCTTACCGTGCAGGGTTGTTGCATCCATGGTTCACCATCGATTTGCATGGGAAACGTTTTGCGTGTCTTTATAATCACCTCACTGCATTGAGCCAACCTACGGCCCGAGGCACGGAGACCAGTGCGCACTTGACCCATGTGTAAGCAATTTTCAAGGCCTATCACTTCAATCAAGCGATCACCGAAATCTGCGAAAGTAAAACAAAAAATGAAACACAATGTCAATTATTTTGATAGCTTTTTTTTATATCTTACCTTGTATAGCTACCGAGAGATCAACAGAATTAAAACTGGTCGCAGACAATTCCTTATCGGAGGATTTCAACTTTTTCCCCTTGCGAAAGGGTCCCGCACTTTTGCGTATGCGTTTTTGTGATAAATGTTCACCCCAGAGGTTTGAACCACCATGCGTGTAGGGAATGTTGAGAAGGGCAATACCTTGCAAGTGGGGGCCATTAGCCAAATCCAAGGAAACGCCATCACACTTTTCAATAAAAAGAAACAGAACGAGAGGGGGAATGCAAATATACATATGTTTCCATAAACTTTTCTATACTGGCCATAATTATGCCAAAGCACGAATAAAATGAATTTATTGGGTAAATGTTCTTGCAAGTAACCTTCTATTTTTTGTGCCAGTTACAACATTTCACCAAATTTAGTGCGTTTTAAATTTGTTGTCAAATGCTATGACACGTTTTCGTACTTACAACAATCTCAATATTCTCATGAAGGTTTTTACAGGATGCGGCAAAGGTCTCTGAGGTTGCATATTCGAAATACCAAAGTTTATTTTTCATGCGACTATTGAATTTATGGGGATTTTTTTCACGTTCCAAATGAAATTTGACACAAATGGCGGCATCCTAGAGGGGGAAAGGGAGCAAAATAAACGGAAGATAATAATGAGAAATGTGCGATTTATACAGTAATTTTAATTGTGAATAAATATTAAAGATGTCAAATGTAGAGGCGTTTTGAATAATAGACGTTATTTAAAACAATATATGTGACCTGCTTCACGAAAAGGGACGTCTGCGCCGAAAAGAAGTTATTGAGAAAAACGCGGTTAAAAAAAGCGCTTCGTTAATTTTTTCATATATTTCATTAATTATGTTCATCTTTACAGGTGATTTGTAAAAAAAACTAAAAGACATAGAAACTTGCGGTTTGCGGTAAGAATCACTCAAAAAGTAAAAAAAAAAAATTTTTCGGCGCAGAGGTCCCTTTTCGTGGAGCAAGTCACATATAGTTAAGGGGCCGTATGAGTTAAAGGAGTCCATAAGAAATCTGTTAAATATCCATATCAACAGCGCAATCGTTCCTATCACAAAATCGACAAAATAGTTAGTTTCGTTATATAATTTTCGTATAACGTAACGTAATTATCAATATTATACGAAATACTTAATTATCAACACAATACAAAAATGGTTAATAAGCACACAAATTATGCGTATGAGTGATATTAATATATAGAAAAATAAATATTTAACTTTTAAGCCCTACAAGTCGCCTGGTCTTGACGGCATAGCACTAGTGGAGTTACAATGTAGATTACATATTTTGGCTCCGTGGTTAAATAGTTTTCCATTACATCCCATGAAGGAATTGGGGAGAGCTTCTAAACTCACTGATGAGGACTTATGCAAATGTAAGGTGGTCAGAGCAGGGATCGAACCCAGGATCTCATGTACAAGAGGCGCGCACACTAACCATTGCACCACTGACGGCCGTAGAGTCCGTACTGAGAACAATATTGGTGCGGTATCCGCCAATGTTAATAAAGATCGCGATATGTGCATTCGTCGCAGCAATAGTGTTTGTATTATTCGACAACCTGGAAGATTTTATGTAAGGCCCTCGATCTAAAGCCATAAAAAATACAGATGGTGCAGGAGCTGAAGCCGGACTACCTGCCATAACGCCGTCTTTACGATGAATGGGCCGTAGAGAAGCTCGAAGAGATCATCTTTTATTTATCGAAAAATTGTCCTCAGCAACGATGTTCATTTTGGTGGACTGATATCCAATAGAGTGAAACTGGTGTGAAATTGGGTCACAAAGGTTTGAACCTGGGTCCATTATGACGTAATGGACGTAACTTGTGAAACGCATTTTCCGCAGAGCAATCATTTTGATAATAAAACTCAATGATTTGCAAGCGTTGGTCGTTTGTATGTCTATTCATGATGAAATGGTAAGGCAAACTGAACATTTTAAGCTTTGACACATGTCCTGAATCATGCGTGAACTGGCAAAAATTTAACACTGTAAAACCAAATAGCCAAAAATTCACCCGGTGGTTTATTAAAACTAAGAAACACTAAACGTATGAGTAATTTTAATTATAAATTTATTAAAGAACTGGTATGTTATTCTTAAAAATCTTATTCTACTGTTTAAATTTTAACAAGATATTTTCCCACTTCAAGAATAAAAGCTGTATTATTCTTTCAAAGGCATGTGACACTCCTCCGGAGATCCTTACCTACAACAACTTCAGCAGCAACACCTTAAGTCACTCCGGCTAAAATCTATTTCTCCCCCAGGAATTTTTATGAGATTTTCGTTTTCTACATTAGTTGGTCGGTAGAAAGTTTTACGCTTTAACACTTCGGTGTTAAATAAATTGACTAATTACAACGAAATTTAATGGCAAATATTTGTGTTCTAAATATAAAACCACTAAGTGTCACCAAGTGAGTTTCCATAGAAGAAAGATAACCCCAGCAGCAGGATGATACAACGCAAAAGAAAATGGATATAACGACGGAAATACAAACAAATGAGGTGGTGTTTTATTAACAACCACATACAGAGAGAAAGTGAAAGAGAAAGAGAAAGGGAGAAGGAGTGAGAGCGGGGCAGAGTGAAAAGGAAAGAACGCGTCAGATTAAAAATCTTAAAGTTTAGCAATTAAAGTCAGATTAAATCTATTGAAACCAGAAAAAGCTATAACTGAACAAAAAACGGAAATGGATACAAACACCAATGCTGGGTAAAGGATACGGGAATAGACTTTAGCGCAAGGAGGAGTAGAGAGAGCGCGAAAGACTGCAAGGACCTTAGGGAGCACATTGTTTAAATATAAAAACAACCCGCAAAACTAATAGGACCTACACATAAAAAGAAAAGTTTACGGTTGAAACAAATCTTCTCACAAAAAGGTATTTAGCTATACAAACATTTGAAAATGTAGGCAATTTCATGGCAATAACAACAAAAGGAACTCCTTTGCCTTTGGAACTCCAAGTATTTTTGTTGTGGTTTTGTTTCATTTGAAACATCTTAAGTTAAGTGTTGTATAAACATTCATATGTGTGTATAAATGTGTGTAGGTATGTGTGTTTTATTTGCTGTTGTCGAGTCCTTTGTGTGTTTTCCTATTATTTTACAACAGGCTGCGTGTGTGAGTGCATGTAGTTAGGGATTAGCGTTGTTAAGCTTTATGTTTTATGAGGCTGCGGTAGAGAGAGAGAGAGAACGAGAGCGAAAGAAAGGGAAAGAAAAATGTTTAAAATAAAAACACAAATGCTTCCACATCAGTGTATAGTTAGTGGTTTTTTATGCTTGTGTTCCTATGTAGGAGCCATTTTATTTTCTAAATATCTTTAGGATTTATAAGGACATGATTACTAAACATTCCGACACTAGTGATCTGTGATATTTGTTCTCAAATGTTCATGTCCTTTTTAAGACCTCCTCCTGAGTCTTAATATGCTATCGTTTGGTGTAGGTGAGTTCTGTTTATGTTCAAAAGGTAAAGCTTTGATTGGATTTTAAAAGTTGATGTATGATAGTTTATATACGTTAAGTATGGTAAGATTAGGATGAGAAATTGGAGACGAAGCATTGGTGCTTCACGTATTTCTAGGCATACACCTAAGCCAGTAGGTAGACCTGATGTGCGCTATTTGTTCTCCTAAGAGAACCTTACATATTTTTATATGAAGTTGGTTTTGCCGACAAATTTCCTGAGTGTTTGGTCCGTTCTCCCGAGTTGATCCTAAAGTGGGTGAGAATCTTTTATGTCTAGGTGGCAGATGAGTTTGCGTACAAGCATAGCCGAGTAGTACCAAAACGACGCTCGGAGATAAAGGTTGCTTAAGACGACGCGGAGACGGGTTTTCCTAAATAACTAATAACTTCTATCATTCATCTTAATTTAAAATAACTTAGGATTTGAATCATTGATTTTACTCGCTTCTAATAATAAAATCAATCAAATATGTTTAATATTAAATTAAACCCACACTACCTAGCTAGTACTATCGAAGATGTGTTGGAGTTTAAATCCTGCGTTAGTGTTGCAATAACAGAAAAAGTTATCCTTCATCTCAATGCCATTCTCACACCATTCGCCTACATTAACTTCATGTTCATGTTCCTACAGCCCAGTTACTATACTAATGACTGGGCTGGTCTTGTTTCCGTCCGGGCTGCCCTAAAGAAACTTTGGCATTCCATTGTTATATGATATATTCCATAATCTTCTAAAGCCCTATATTAGTTCCCTAGAAAGGATTCGAAATTTTTCATATTTACAATCCGCTG
This sequence comes from Phaonia tiefii, assembly GCA_963931995.1. Lineage (NCBI taxonomy): Eukaryota > Metazoa > Arthropoda > Insecta > Diptera > Muscidae > Phaonia > Phaonia tiefii. The sequence goes on along the minus strand of OZ008371.1, from coordinate 163,315,498 downwards.
ATTGGAACCAATCCTAGCAAATTCATCTCCCTTTTCATTTTACAAGACGCCGCGTAGACATAATAATTAAATACTTACTATAATATACTCAAGAAAATATTGTAGAGTGAAACAATATTGTTTTAGTTATCTAAAATCTACATCAATTAAATATAACTAATTGGCATTAGCAAGGATTACTTTTGTGTTTTGTATAATTAATAGGTACTCCTCAATATAAGGGTACTCAAAAATAAATACGTATAAGTGATATTATTTAAGATACTGATTATTACTCCTACATAACTGAATTAAAACAGTCGCGAGATATTCCAAGCATAAACAACACCGTCTTTAAAAAGCAACTCGATTTCTTAAATTTTAGTTTCCTACGAGCTAACAGATCAGGTTGAAAAAAGTAAACAATCCGAACTGGGATTTGGACTCACATTGGCGGACGATCGTTGCGAACATTGTGAGACTTCTCATCAGACTCTCAGCATTCTAGGCTATTGACCGTCTTCTTCAGTTGTGTCACTAATTGCGGTTTTTCGTTTTCGATGTTTCACTCCCTTTTTTCTTCCACGCGCGAACGACTTTTTTTCGTTAGAAACAGATTGTTGTCATATCAAACTGTACATACTGGGACAGATTGAAAAAATGACCGGACATAATTCCAAAAATCGGAGCAGGAATCCAGATAAAATAAGTTACTTAAACAGTGGCCAATTAACCACTGAGGTCGAAAATTAACTGTTTTGAAGGTTCCATGCACGTTGTTGATCAGGCAAGGGGCCCAAAGTTGAGTATTGTTTCAATACATGCATGCAGGCTAATTTTGGGTTATTTTTAGTAAATGTGTGTTATATGAAGGTTATGTGTCTGGTTGTTTTAAACTCTTTTTATTGATTTTGTGTTATAAGAGCTACGAAAATGTATATTAAGTTAATTTAATTTACTTAAGGTGTCTAGTTCAATTGCAATGAATGTAGATGACTAAAAATATTACATTTTTTAATCTTTTGTGGACCGCCAAAAATTAGCACCAACTAGGAACAGCGCGCGATTTTCACTTCTGAATACTTTGGACCCTAACCGAAATCACTGATTTTATTTCGTTACCCTTTACTACCATTTGCTGAAGAAAAATTTTTTTTTTAACTTTGCTCTAGTTTTTGATTTCAAATTTAAATATAAATTACTTGTGTAAGAATTGATTTTTTTCAGTGTAAATTCAAATACATTACTGTGTCGGAATTTAAGTCTGGCAATAACATAAAATGTCAAACTAAAATTTCGAAATTTCAAACTAAAATTTTGAAAGTTCCGAGGACGACGATGATGAAAATGTCGAACGTAATGATATAGATTTTTTTAAACCAATTTTTTTTCTGGTCCCAAATAAATCTTGTATGGTTACTAAACAAACTTCTCAAACTTTTTATTTATTTTATAATTCCTAATAAATTTGGTAGAAAAGTTTAAAACGTTAAACCTTGTTAAGAAACTAAATTTTATGTGAAAAGGTAGAATTACACATGCTCTTCTCTCCGTTATGTTAGTTATCGAAATCCTGATCGAAAAATGTTTGCCAAAAATGAAATCGGGCCATCCAAAAACCTATGAAACGATACCCATAACGTTCTTTTTTAAATTTAACCCCCCCCCCACTATAACTCCAGCCCCCTCCAACCAATGGAAAAAGCAATGCCAGAAATGAGCTCAGCACCCTCGAAAACCTACCGACTAATGAGTTTGACACGACTAAAATCAAAAACAACGACGTTATTAATTTTGTCCGGTCATTTTTTCAATCTGTCCCAGTGTGCAGTACGTATGATTAATATTCATATACAGTGGTGTGCGATGAAATAGAGTCAACACTAATCAACATTTTCAAAACAAAAACAAATGTAGAAAAATTAAATTTTGTTCATAACTTTTATTTTTAATTGTTCAATTAAGAACTAGATATAACATTTTAGACCATTAATGTCATAATTTAAAATTAAATCATTAGGTATAAATCAAAATATATCAAAAAGCCCCGTTTTGCCAGTGAATTAAAATAGAGTCATCGCGATTCATCATCTGAACTCGAATAAATAGCTGTGTCAAATAAAATATATGTTTCAATAATCCTTTATATTATCTCAGTACTTTATGAAATAACTATTTTTTTTATCACAGCTAGGCAACGTCTTGACATTGAATCAAGTCTCCACAATGTTTTCCACGCCGATTGTACCAGTGTTATAAGCTCATCTTTATTAAATTGGTTTATTCCTTTGATAGACACTTTAATGACCCGCCACAAATTCTGAATAGGATTTAAGCCCGGCGACTGCATAGACCATCTTAAAACTATGACACTATTATTTCCAAACGAAGCTTTTGCTCGCTTCGATGTGTGTTTGGAGGCGATATTATGTTGAAACACCCATCGAAGCGGCATTTCCCATTTAGCACAAGGCATCATGATGTTTTTTTTAATACAGTGGTATAATATGCAGCGTCCACTGTCTGTTCAATTTGGAATAAAGGTTCTGTCCCAATGTAAGAGTAACAACCCCGTACCATTATGTTTCCGCTACCACGTTTAACTGTTTGGATTGTGTTCTGGGGCCTGAATTCGGTGTTGGAAGGTCTTCGTACAGGAAGATTACTCTTATTATAATTACCCAATCTCACTTTAGTTTCAGCTGTCCTCATAATATTTCGCCATTTGCGTACGGACTATTTCACATGCTCCTTGGCAAAATGCAACATTTTTTGAACGTTCCGTTTGGATAGAAATGAAACTTTTCGGACACTTTTTGCCTTTAAATTGTTTTTAGTTAGCATTTTTCTTAATGTAGAGGTGTCAACATCCCGATCGTATTGCGGGCGGAAGAGGTAACAAAAGTCGAACTCTACGTGACGCAATATTTTTGGTTCCAAATGTTCTGTAATTTTCAGGGTTTTACCGTCTGTTTCCTGGATTGGGGTTATATTTTATTCCGGTCTCCAACATTTTCTTTGAGCATCCAATTATGTCAGTAATTTGTATGTAGCTTCTTAATTCTTTTATCGTCTCTTTTATTCCTTCTTGGCGCTCATGATATTGCAATATTTACATCGGCCCATTTTGGAACGTCAATAATGACAATTTATTAATGCTACTAATAAATATTAATCATATTTAGAAGCTTAACTTTGTTTTCAAATTCAAATCCAAACTACCATTAACCATTTAAAAAAAAAATACTATTTTGTAATTGACTCTATTTTATAGCAGACGTCATTGCATAGCCTTTAAAATACTGACACTGACCTGGAGAACAGTAGTGTACAAAATTTATTAAAAATGACGGCATTATATTCAGCAGAGGACCGGTCAATCAGGTTCAGAATTTCTTGACATGAAACATCTTGGACCACTGATTTGCAGAGAATAAACGTTTTGACGAGTGTGTGTCTCTATTTTATCGCACACCACTGTAAATACAATAAAACACCGTATGAGTGATATTTATTTAAAAGGCATAATAATAAAATACTTACTATAATATATTCAAGGAACTCATGTAGAATGAAACAATATTGTTTTAGTTGTCTAAAATCTACCTCAATTAAATAAAGGGTGTCTCAGTAAGATTGCACTTTTTAAATGTAGTACCATTTTTTTTGTACCATTTTTTTTGTGCAATTGTGAAAACTTATTACGAAAAATTGGAAACTTATGCTGAGACCGCTCGCAAACTTCGTAGAATTTTGAGTCAAGAAGTTAGATTACGAAGGAAGCTCTTTATTGTAATTCATGTCTTACTATACCAATGTTGTAACAGATATATAAATATGTGTAGTTAACAGGGTGTTCAATATAATAATATGTTATGATTATGGTACGATAACATTATACATAATTGTACAACATCTACCTTTTTTTTATAATAAAGTAGAATGGTATAAGAGTGATCGGTTATGGACAGTAAGACTCCTGCGCACCAAAGTACTAGTCGGTTTCTTGAAAATATTGCCTCTGTAAACGAGAGTGTCGCCGAAAAGCCGAAAACTACAATTCGGCATCGTTCTCAACAACTTCAAATTTCTCGAGGAACTACGCAGCGAATTTTGACAAAACACCGTATAAAATTCAGCTTACTCAGGAACTCAAACCAGCAGACCATTGAAAGCGCCGGTAATTCGTTCAATGGGTAATGAAGAAAAGGGAAGTCAATGCCAATTTATAAAAAAATCATCTTCTCCGATGAAGCGGATTTCGATCTCAATGGCTTCGTGAATAGACAAAATTGTCGAATTTGGGGTTCAGAAAATCCTCATGCAATCCATGAGACACAAATGCACCCACAACTAACAACTATCTGGTACGGATTTTGGTCAGGCGGCGTGATTGGGCCCTACTTTTTGAAGATGAGGCCGAATTTGTAGTGACTGTGAACGGCATTCGTTACAAGAACATGATATTGGAGATCTTGTAGCCTCAACAGGACGCCATGGATCTGGACGACATGTGGTTTTAGCAATACGGCTCCACCTGTCACACCGGGCATGAACAATCGATTTCCTGAACAAATTATCTCAAGAAATTCTGATGTCAACTGGCCACCAAGATTATGCGATTCAACGCTGCGCGTTTTCTTTCTGGTTATGCGAGTAAACCAGAAACAATTCCTGAGCTCAAATCCGATATCCAACGCGTTATCGGTGTGATACAGCCACATCTCTGTGAAAAATTTCATGAAAGAGTAATGGCCTATCGATGACGATGGAACGTGGACGTATTTGTCTGAAGTCTCTTGGGATTCTCCTGCATACCTACTTTACCAACGATGACCGGAATGCTGGTCATCAGCTAGAAGAGCTAGGCGGAAAATCACCTAGCTTAGAAAAAGTTCGCTCAATAGTGAGCAGAAAGAGTCTGATATGGGCCATTAGATGCTTTAAGCAATATAAATCAGCCGGACCTGACGGGATAATTCCCGCGCAACTACAGGAGGCACTATACCTATCTTGTAGTTGATTGGAGACAATCTTCAGGGGCTGCCTTATGCTGGGAGTCATTCCTAGCATTTGGAAGAAAACCAAATTGGTTTTCGTCCCGAAAGCGGGCAAATGCTCTCATTTCAAACCAAAGGTTTTAGACCAATCTGACTATCATCCTTTGCTCTTAAGACATTTGTAAGGTTACTGGACATTCACGTTCGAAGTAATCTTCCACAGAATCTACTATCGAGTTCTCAGCATGTCTATATCAAGGGCAGGTCAACTGAGATTCTCTTGACAATAAGGTCTTCGCTCTGGGGACCTTCCTGGATATTGAGGGAGCCTTCAATAATATTCAACCTTCGGTGATTCGCAGGTCGTTACAGAATCTAAAAGTCGACAGCTTAGTGACACGCCTAACTGGGCAGCTTCTGGTGGATAGATCCGTCAAAACTGAATGGGGTGGTGTTACAATTGCTAGGAACGTTATTATGGTTAACTTCTGTCAATGAACTGATTTTTGAATTGGACAGAGCCGAATGCCAGGTCTTTGCCTATGCCGATGATATTGCTATCATCTGTACGGGTAGAAACCGCAATTTACTTAGCATTCGTACAACCAGCCTACTTAGTCTGATTTCGAACTGGACCGCTAACAATGGACTATCACTTAACCCAATTAAAACCGAGCTTATCTTGTTCTCTGGGAAATATAAAATACCCGAATTTGAACTGCCGTCAGTTAATGGGGTGCAATTACAGTTGACGGAAAAGGTCAAGTATATGGGGATAATTCTCGACAGAAAACTGTCTTGGAAACCGAATGTGGTGGAGAGGGTGAAAAAGGTGTCTGGTGCTCTTTACTGCTGGGCGCTGGGGACTGTCTCCTAAGATCACTATGTGGATTTATACGGTAATAGTCAGACCAATACTTCTCTATCGTAGTTTGGTGGAGGTCCCTCCAAATGAAATATATTCTGAATTCCTTGATGAAAATTCAAAGATCAGCACTTATTAGCGTTACTGGGGCAATGGGCACGACGTCAGGTACTGCACTTAATCCTCCTGATATCATGGCCGAATCGGCAGCCGCTACATCCCTGGTGAGAATCAGAGATTGTGGCCGATATCATGGTGCATGCCGTTCCATCTGTACTCCTGATATCATGGCCGAATCGGCAGCCACTACATCCGTGGTGAGAACCATAGATTCTGGCGTAATTATATCGGGGCATTCCGGACACGCTGAATTACTACACCGGTTCAACTCTATTCCCGTAAAAACGGACTACTGTATCCCGTACCTTCTACCAGCGTCAAATCTAAGGACTTCTATTCCGAACAGGAATACCTGGGAAAAGTCACTGGAAGGGGACACCAGTATCTAGTATCAGATTTTTCACGGATGGATCAAAGTTGGACGAGCAAGTAGGCTATGGGGTCCATTCACAGGATCTAAATGTAAATATCTCCTTCAAGCTGCCTGATCACTTTAGTGTATTTCAGGCGGAAATTACCGCCATATTGGAGGTTGCTGAACTACTGAAAAGTCGTGTCCGCCATGTTTGTTACATCGCTGGCTATGAAAGAATGCAACTCATCACTTAGGGTGATGGCAGAATATTTTGACATCAGGCACATTTGGGTACCGGGACACAGCGACATTCCAAGCAATTGCGTAGCGGATGCGTTAGCTAGACAGGGCACTACGGCACGGGTTCTTCCGGCAAAAGAAGGTGTTAGTATGCCAATCTCTACGTGCCGTTTGCACATCAGGCAGTTGGCCGATAATATGTTCAAGGACAAGTGGAGACTTACCTCAACTTGCAAACAAGCCAGGGTCCTCTGGCCACAGGTGGACAGGAAGAGGGGAGGGCATTGTCTTGTAGAAAAACACGCCCTAAGATTGGGACATAGAAATATGCTGCATGGAAGAGGACGAGGAAACGACGAAACACCTTCTCTTGGATTGCCCTACTCTGGTAGGACTGAGAAGTAGGACATTCGGAACACAACTAGTTAGCACCGTAGCCCAGGATATTCCTGTAGGTCTTATAGACAAATTTATTGAAAGGGCAAATTGGCTGGACGACTAGTCAATAGTTGCTAAGGAGGAAACTGCAGATATCACAATGGGTTTCTTTAGCCTAAGTGTGCTAGACTGCGTGCTGTCTTGCAGCATTTTCAACCAACCAACCAACCTATGGCCTGTCATCAGAGTTGTGGGGCCCGTTTGAAGTATATTTTAATCCATACTTAATCGGAATAAGTCTCCTTTACAATCCAATCAGAAAAATCAAAACTATGTCAAAAATAGGTGCTTTTATTTTAAAATTAAGTAGTGCATTTTTATTGAGACACCCTTTATAACTACATAGCCTGAGAAAGGATTACTCTTGTGTGTAGTATAATTAATAGGTAGTCCTCAATATAATCGAAATGAAATACGTATGAGTGATATTTATTTAAAATAGTCACAACATATTGCATTAACAAAATAATTAAAAAAAAACAACGCGATTTCTTAAAAAAGTATAATTATGTCAATTGACAGAAGACAGAAGATCGACAGATTATTTTTAAATGTTGTTAGGTGTTTAAATGTAGTGCCATTTTTATGGCACACAAGAACAAAGAGTTTTGTCATATCAAACAAGACGTATGATTAATATGTATTACTTCATATATATACAAATAAAAAGTCGTATAAGTGATATTTATTTAAAGTTGCGATTAAAAGGCACAGTCATAATGTACTAATAATAATATTCTCAAGAAAATGTTGTCGAATGAAACAATATTGTTTTACTTGTCTAAAATCTACCTCAATTAAATATAACGTAAAGGTAAATGATTACTTTTGTGTCTTGTATCCTATTGTATCCTACAGAAACAAAATTCTTTACACACCTTTAATAGTTACCATCCCACACTTTACCAACCCACATGTATGTTGTCAAAAACCCTAATCTCCAATACGCATGATAAATACATATTTAAAGTAAAATTCGTATGAGTGATATTTATTTATTAAAGTTTCGATTATAACTCAGGCGCTCAGCTGGATAATGAAAACTTACCTGTGCAAAAATACGTGCCGTCAAATAGTAATCAAGACAAATTGTTTAGATATAACTGCCTGATACATGCATAGAGTGAGCCTAAAAGAAGGCCACATTTTCTTCACGGCAAAAGAAAACTGAACGTGAGAAAATCTTTATACATTCCCAAATGTACATGCTACTGTTTGCTGAAGTTCTTATAATGTGGCAAATACAATTCATTTCAGTTGTGTTTCCACTTCCTTGTTAAGACAGACTTCGAGTGTCTTTACATCTATTCTGATGTTGGATCCACAACTGCAAACTAAGGAACGCATACGAAGCAAAATCAAAAACACACTCTTGAAGCTTTTACAAAAACAACAAAGTACTACTTCTCATGGCCTACAATTTAGCGCCTACCCCCCTCTCCACACAATAGTTATAACCCCACACTCACACATATAAAAAATCATAGATAAATGTTGCATTTTTAAGTACAGAAGGAATTTCCTTTCGTTTCGATTGTGCCTTCCTATCAAGTCAATGAAAGGAAATGGGAAACTGAATATAAAGCAAAATATCCTTTGCCATTGTCTTTTTCCATCCAGCCAGCACCAAGTTAAGTGGGTGTTTACTTCCAAGAAATAAGCAAAGAAACAATTTTCCATTTCCCTATATGGATTTAAAGATACGCGAGCAAACATTAAAGTTCCTCTCTACGACTATATGTATATATGTTTTTGTCATGCTTCCATTTTACTCTTCTGAAACACATTCAACCAGTCATCCTTTCTAGGAGTAGCCGGATATGGACGTGCATGAGTGGTATGAGAATGTGACACAGAATGTAAATATGTCCAGAAATGCTTTAGCTGTTACTCTTGTACATTTGGATAGCAGCAGTAGCATCATGTATGGAACACATAGGTTCTTTTTCATTCCATGTTTTCTGTTCTTCTTCTTCTGAGAGTCATAGTATTTAATGTCACAACTTGACATTAAGTGCAAACATGGGATTTCCATTTATTTTCCTAAGGCCTCAATATAGATTTTTATTTTCAAACCACACACATCGAAGCTCTAACCCCCTACATGTTACCGCTTTAATGTTCACGTGTTTTTTTTGTGAAGACCCTAACTTTGCTTACATGTGTTAGTGCATGTATAAATAAGTGTATGTGTATGGGATGTATTTATTTTTAGAGGTCAGAGGATGATAAAATTACACATCACAATTTTGGTCAATGGTCTTCAATAAATTCAGCATCACTCTATGTGGGACTCTGTCGTTTAAGTGTTTTCATGTAGATGAAAATGGGCACAGTGGACCCATTACCCAAAAAATTAAATAAAATTTGGTTAACAAGATTTGCAAATATTTAAAAGAGATTTCGTACTGTCCAGTGAAACGTATAAGTAATAATAATATGAATTTGTTGAAAATATTGCTGAAATTATTTAAAATGTCATATAAACATTAACTTCGGCATTTACGAATATTCAATTGTGAATATATGCTCTTGAACAAAGCCACGTATACGTAATATTAATTTTTTTCACTCGTTGTATATCTCGCTTAAGGCACTTCCTACAAAACGACCCCTCCGAAAAAATATGAATATTTTCCACAGGGGATCAGGGGTTCCTAAAATGATTGTATTTTGTTATTCGACCTTTGTTTTAGCAATAAATAATCCGACATTTCGATCTTCAACATTGCCCTTTAATTTTAAAGGGTGTCTCAGTAAGATTGCTCTTTTTAAATTTTGTATTTTTTTGTGCAAGTGGCAACACTGAAAGTTGGTTGCTGTCACATATGTTTATTCCGATTAATAAAAATGGAGAGCTTTACGAAAGAACAACGCGTTATAATTGTGAAAACTTAATACAAAAATTTGGAAAGTTACGCTGAAACTGAAAAATTTTGACAGAAGACCTCCATCTTCATTAGTACAAAATTCAGCTTTCTCAGGAGCTCAAACCAGCAAATCATGGAAAGCGCCAGCAATTCATCCAATGGGTAATGGGGCAAAGTGAAGTCAGTGCCAATTTTTCAAAAAAGTCATCCTCTCCGATGAAGCTTAATTCCATCTGAATGATATCGTGAATACACAAAATTGTCGAATTTGGGACTCATCCTCATGCAATCCAAGAGAAACAAATGCACCCACAACGAGCAACTCTTTGGTGGTGCGGATTTTGTTGCATCAACGATTCTAGAACTACTTATCTCACGAAATTCTGATGTCAGCTGGTTACCAAGATCATGCGACTTAACGTCGTGCGATTTCTTTCTTTTGGGTTTTGTGAAATCTCGGGTTTATGCGAAAAAACCAGAAACAATTCCTGAGCTCAAATCCGAGATCCAACGTGTCATCGGCGAGATACAGTCACATTTCTATGGAAAGATCATGGAAAATTTCATAAAAAGAGTAATGGCCTGTCATCAGAGCCGTGGGTGCCATTTGATGGATATTTTATTCCATACTTAATGTGAACATGTCTTTCTTTACAATTCAATAAAATAATCACAACTATCTTAAAAAGTACGTGTTGTTATTTTAAAATGAAAAAGTGCATTCTTACTGAGACACCCTTTAGATATTTCTCTACACCGTTGGGTACTTAGTGGTGGTAAAAAGCAATATTGACCTAAAGCCTCGAACAATTTTGACTATTTATTGGCTTCCTAAAATTTGAAAAAATCCAACTCCAGCTCCACAGTTTCAAAATTGTAAATTCCGCCTTCTATTTCAATTCCGACTCCTTCTCAAACAAAAATTATTCAGTCTACTAAATTTATGTATAATTTTTCAAAAATCAACGCTTTCCGTTTCTTCTAAGAAACATTGAATGAAACATTAAATCTATGGGCAAAAATGGACAGAAACTAACTGATATCCGAAGGGTTTTACATTTCAAGTAAATGAACTACAAGTAGTTGGAATCTATATATATTTGAAAGTCAGTATTCTATGTGCTAGACGTGGCGGTAAAAGATTGTACATGGTAAAATTATATGTTTTTCTCTAATTTGTACTCATTAAAAATAAATACCCATTAATAAAAATCCTGTAAAGGTTTTCTGAGATATCTCCAGCACTAGAACAGAACAGTGGAAAGTATACATTAAAAATTTCTGAACTCCGACTCATAATCTCTAATTTTAACTCCGGCTCTACACCCCTATTTAATAAACAGGAAAGTTTCCAGAAACACACCACATCTTTCGTATTTAAGTAACCTTATATTCCATTTATTTTACTGCTGTAAATTTTTCTATCTAACTTGTCATTGTAAGATCACAGGTATTAGCAATAAAGAAATATTACACAAGATATTGCTCATACGTACTTTTAATTTTTTGAGGTTTCGAATTTTCTCAAGATTTTGAATCCTTATTTTAACTTAAATATAGAAACTTAGTAGAATTCTTAATGAAATTTCTTACGCACTTATGCCATTTAGGGGTAATATCGAAATCTTGTAATAAATATCACTCATACGACACATAATTTAAATTCATATTCTAAAGATTTATTCAACATTACGAAATATTCTTAATTTGAGCCGACACCGGTGAACCTTTTGTACTCAAAATTCTACAGGGTGGCGCATAAGTAACGTTATGATTTACTACGAGTTTTCCAGAAAAGCAGTCGCTACGCCTTGCAAAGAACAATATTGCTGTACATTTTTATTCTTAGTGGGGAATTTTGTTTTGATTCCAGAAATTCTAAAACTATAACCTTAAAAAGAAGTGAATTTGTTAAAACTTTTCAACTGGTCCTTTTAATTTTGAAATAAAGGGTGTCTCAGTAAGTATGCACTTTTTCATTTTGAAATAAAAGAACGTATTTCTTGAGATAGTTGTGATTTTTTATTTGATTGTAAAGAAGACATGTTCCGATTAAGTATTGAAAAGATACCCGTCATATGGCCCCCACCTCTCTGATGACAGGCCCTTACTCTTTTCATGACATTACCTATGACTTTTTCACAGAGATGTGACGGTATCTCACCGATGACGGGTTGGATCTCGGATTTTAGGTCAGGAATTGTTACTGGTTTATTCGTATAAACCCGAGAGTTCAGAAAATATCAAAGAAAGGAATCGCATGGCGTTAAGTCGCATGATCTTGGAGGCCAGTTGACATCAGAATATCTTGAGATAATTTCTTCTGGAAATCGTTGCTGCAAAAAATTGTTCAAACCACATGTTTTCCAGATTCATGCCGTATAGTTATCATGTTCCTGTAACGAATGCCGTTCACAGTCACTACAATTTCGGCATCAATTTCAAAAATGTAAGGCCTCATCACGCCGCCTGACCAAAATCCGCACCAGACTATTGCTCGTTGTGGGTGCATTTGTTAATCATGGATTGCACGAGGATTTTCTGAGTCCCAAAAATAGAAATGCGCTTCATCGGAGATGACTTTTTTTTGGAAAAATTGGCATTGACTTCACCTTGCTCCATGACCCATTGGACGAATTGCCGGCGCTTTCCATGGTCTGCTGGTTTGAGCTTCTCAGTAAGCTGAATTCTGTGCGCATGTTAGTAGAGGTCTTTTGTCAAAATTCGCTAGGTAGTGCTTCGTGAAATTAATAGTTGTTGAGAACGATGCCGAATTGATGTTTTCGGGTTTTTGGGCGACACTCTGGAACTCTGTTTTCAAGAGCCCGACCGGTACGTTGACGCACCGAATTCTTACTGTCCATAACTGACCCAGTTTCTTCAAATTTGTTGACCACTCTTCGAATGCTAGACACATTCGCTGCACTTTTCGACTGAAAATTCTCCGAAGTTTGTGAGCGGAAGGAAGTTTGCGAACTGTCCAGTGAAACGTATAAGTAATAATAATATATATTTGTTGAAAATATGCCATATAATATGCCCTTTGATTTGCAAGGGTGTCTCAGTAAGATTATTCTTTTTAAATTTAGTAATTTTTTTTGTCAAGTGGCAATTCTGAAAGGTGTCAGCTGTCACATAATTTATTCCGATTATTAAAAATTAAGCGCTTTACGAAAGAACACAGCGTTACGAAAGAACAGAGCAAAATTCGAAGAATTTTCAGTCGAGAGAGTACACTTAATGTGTCAAGCATTAGAAGAGTGGTTAAAAATTTAAAGAAACTGGGTCGGCTATAGATAGTAAGACTCCTGTGCGTCAACGTACCGGTCGGTCTCTTGAAAACATTGCGAAAATGCCGCCGAAAACCCGAAATCATCAATTCGGCGTCGTTCTCAACAACTTTAAATTTCTCGAAGCCCTACGCAGCGAATTTTGACAGAAGACCTCCACCTTCATTAGTACAAAATTCAGCTTTCTCAGGAGCTCAAACCAGAAAACCATGGACAGCACCGGCAATTCGTTCAATGGGTAATGGAGGAAAGTGAAGTCAATGCCAATTTTTCAAAAAAAATACATTTTTGTGAAATCTCGGGTTTATGCGAAAAAACCAGAAACAATTCCTGAGTTCAAATCCGAGATCCAACGCGTCTTCGGTGATATAGTATTTTGAAAATTTTACTGCTAATGCTGAAGTTTAGTAATATTTTGGAAATTTTACAGTTATAATGTGAAGACCTATCAAACATTCTCTGTGCAATATATTAGTGACTTTGAAGCTGTTGGTTTTCCCCAGTGAAATGTTTTACATGTCTCGAATAGTTTCAATAAATATCACTCATACGTCATATATAACCGTGCAGGGAAACAACTGATTCAAATTTATATCCTTAATGCTGAATTTCCACTTGATTTTAGAAGTTTCGCAACTATTAAATTAGATAAACAAAAAGTTTCGCATTACGTCCCATGAAGATACTGGGGGAAGCTTCTAGTTTTGCACTCACAGTTTGGGAACTACATTTTATTCCGATTCCGAACGGTTTTTGAGATTATTTTTCATGGTTAATTAGTCGATAGTGTCGCCATAGCTACACAAGGAGACCGTCGAGGAAAGAAGTATAAGTTAGTCATAGAACCCATATGCGCATGTATAAGAACCGCACACATTTACCATAATCTCAACTATAATCTTGTAAAACTAATAAAGGTTCGCTGTTAAACTTATTATAAATTGAAAAAAGTTATGATTTATCTGACCGTTTTTAATTAATAATTGTGTCTATTTTCCTGACGATGCTACCCAAAGGGCAGCAAAATATTGAAGAATAAAATTATTTAAAAATCGACCAAACGCTCCAACATTTTAATTTGGAATATTTATTATAAATTTCTAAAATATTCACTCAGCCTTGTCAATGAATTAGGACACGTATGAGTAATATCAAACTCTGGGAACCAACATCTCTCATACGTTCTTCATAACTTTGAAGAGGTTCGGAGAGACTGCATTATAACGGGTGGCGCAAAAGTAATGGTTCAGGAGAGCGTGAGCAAACAGTTAGTTGATAGACTGCCTGCACTTTGTAAGGAACCATCGTCAAGTCATTCGCGAAAATGCGCTACAGAGACGTGCGTATGTTGGTCAATTGCGTGGAACGTCTTCTGGTCGACGTTGATGGCTCATCGACGATATTTTCAGTCACAGCAGCAATATTCTCGGCAGAGAGAGAGAGAGAGAGAGAGAGAGAGATAGAGAGAGAAAGGACCGACCAGTTTTTGCAACATCTAGTGAACCCAGTTTGCACTAGACGCTCAGCTGAATGCTTAAGTTTTCACGTACATGGTGTAGAAAGGCCACCAAAACCCAGACGAAATTCACTCTACGTTAAAATAACACACCAGAATTTGCCCTAACTAGCAGTATTTCAGATATGTATCGCTCCATTGGTAATTGTTAACAATTCTATATATGTCTGCATTCTATATCTACCTGCATGTCAAAGTACACTGGCATCAGACACCATTTGCAAAAGTTATGGATCTGTAGATCCGCCAGTAGATTTTTGTAGTTTATTATCTATAAACTAAGCTAACTGACAGTTAAGCATTATAAATTCCATACAAACTGACACCTAAAACTATTCCTTAGCTCAAGGGCAGGACATGGTGAAATCCGATATCCGATGGATTTTAAAATTGTTCTAACTTGTATATTTTTCATAAGCGTATGAGTAATATTGAAATATTAATATAAATATGACCCTATAAATAAAAAAAATAAATGGTTTCCCATTACATCCCACGAAGGGACTGGGGAGAACTTCTCACAATCACTGAGCTGTGCGCTTTCCAGTTTTCACTCACTGATTGGGACCTACAGTTTTACACCGATTCCGAACGGTAATTTGAGAAGCTTTTTCATGGCTAGATACTCGATAGTGTCGCCGTCACTATGCGAGGTGACCGCCGCCGAAAGAAAACTTGAAGGTGGTCAGAGCCGGGTTCGAACCCAGGATCTCATGTACAAGAGCCGCGCACACTAACCATTGCACCACCGACGGCCACAATATGACCCTATACCCTTTTTAAATGTTGATGTGCAAAAAAAATTTATAAATATCTAAAATTTAAGACTTAATTTTAAATGCGTTTAAATGCGTCCTAACAGGATTCTAAATCACATAAATATTCTTCATTTGATTTATTACAGATTTGAAAATTGTCTTGTCCAATGTTTTATAAAACGTATGAGTAATATTAATATCAATAAATTATGTAAAATTTTAAGGAAAATGATGCAGACAATACTGAATTTAAGTGGTGAGACTTAAATATGACCCTTAAAAGGAAAATGTTAACATTCCGGGACATCCACTGTGCGTTAATTTTTTCTTATAAATTCCGTAATCAAATAACCCAAAATTATTCATGTACATAAGGTATGAAGAGTACATGTTACTCGTAACAGAGAGAAAACCATGTCACTCATCCTGACCACAAACATCCTTTTGCACAAAATACAAGTACTCATTTCCAACATTTTTCTGGACATCATCAGTGTATGCCGGATAGATGAGGTCTGCCCGTCACCGGTTATGTATGTGTGGGTAATGTTAAATATTTACAATCTCATTTGCCAAATCTTTAAGTGAAAGTTAAATGCATCATTTAACAAACCAAGCACAGTATAAACATCAAAACAATATCAGCAAACATCACTAACAAAGTTATCAACAAACACTCTGCAACTCTCTTGTTATTCTCTCCTCTGCAGGCATGTGTATCCACATTCATCTATATTTTATGGTTCACGTGAGGATAGGGTTGCTTTCAATCTTTACGTAGCCGTATTTGTTTTGAAAAAAGGATAGTCATAAAATTAAACAAATGTTAGATGTAATCTTTATGGTTTGTTGGGTAGACGATGATTGTATGTAAAAGGATGGATCGTAAAATACCTGGTTTGTCATAATTTAGATAATTCAGGCACACATTGACGGAAGTACTCTTCGGGGGGGTTTGAGGGTTGTCATGTCTTATCACCTCGTTATGAATTCTTAACGAACGAAGGAATTGATACTCACATACTAGTTTTTTTATGACTAGGAGTTACGGTACTTAAAGGGTTAATAGTGTTGAAATGTTGTATGATATTGGTTTTAATATTTATTGCTTAATGAATTTATGAGGGCTTAGGGGACATATTGACAATTTACTAATATAGACATTTTTAAAGAAACATCTCATATTCATCTGGTATAAGTTTGCCGTTAAAACTGACAATGAATTGCGTCATGGATAACAAAAAATGCTTTTACATATTATCACGTATGCGTTCTGTGTAAGATTGTAAAAATATATTTAAATTTTTTCTATGAAAAAAGATTTTCGTACACCTTTACATGTTTCTCATTTTTAAAATGAAATAAATTTTATTATAGATTCAGAGGCTTTTGAGAATGAGCTGTCTTGGCAAAGCACTACAAAACGTATGAGAAATAGCCCATAGGAAATTATAATAATATTACGCATACGTCCTGCATAAGTTTTTATTGGTAACGACAAAGTTATGAAATAAAGGGTTTTTCAACAGAGACGCTACAAAAGTAAATCGATAGGGACAGCAAACGACGCCATATTTTTTCCCGCTCTTTTGACATTGCTCTTCAATAAGGTTTGCCATTTCATCATGGAAAGATATAGGAGCCAACAACGAGTCGAAATTATTAAAATTTACTACAGAAATTTGGAGTCAGTGGCCTCAACTTTAAGAGCGCTACGTCCAATTTATGGTCGTCATAATCGTCCTACCAGATCAACAATTGAGCGTGTAGTGGAAAAATTTGAATCCACAGGCACAGTACAAAATGTTCCCGTGCCAGTGAGACAAAGAAGTGCCCGTAGTGTCGAGAATATTGCTGCCGCTGAGGCTTCAGTTCAAGAAAGCCCAAATGTGTCTCTCACACGTCGTTCTCAAGCGTTGGGCATCTCTGTGACGTCATTGTGGCGAACTTTGCGTAAAGGTCTTGGCCTACATCCTTACAAGATCAAATTGACGCACGAACTGAAGCCGCTTGACCACCATAAGCGTCGTATGTTCGTGAATTGGGCTGAGCAACAACTTGAAAATGATTCGGATTTTCATCGGAAAATCATCTTCAGCGATGAGGCTCATTTCTGGCTGAATGGCTTCGTCAATAAGCAAAATATGCGTTATTGGTCAGACAGCAATCCACACGTAATCCATGAGTCATCATTGCATCCCGAAAAAATTACGGTTTTGTGCGGTTTATGGGCCGGCGGCGTCTTCTGTGATGATCAAGACCGGCACATTACTGTGAATGCGAATCGCTACCGTTCAATGATAACCGAATATTTTTGGCCCCAATTGGATAATGTGGACTTGGAGGACATGTGGTTCCAACAGGACGGCGCCACAAGCCACACAGCGAATGCCACAATCAATTTATTGGAAACCAAGTTTGGTGAACGTGTTATCTCACGAAATGGCCCAGTCGATTGGCCGCCTCGGTTAGATTATTTCCTGTGGGGCTACGTCAAGTCTATGGTCTATGCCAACAAGCCAGCGACGATTGATGAATTTCGTACGAATATCGAACGTGAAATTGCAGCAGTATCGGCCGATTTATGCTTGAAAACCGTCGAAAATTGGGTTCAGCGTCTGGACTTCTGCAAGCGTGCCCATGGTGGCTATGCAAAAGAAGTCGAGTTCCATACATAATGGCATCGAAATTACTTTCACAGGAATACAGAATTTCATTGGTATCTAAAACCATTTTTGTTTTATTTAAAAAAACTTTTGTAGCGCCCTTATTGAAAAACCCGTTATTTTAAAAATACCTAAATATAAGTGATGACTTATCCGATCTTTTGTATTAAATTCAAAAATTAAATTTTTCGAGCGTTTAGTCGTATTAACAATATTATTTATTTGATATACGTAACGTATGATTAATATTAAAGTATATTAATAAATTCAAATATATATTCTGTATGAAAATTCAGTAAAAATGCATTGGAAATTCGCTACTCAATTCGAACAAATATTCCGGAGTATTTGTCATTTTATTTATTAAAGAGTGGGCAACTCTTAAGTGATGTTCTCCATGGAATAGAAATCTATGGTCGTTACCTATAATAGGTAATGACCGTAGGTACATATGGTATGTATTGGAGGTCCCTATCGCAGATGGCTATTCCAGGTACTTATCATGGATACCAATAGGGTATCTACGGCTAAACTCAGACTATTTTGGGGGTCGGATAGCTGAACGATCTGCAGATATTTAGGTTAGCTACCAAGAAAACGCAGTTCCCGATCAGGAGCGTCAGTGTCCAATGGCGTACTATGATGCCAAGAAAATATTCTGTAATATGCCGGAAGCATGCCATCATTTATTTAGTATTTTTCCCAGAATGGACACTTCCACGAAGAGTAAAATTAAGAAGAGAAATTGAATTTAATACAGTCATAATAAGTGTCTGTCAACAGTGTGCGACTATCTGATAACTTTCCACATTCCTGGCTGTCATGCGTACTGTATCTCAGCGGTGTCTCACTAATACCTGGGCGCCTTAGTCCTAACACTAGTGTTTGACCTCAAACACTAATAAAAGGAACGCAGACCGTTTAACCTAGATCTACCGAAAATCCTGGGATGCCAATTAGAACACAATTGGAGCGCGACTTGATGTCAGGTTCGGAATTGCTGGTAAAATAAAATACATCCCATGAAGGAATTGGGGATAGCTTCTCACAATCAGTGAATTGAGCGCTTCCTTGTTTTATACTGACTGATTGGGACCTACAGTTTGACACCACTTTCGAATGGTATTTGGAGAAGCTTTTTCGTGGCTAAGAAATCGATAGTGCCTTTTTTGAATTTAGAACAATTTCTAGTGTCTTGGAGAATATAGGGAGCATAGCTGCGCCTAATGTAATGACGGCCACAGGCAATGTCGTTTTGTCTGACAGTCATGTTATTGCACCAGTCATAAAGACACATGTGCCAACTTTGAAAATGAAATTTTACGATCGCCAACAAAGCCCTTATCAAGTGAAATGGTGATGTCAGCCAGGAGACACTCAGTGCTAGACACAGATATTCTCTGAAATGGGTTCGTGGTGTTATCGAGAGCTAAAATACTGTAATGGTTTCTACGTAGGTATATTCAAGTTCCCGAGAGCCTAAAAGGGGTAGGACGATTACTCTGGTCAATGATAGTTTAGGAAGTTTTAAAGGACTATCTGGTAATGGCGGTTAGCAATAAAGGATCGTAATGGTATTTAGAGTCAAGAATCGAACAAAAGTCTTCGCTCACCCGATAAATATCTACAACGTAAAAGAGCTAGGTCAATTACTTTGGTCAATGACTACTTTAAAAATATGGTTTCCCATTACATCCCATCAAGGGTTTGGAGGGAGCTCTCCCAACCACTGAGCTGTGCACTTTCTAGTTTTGCACTCACTGAATGGGACCTACAGGTTTACACCGTTTCCGAAAGGTATTTTGAGAAGCTTTCAAGGCTTTTCAATACCCGATAGTGTCGCCATTAGTAAGCGAGGTGACCGTCGTCGAAAGAAATGTAAGGTGTTCAGAGCAGGGAACGAACCCACGTTCTCATATATAAGAGTCGCACACACTTACCATTGCACCACCGACGGCCACACCATTTCGAAAGGCTGTAAAGGACATAATAATCCTTTGTCGATAGATTGTAATGTGGGTGAGAGTCAAGATATTGTTGCGGGTTCCAAATAGGAAAAATCGGAGAAAATTCTTCGCTCACCCAATGAGCATCCACAGTTCTTCAGGGTTAATGCGATTAACCCCCCACCCAAAGGATAAATTGAAATATATTGTGGAAGAACTGCCCTTAATATATCTTCAGATCCGAAAGGATATGCCGCGTCCTTCACCAAGATGCAGTGACGCAGGTTATTTTAAAGGTCGAGGTAAACTAGTAGCGTTTGGAGATGAATGGTCGGTGTACAAATACCGAGCATATTTGAAAAAGTGGCTGATGCTGGCCAGGGGCACCACTGGGTATTGTTCGGCGGAGTGACCTCCAGTCCAAGCCCAAGGCACATGCTTGTATATCCAACAACCCATATGATATGGAGATCATTCAGGATATTTACAAGGGCAGTAATGCCGAACTTCCAACACACAAAGGGATCGATTGGATGAGACAGATGTTGAAAAGTCACTGCTTCTTCAAAAACAATTCGGCGGAGTGGTCTCGTTTGGGTTTGAACAGAAAACCCTACAGAGTTATTAACTGGAGCAGGAATACGAGGTTGCATGGGGATGGGGAATTGCGGACATATAAAAGTACCAAACGGCTATGGAAAATATATCGACTGAGATTGGAACTGCATGCGAATCTGAATATGGAAACTTGTGTTTCGACAGATGACCCTAAGATGTATAAACGTGAGCAGTAATACCAGGCTGGATGCAAATAGAGGCTTGCTGGGATGGAATGGCTATCCACGGGTTGTGTATAATACACAGACTGTGATCGAAACTTTACATGAAAGTGAAGACGGAGACGTGCTGAAACCCTTCGCAAGTCTAGAAGAGGGTTGCTCTTTATCCGACACCGATCTGCTTAAGGCAATGATTGTGTCTCAACAGACACCTGCCAGTAATGGTACACGTGAAGACGCTTTTCAGTGTCTCACGACAAACAGGATATGACGGTATTGGAGAGACCAACTAATGTTATTGTTTCTTCAAATCAACCTCTATGATTTTAGATGTGGTCGTAATCCAATAATCCTGGGTTGCTAACTGTAGGATTTACGGATTGAGAGCGCAGGTGCGCAGAATGGAGCCTACCCGATATTATCGGCGGCGACAAATGAACCAATTGTTAGCTGGGGAGGGCGGCGCGCCGGCCCAAATTGGCTTGAAGATTTTATATTGGTGGCTTTATTGGGGATTGGACGATATCCCAGGCCCCTCGAATATGTTTATCTCGATAAAGTTTATCTCTAACACGCTCCAAAAAGGACGGGAAAATTGAATAACTATTTTTAATAATTCGCTTAGTCATTCAGATATCGGGGGTCGAAGTTTAGAGAAATCTAAGAAATATAGATTTTTCTAAATTTCGTACTTCACATCTGAAGAAATGAAAATATTATGCCGAAGCCGGTAGTAGAGCAACCCCAGAATAGAAAATCCTTAAGCCCGGTCATGATGAAAGCTTTAGTAAACTAAAATCTGCGGAAACCTCAAAGCCAGTGTTGTTAATCCCGGCAGAACTTTGGACACGCATACTATCGTCGGTTCTTTAAGGTTTATTGGATACCTCAAAAAAACTTATAGAATTTTAAAATTACTTGCAACCCCAGATATATGGTGAGAATAAAGCAAGTTATCGATAACTGTTATTTTATTTTTTTTAGCTTATTTTGGGGAGTTATACAGACAAATATCTAGTAAAGCGAAATGGGAAAAAAATTCGATAAAAAATTCGATAGACCCATAACTAAAGTAGTTATCAATAACTTGTATTTAAAACGATTCACAGACTTGTCTTTCATGAACATGTGTTTGGTCGATAATTTTGTATCTATAGTCAGCATAATAGAAAACTCTCTTCTTGGACATCGAGGGAGCTTTCAATAACATTCAACCTTCGGCGATTCTTCGATCGTTACAGAATCTAGGAGTCGACAGCTTAGTGATACGCCTAATTGGGAAGCTTCTGGTGGATAGATCCGTCAAAGCTGAATGGGGTGGTGTTACAATTGCTAGGACCGTTATCAGGGGGACACCGCAGGGGGAGTTCTGTCTCTACTATTATGGTTAACTCCTGTCAATGAACTGCTTCTTGAATTGGGCAGGGCCGAATGCCCGGTCTTTGCCTATGCCGATGATATTGCTATCATCTGTCCGGTGAAAGCTCAATTTACTTAGCATTCGTACAACCAGCCTACTTAGTCTGATTTCGAACTGGACCGCTAACAACGGACTATCACTTAACCAACTTAAAACCGAGCACTACTTCTTCTCTCGAAAATATAAAATACCCGCATTTGAACTGCCGTCAGTTAATGGGGTGCAATTACAGTTGACGGAAAAGGTCAAGTAGCTAAAAATAATTTTCGTCAGAAAACTGTCTTGGAGACCGAATGTGGAGGAGAGGGTGGAAACGGTGTCTGTTGCTCCTTACTCCTGTAAAGCGGCGATAGAAAAGCGCTGGGGACTGTCTCCTAAGAACACCATGTGGATTTATACGGCAATAGTCAGATCAATACTTCTCGACTGCACCGTACTTTGGTGGAGGTCCCTCCAAAAGAAATATATTCTGAATTCCTTGATGAAAATTCGAAGATCAGCACTGATTAGCGTTAGTGGGGCAATGGGCACAACGTCAGGCACTGCACTTAGTGCTATCCTGAACATCTGTACTCCTGATATCATGGCCGAATCGGCAGCCGCTGCATCCCTGGTGAGAATCAGAGATTGTGGCGTCATGATATCGGTGCAATCCGGACACGCTGAATTGATACACCGGATCAACTCTATTCTCGTAAAAACGGGCTACTGTATCCCCTACCTTCTACCAGCGACAAATCTAAGGACTTCTATTCCGAACAGGAATACCTGGTAATATCAGATTTTTCACGGATGGATCAAAGTTGGACGAGCAAGAAGGCTATGGGGTCCATTCACCGGACCTACATGTAAATATCTCCTTCAAGCTACCTGATCACTGTAGTGTATTTTAGGCGAAAATTACCGGCATACTGGAGGTTGCTGAACTACTGAAAAGTAGTGTCACAACCCCCCCGGAGAATATGTATCTACACAGACAGCCAGGCTGCCATAAAATCCCTGGAAGCAATGTTTGATACGTCCCTGACGGTGAAAGAATGCCACTCATCACTTAGGGTGATGGCAGAGTATTTTGACATCAGGCTCATCTGGGTACCGGGACCCAGCGACATTCCAGGCAATTGCGTAGCGTATGCGTTAGCTAGATAGGGTACTACGGCACAGGTTCTTCCGGCAAAAGAAGGTGTTAGTATGCCAATCTCTACCTGCAGTTTGCAGATCAGGCAGTGGGCCGATAACATGTTCAAGGACAAGTGGAGACTTACTTCAACTTGCAAGCAAGCCAGGGTCCTCTGGCCACAGGTGGACAGGAACAGGACTAGGCAACTACTTAACTTGCCGAGAGGCGGGTTATCAACAATGATAGGAACACTTACGGAACATTGTCTAGTAGGAAAACACGCCCTAAGATTGGGACTTAGAAACTCCACTCTCTGTAGATGCTGCATGGAAGAGGAAGAGGAAACGACGAAACACCTTATCTTGGATTGCCCTGCTCTGGCAGGACTGAGAAGTAGGATATTCGGAACACATTTAGTGAGCACCGTAGCCCTACAGGATATTCCTGTAGGTCTCATAGACAAATTTATTGAAAGGGGAAATTGGCTAGATGACTAGTCAGTAGTTGCTATGGAGGAAACTGCAGGTATCACAATGGGCTTCTTTATCCTAAGTGTGCTAGACAGCGTGCTGTTTGAAATGGGCTTCATTTCCATTTCTTTTGAAGTTCCGCACGGTCATGGTCTACTTCAAACGTGAGGTACGAATTGGCATGTAATAATACGATACTTTCTATGTCGACAAACAACCATCGTTGTGTGAATTTCATCAAAACTTTTAAAAAAATAAGGCGTCGTTGGCACTGCGGCACTAATTTCTGCGAAGGGATACAAGATAATTGCCACATGGGGTTAAAGTTCCCAGAGCTTGCTATGTGGCTAGAAATAATTGAAGTATATTGTTACTATCAGCATATAGCGACAGATATAACTAAACGGCTTAGAACTGAACTCCTGGACATAGTTGATCGCATCTTATATGTCTCTTAAAGCAAATGAAGCACGAACTGTTTACTTATGTCCTGTTTTGAGAATGCTGTACAAAGTGTTGCAGAAAATTTGATATAATTTAATAAATATCATGTATACGCCCTGTATAATTTTGTGTTAAAATTAATTTAATCTTTACATACGAAAGTCTTATTTGTGTTAAACTTAAGAAGCTTCTAAATTTAAATCTAAAACAACTTATAAATACTTAACCTTTCAAATCGTTTTCGATTTACAAACATTTAATTGTTGTGATACAAGACGTATGAGTAATAATGAAATATTATATCGGAAACATCAAGTATACCACCTATAAATGTTAGCATTTTCAATATATTTCTCAACCTTAAAACAGCGTATGAGCAAAAAAATAACGTATACGTAACATATATGTTTTTCTATTAATTGACTTCAGAAATGTCTCAATTTAAGGTGACGAGGGTCCAGTTCTACTAATGGCACCTCATGTCCTTTTGTCTTTGATTTTCATTTTAAATTGTTAATTGATTTTCAATATTGTCATTCATTCACTTTTCCCCAAGAAACAATTGTGGCATTTAGTTATTTGCTAGGTCAACTTAGTCAATTAAAAATATTCTGGTCAAATATCAAATTCAATTTTCTTTTTTGCAATTCTTGCCAAGGTATTCATTCAGGATGTTTGTCAACAGTGTGCTGGCTAGTTTTAGGACCTAAAAATTATCATTCCACAGAAATCTGTTAAATCTCTTGTTCCATCACCAGATGACAGACAACGTAAAAGAAGCCTGCAAAAATATTAAGTGCTGGGACGTTACGTGTTCTATCAGAGAGAAAAACGTGCTATCATTATGTTTTATTCAAACATGCACAACAGAAACTTCACCATTCCATCCTGTTGCCCGGCATTCCCCCCGCCCAAAAAAAGCAATTTCGTAACATGCAAAAGAAGAAGCAAATATCACAAGTTTAGTAAAATGCAAAATTCAGTCGAGAAGTGAGGACGGAAAAAATACGGAATTGAATTTCCACAAGGCAAGAAAAAAACCCAAGTAAAGAATCTGGTAAAAAAATCCAAAGTCATTTCAGGTTTGGATAAAAAAAATTAAAACCATTTAACTCCGTCACATTGTAATTGACCATGTGTCAAGCGTTACGAAGCTTAAGTTCAGTTCAGATTTATTTGCCCATGTGTCTGCCTCAGTCCCAATCAACTGTCTATTGTTGTGCATGCTGGTCTATCTAAAATTCCAGTTGCTATTGTTAACATTTCTTTAAATATAATCACTTCATGTGAAACATCCTTATCATCCTAAAACATATTCCCATGATGATTTTTAAAGGATCAAAATAATAGGATAAAACATTAGATGGAATGGTGTATGACTTGTGTAGACAATAGAAATGGAAGTGTTAAAAGATAAAATTCCATAAACGGAATGTTAACATTTTTATATCTGAACTGTCTTATATCGGAAAATCAATCAATCCAATGCCAAATGCGATTGAAATTCTTGATCTGAATTTATAGAAAGTACTAATGGTTTAGCTGACTACATACTTGCCAATCATGTTTATTAAATCGATTTAAAAGTATCAAAATATTTTACAAACATCATAGCGATCACAACAACAGCGCTTATCTTTCATTCTGCTTTCGAGATGGCACTCTCGAGTCTGTAAAACAGGCAGTTACAATTTTCAACAATAACCGATAACAATAATCCTACAAATGTAACGGCCTTTTCAAATATAAATTATATAGTGACGATGCATATTTATCTTTGATGCCAATGTCCAACGTGTGTGTGATGCGCTTAAATGATTTCAAAGTCACTCAAACGAGTACCTACATCTACTCACGTCAAGATGGATAATGGAGCCTCTTCTTTGTTCTGGTACTTACCACTCCCACTGAGAAATAGTTATTGATGATGTTGTATGGCACGACACAGTCCTTCTCCACTGTCTGACTTGCTAATAGTTTTTGTTGCTGGGGAATGTTGAATGTTTTCATTTCTGAGCCCGTGGGCGTTGGTGTTGTGGCGCCCTGTGTCTTAGTGGGTGAAGGAACTCCAGGTAAGGTGGTGGGTCTGCACGGCGTGGGAGCTGTTGGTGATGTTGGCGTTGTTGCTTCTAAGTCTAATGTTGCAGGTACATTTTCACTTTCAGTAATTACAAATGCATCATTTTTATTACCATTAGCACTGGCTGATTGTATTGTCCTTTGGACAAATTGCACTCCATATGATGTAGGAGAGTTTATGTTGGTGGTGGTGGTGGTGGAGGTGATGTTGGTACTTGAAGACAAATTGCCGTTTATGTTCATTGATTTGTGGTTATAGCGACGTCTCGGAGGTGCAACGATATCATAATCTCTACCACCATCATCATTATCGTTATGACCACAAGGACCATTGTCATTGCCAACATTATCGTAGTCAACATCGTCTGCACCAGTAGCAGGACATGGATCATTTGCTAAATTGCTTTTCTCCAGTGGTAACGACGTTGACATTTCTGTCGATTCTCCAACCATCCGTTGCAGCTGATGCTGCTGATGCTGTTGACGTTGCACTGTGGATGCCGCACTGCTGCAGGACGTCGTGGGACTACTACAATTGCTGGTCATTGTGTCTTGGCGCGAGTTGTGGTGCAAGCGTTTCATTTCGAATGTGGACATTGATATGCTCTTGGAAGTCTTACATGTGGTGTTACAACACAAGTCCTGATAGTGTTGCATCATTGTACCTTCATCTCCGATGGTGTCTGTTGCAGCATCAGGTTCAAATGATGAGTGTGGTGGACTTTCATTAGTTGGAATGCAGGTGGTCGGTGTCTGTGTCTGGATGTTATGGTATAGGTTTGTGTTGCAACTACTGCTACGATGAATATCCTCATATTTTTCAATGAAGGACTTTTCAACCACAACACTTTGTGACAGTTCGAACACTTTCTGCATATTCGAATGTAGGGTAACCTAGAAAATAAGTCAACAAATATTAAAGTTGCAAGAAATAGTCAAATAAATAAATATCATTCAAAAACTAATTCAATTCCAATCAATTCAATTCAATTAAATTTTCATTGAATTCAATTCAATTCACTTTTATTCAATTCAATTCAATTCAATTCAATTCAATTCAATTCAATTCAATTCAATTCAATTCAATTCAATTCAATTCAATTCAATTCAATTCAATTCAATTCAATTCAATTCAATTCAATTCAATTCAATTCAATTCAATTCAATTCAATTCAATTCAATTCAATTCAATTCAATTCAATTCATTCAATTCAATTCAATTCAATTCAATTCAATTCAATTCATTCAATTCAATTCAATTCAATTCAATTCAATTCAATTCAATTCAATTCAATTCAATTCAATTCAATTCAATTCAATTCAATTCAATTCAATTCAATTCAATTCAATTCAATTCAATTCAATTCAATTCAATTCAATTCAATTCAATTCAATTCAATTCAATTCAATTCAATTCAATTCAATTCAATTCAATTCAATTCAATTCAATTCAATTCAATTCAATTCAATTCAATTCAATTCAATTCAATTCAATTCAATTCAATTCAATTCAATTCAATTCAATTCAATTCAATTCAATTCAATTCAATTCAATTCAATTCAATTCAATTCATTCAATTCAATTCAATTCAATTCAATTCAATTCAATTCAATTCAATTCAATTCAATTCAATTCAATTCAATTCAATTCAATTCAATTCAATTCAATTCAATTCAATTCAATTCAATTCAATTCAATTCAATTCAATCAATTCAATTCAATTCATCAATTCAATTCAATTCAATTCAATTCAATTCAATTCAATTCAATTCAATTCAATTCAATTCAATTCAATTCAATTCAATTCAATTCAATTCATTCAATTCAATTCAATTCAATTCAATTCAATTCAATTCAATTCAATTCAATTCAATTCAATTCAATCAATTCAATTCAATTCAATTCAATTCAATCAATTCAATTCAATTCAATTCAATTCAATTCAATTCAATTCAATTCAATTCAATTCAATTCAATTCAATTCAATTCAATTCAATTCAATTCAATTCAATTCAATTCAATTCAATTCAATTCAATTCAATTCAATTCAATTCAATTCAATTCAATTCAATTCAATTCAATTCAATTCAATTCAATTCAATTCAATTCAATTCAATTCAATTCAATTCAATTCAATTCAATTCAATTCAATTCAATTCAATTCAATTCAATTCAATTCAATTCAATTCAATTCAATTCAATTCAATTCAATTCAATTCAATTCAATTCAATTCACTTTTATTCAATTCAATTCAATTCAATTCAATTCAATTGAATTCAGTTCAATTCAATTCAATTCAATTCAATTCAATTCAATTCAATTCAATTCAATTCAATTCAATTCAATTCAATTCAATTCAATTCAATTCAATTCAATTCAATTCAATTCAATTCAATTCAATTCAATCAATTCAATTCAATTCAATTCAATTCAATTCAATTCAATTCAATTCAATTCAATTCAATTCAATTCAATTCAATTCAATTCAATTCAATTCATTTCACTTTTATTCAATTCAATTCAATTCAATTCAATTCAATTCAATTCAATTCAATTCAATTCAATTCAATTCAATTCAATTCAATTCAATTCAATTCAATTCAATTCAATTCAATTCAATTCAATTCAATTCAATTCAATTCAATTCAATTCAATTCAATTCAATTAAATTCAATTCAATTAAATTCAATTAAATTCAATTCAATTCAATTCAATTCAATTCAATTCAATTGAATTCAGTTCAATTCAATTCAATTCAATTCAATTCAATTCAATTCAATTCAATTCAATTCAATTCACTTTTATTCAATTCAATTCAATTCAATTCAATTCAATTCATTCAATTCAATTCAATTCAATTCAATTCAATTCAATTCAATTCAATTCAATTCAATTCAATTCAATTCAATTCAATTCAATTCAATTCAATTCAATTCAATTCAATTCAATTCAATTCAATTCAATTCAATTCAATATTCAATTCAATTCAATTCAATTCAATTCAATTCAATCAATTCAATTCAATTCAATTCAATTCAATTCAATTCAATTCAATTCAATTCAATTCAATTCAATTCAATCAATTCAATTCAATCAATTCAATTCAATTCAATTCAATTCAATTCAATTCAATTCAATTCAATTCAATTCAATTCAATTCAATCAATTCAATTCAATTCAATTCAATTCAATTCAATTCAATTCAATTCAATTCAATTCAATTCAATTCAATTCAATTCAATTCAATTCAATTCAATTCAATTCAATTCAATTCAATTCAATTCAATTCAATTCAATTCAATTCAATTCAATTCAATTCAATTCAATTCAATTCAATTCAATTCAATTCAATTCAATTGAATTCAGTTCAATTCAATTCAATTCAATTCAATTCATTCAATTCAATTCAATTCAATTCAATTCAATTCAATTCAATTCAATTCAATTCAATTCAATTCAATTCAATTCAATTCAATTCAATTCAATTCAATTCAATTCAATTCAATTCAATTCATTCAATTCAATTCAATTCAATTCAATTCAATTCAATTCAATCATTCAATTCAATTCAATTCAATTCAATTCAATTCAATTCAATTCAATTCAATTCAATTCAATTCAATTCAATTCAATTCAATTCAATTCAATTCAATTCAATTCAATTCAATTCAATTCAATTCAATTCAATTCAATTCAATTCAATTCAATTCAATTCAATTCAATTCAATTCAATTCAATTCAATTCAATTCAATTCAATTCAATTCAATTCAATTCAATTCAATTCAATTCAATTCAATTCAATTCAATTCAATTCAATTCAATTCAATTCAATTCAATTCAATTCAATTCAATTCAATTCAATTCAATTCAATTCAATTCAATTCAATTCAATTCAATTCAATTCAGTTCAATTCAATTCAATTCAATTCAATTCAATTCAATTCAATTCAATTCAATTCAATTCAATTCATTCAATTCAATTCATTCAATTCAATTCAATTCAATTCAATTCAATTCAATTGAATTGAATTCAGTTCAATTCAATTCAATTCAATTCAATTCAATTCACTTTTATTCAATTCAATTCAATTCAATTCAATTCAATTCAATTCAATTCAATTCAATTCAATTCAATTCAATTCAATTCAATTCAATTCAATTCAATTCAATTCAATTCAATTCAATTCAATTCAATTCAATTCAATTCAATTCAATTCAATTCAATTCAATTCACTTTTATTCAATTCAATTCAATTCAATTCAATTCAATTCAATTCAATTCAATTCAATTCAATTCAATTCAATTCAATTCAATTCAATTCAATTCAATTCAATTCAATTCAATTCAATTCAATTCAATTCAATTCAATTCAATTCAATTCAATTCAATTCAATTCAATTCAATTCAATTCAATTCAATTCAATTCAATTCAATTCAATTCAATTCAATTCAATTCAATTCAATTCAATTCAATTCAATTCAATTCAATTCAATTCAATTCAATTCAATTCAATTCAATTCAATTCAATTCAATTCAATTGAATTCAGTTCAATTCAATTCAATTCAATTCAATTCAATTCAATTCAATTCAATTCAATTCAATTCAATTCAATTCAATTCAATTCAATTCAATTCAATTCAATTCAATTCAATTCAATTCAATTCATTCAATTCAATTCAATTCAATTCAATTCAATTCAATTCAATTCAATTCAATTCAATTCAATTCAATTCAATTCAATTCAATTCAATTCAATTCAATTCAATTCAATTCAATTCAATTCAATTCAATTCAATTCAATTCAATTCAATTCAATTCAATTCAATTCAATTCAATTCAATTCAATTCAATTCAATTCAATTCAATTCAATTCAATTCAATTCAATTCAATTCAATTCAATTCAATTCAATTCAATTCAATTCAATTCAATTCAATTCAATTCAATTCAATTCAATTCAATTCAATTCAATTCAATTCAATTCAATTCAATTCAATTCAATTCAATTCAATTCAATTCAATTCAATTCAATTCAATTCAATTCAATTCAATTCAATTCAATTCAATTGAATTCAGTTCAATTCAATTCAATTCAATTCAATTCAATTCAATTCAATTCAATTCAATTCAATTCAATTCAATTCAATTCAATTCAATTCAATTCAATTCAATTCAATTCAATTCAATTCAATTGAATTCAGTTCAATTCAATTCAATTCAATTCAATTCAATTCAATTCAATTCAATTCACTTTTATTCAATTCAATTCAATTCAATTCAATTCAATTCAATTCAATTCAATTCAATTCAATTCAATTCAATTCAATTCAATTCAATTCAATTCAATTCAATTCAATTCAATTCAATTCAATTCAATTCAATTCAATTCAATTCAATTCAATTCAATTCAATTCAATTCAATTCAATTCAATTCAATTCAATTCAATTCAATTCAATTCAATTCAATTCAATTCAATTCAATTCAATTCAATTCAATTCAATTCAATTCAATTCAATTCAATTCAATTCAATTCAATTCAATTCAATTCAATTCAATTCAATTCAATTCAATTCAATTCAATTCAATTCAATTCAATTCAATTCATTCAATTCAATTCAATTCAATTCAATTCAATTCAATTCAATTCAATTCAATTCAATTCAATTCAATTCAATTCAATTCAATTCAATTCAATTCAATTCAATTCACTTTTATTCAATTCAATTCAATTCAATTCAATTCAATTCAATTCAATTCAATTCAATTCAATTCAATTCAATTCAATTCAATTCAATTCAATTCAATTCAATTCAATTCAATTCAATTCAATTCAATTCAATTCAATTCAATTCAATTCAATTCAATTCAATTCAATTCAATTCAATTCAATTCAATTCAATTCAATTCAATTCAATTCAATTCAATTCAATTCAATTCAATTCAATTCAATTCAATTCAATTCAATTCAATTCAATTCAATTCAATTCAATTCAATTCAATTCAATTCAATTCAATTCAATTCAATTCAATTCAATTCAATTCAATTCAATTCAATTCAATTCAATTCAATTCAATTCAATTCAATTCAATTCAATTCAATTCAATTCAATTCAATTCAATTCAATTTAATTCAATTCAATTCAATTCAATTCAATTCAATTCAATTCAATTCAATTCAATTCAATTCAATTCAATTCAATTCAATTCAATTCAATTCAATTCAATTCAATTCAATTCAATTCAATTCAATTCAATTCAATTCAATTCAATTCAATTCAATTCAATTCAATTCAATTCAATTCAATTCAATTGAATTCAGTTCAATTCAATTCAATTCAATTCAATTCAATTCAATTCAATTCAATTCAATTCAATTCAATTCAATTCAATTCAATTCAATTCAATTCAATTCAATTCAATTCAATTCAATTCAATTCAATTCAATTCAATTCAATTCAATTCAATTCAATTCAATTCAATTCAATTCAATTCAATTCAATTCAATTCAATTCAATTTTTTTTTCAAAATTATATTTTATTATTCAATAAAGAACTATAAAGAAAAAAATTCAATTCAATCCAATTCAATTCAATTCAATTCATATCATTTCATTTCATTTCATTTCATTTCATTTCATTTCAGTCCATTTTATTTCATTTCGTTTAATTTCATTTCATTTCATTTCATTTCATTTCATTTCATTTCATTTCATTTCATTTCATTTCATTTCATTTCATTTCACTTCAATTCAATTCATTTCAATTCAATTCAATTCAATTCAATTCAATTCAATTCAATTCAATTCAATTCAATTCAGCTCAGCTGTAGCTCTCGACGCGATCGGTTGTGTTTTAAGCGTGTACGCATAAAGCGATATTTGAAAAACAAATATATATATATAATTGGAAATATTAGTGTGTGTGTAAATCAAGGAGAATGTCTCAGTTAGAAGTGCCGGATAATACTTGTAATCAGTGCAACGAGCCAATAACAACGACAAATTATGTTCTCTGTCAGCACTGCAATAAAAAATACCATTTCAATCCCTGCACTGTTGTATCCGAAAATACGTACAGTTGTATGGGCATTGGGAAAAAAGCAGATTGGAAATGCCACCAATGTAAACCGCGAAGCAGATCTCCCAACAACATATGTATGTCATTCGCAGTCAACGAAAGCATACCACAAATGCAGAATAAGACTCAACGAGAGGACGATGACGCAGAGGACGAGTGCAGCAAACGTTATAAGAACGCACACGATTCTATGTCATCTAATAATCTGACTGCAAAAACCCAGCAATCTGATATTACTGAAATAAAGTCAGGCATGGTCGACCTAAAAAGCACTATGCAGCAAATTGCCCAAAATATGATTGCTTTGAATGCGTCGAATAATACTATAAAAGAACAACTGGCCGATGCTATTAATAAAATTAATCAGAACATGGCAAATCTGAATGTTCAAGTTAAAGATCTGGAAGAAAGGGATAAAGAAAAAACCAAACAAATATCCGAAATGGAGAAACGAATCCAGCGTCTTGAACAACAAGCAATTAACAAAAACATTGAAATAAATAATGTGACCGACACAGAAGTAGCAGCAACGAATGTCATAAAAACCATTTCAGCTTCGGTAGGCATTGAGCTGCGTGATACTGACATCAGCAGCGCACATCGCATCAGAAAAAACAACAAAATTATTGTAGAATTTTCGTCTGCTCAGAAAAAGAAAGAGTTAATGAGCAAGATGAAAGGGCATAGAATTGATGCGTGTGTAATAAGCAGAGAGACCAACCCTACACACAACTACATTTACGTCAACGATGAACTTACACCAAATAATAGACGCCTTTTATGGATGGCGAAAACTAAAGCGAAAGAGTGTAAATGGAAGTTTGTTTGGGTACGAAATGGACAAATTTATTCACGCAAAAATGAAAATTCATCGCCAATTGTTATCTGTAATTCTTCTGATATTGAATCCATAACATTCACAAATTAAAACCTTATTCTTAACACATTAAATTACCTCGTAAACTTTTATACATTACATTTTTTTCTCTTTTTTTTATTAAAAAATGAACAATTTTAACAAAATAATAAACAATTTCGATGAAATCGATAAAACTTGGCTAAGTTATCCCACGTCCTTTATACACATGAACATCCGCTCCTTACGAAAAAATTTCATACCTTTGATAACACACATAAAAAACATCACAAATAAAATATGCCTAATAATTCTAACTGAAACAAATATAACAGATGCCGAAAACAATCTTTACAACATACATGGTTACAGAGCCACTTTTTTAAATAGAGAAGGCAGAGGAGGTGGAATAGCAGTGTACATTAACGAGAACACCAACTACGAAACAATAACAATAAACGCATCATCATTTGAATCTGCCCAAATAAATATAAACACAAACAACAACAAAATTGTCACCGTTCTACCCGTCTACCGTTCGCCAAATCAAAACATAAAAACCTTCATAGATGAGTTAGACGAATGCATAAACAATATCAACAAGAAGCAAGATGCAATATTAGTGGGAGATATGAATGTTGACATAAAGAGAGATAATGCAATAACAACAAAATACTTGGATATGCTGTCGTCCCATGGACTGCAGTGCATGGTGACGGAGACAACGAGAGAAGATGTTTACAACCACACGCACACATGTATAGACCACATATTTATGCGGTGTAACATAGCGACAGCAACCGCACACTCCGCCGTGGTCACAACAACAATATCGGATCACTATTCTCTTTTTGGCTGCATAGAAGAAAGCAAAACAGAAAAGACCATCGAAGATGAGCAGGGTACGGATTTTAGTGCAAAAATAAATAATGTAAAAGTTAACCGTCTAATAAGTGAAGTAAACTGGAATGAAGTTATAAATAGATCAGGCAACACAAATGAACTTTTTGATAATATACATAACATTTTTACAGAAATTTATGAGAAATCAAAGGAAACACCGAATGTGAAATTTAAAAAAAGAAAACCATATCCGTGGCTTAGCACGGATTTATTGAGGTATTGCGATATCCGGGATAAACTCCATAAAAAGTGGCAAAATAATAAAAGCAATGTAATTAATGAAAAAATATACAAAACATATAACAATAAATTAAATAAAAAAATTATAAATGCAAAAAATACATACAATATCCGGCAATTTCAAATAAACAGAAACAACATAATAGGAACGTGGCAACTAATAAACGATATAACTGGTAGAAAGTCCAGTAATATAGATAAAACAATCAAAAGGAACTTTCCACATGAAAATACTCCGAATCTAACCGAAAGTTTCGCCGAAAAATTCAAAGAAAATGTTCAAAATATAATACACACATGCAATATAAAAACAAATGCAAATCCACAAACTAATACGCAAAATACAATGTACCTGACTTATGCTAATGAAGGGGAAATATATACAATACTCAAAAATCTAAATACTAGAAAAAGTCCCGGAGCTGATGGGATTAGAGCTATAGACTTAAAAAACAATGCGAATTGTTTAACTCAAATAATAACAAAGCTAATTAACAGCAGCCTAAGCGAGTCAAAAATACCACAGTTATTAAAAACCTCTATTATCCGGCCAATTTATAAAAATGGAAGCAAATCGGATTTCAATAATTACAGGCCAATTTCGATTCTTCCAGTTGTGGAAAAAGTGCTAGAAGAAGTATTGGTGAGGAGATTGAACGACTTTCTGTCTAAATATAAGGTAATAAGTCAAAATCAGTACGGGTTCCAAAAAGGAAAGAATATAAACCAACTTCTAGGATCGTTCTCGAACTACGTAAATCAAAGTCTAAGCAATAAACTCCACTGTCTTGTCTTGTATATAGACTTTAGTAAAGCTTTCGACACCCTACCACATGAAAAGCTAATTGAAACACTGGAAAGGAATGGAATACGAGGCACGTGCCTAGAATGGTTCAAAGACTACCTACAGTGTAGAACATTTCGAGTCAAGATTGAAAACTATCAAAGTGAAAATACCAATATAACACACGGAGTTCCACAAGGTTCCAAGCTTGGGCCGCTGCTTTACTTAATATATGCCAACGCAATGATAAACCAAGTTAAAGAAAGTAAAGTATTTGCATATGCAGACGATACTGCAATAGTCGTAGCTCACGGATGTATTCATACTGCTATAAGAATTATGCAAAACGAACTAAACAATATATCCAGATGGTGCCATGACAGCGGACTGATAATAAATGCAAACAAAACTAAAATAATGCACATAAGATCGCGACATACCCATCCGACAGATATTACAGTGACCTTTCACAACACTGATTGCCTGCACAACAAATATGTTAACAACAACTCTCCTAATAATGATGCCTGCTCTACGAAAATAGAAGTGGTTAGTACATATAAATACCTAGGAATACATATAGATGTACACTTCAAGTGGAAAACGCACATCGAGAAACTACAGAAAAAGCTACGTCAATCAACCTTTGCGTTATATCACTTAAGCAAATGCTCTCCGTACAACGTTCTGAAGCAGGCTTACTTCTCGCTGGCGGAATCCTATTTACGGCACGGGATAACGGCATGGGGCACAGCGACATACTGCAGGACACTGCAATTAACGCAAAATAGACTCCTTAAATTATTATATAAAAACCAACAACATAAAACAAACTACATAGACCAAAACATAAACATCCACACAAGTAACAATACCGAAACGATCAACACAGCCAACCAAAATAATAACGCACACCAAAATCGCTACCAAACATCGCACAATGATACCGATATATACAAGTATCTCCAAATTCTGAATATTGAGGGAATATACAAAACCTCAATAGTAAACGAATTTTACAACGATCCAAACTTGCTTGAATGCATTGATCACCAGCAGAACACAAGAAGAAGGGCACAAGGACGATATAAAGTACCGAGCTTCCGAAATGATTATGGAAAGAAGTCATTAGCCGTAACTCTACCAACAACTCTTAATAATATGCCAACATACCTATTAAGCATACATAATAAGATAAGTAGAAAGAAATTAATCAAAAAACACTTCCTAAATTAAATTAAATTAAATCTTGCAAATTAAAATTAACAAAACAAAAATTGAATTAATTAGATTTTATATTGAAATATTTTTTATGAAATACATATGTATACAGCTGAGCTGAAATAAGCATAATAGTATGAACATTGTTTTACACAACTACTTGTTATCCTGCAGACAAGCCGAAATGGCTTCGCGGGAATATGAATTAAGATGAAATGTAAGAAATTATTTTTTGTTCAATAAAGCTCAAAATCTTGAAAAAAAAAAAAAAAAAAAATTCAATTCAATTCAATTCAATTCAATTCAATTCAATTCAATTCAATTCAATTCAATCCAATTCAATTCAATTCAATTCAATTCAATTCAATTCAATTCAATTCAATTCAATTCAATTCAATTCAATTCAATTCAATTCAATTCAATTCAATTCAATTCAATTCAATTCAATTCAATTCAATTCAATTCAATTCAATTCAATTCAATTCAATTCAATTCAATTCAATTCAATTCAATTCAATTCAATTCAATTCAATTCAATTCAATTCAATTCAATTCAATTCAATTCAATTCAATTCAATTCAATTCAACTCAATTCAATTCAATTCAATTCAATTCAATTGAATTCAGTTCAATTCAATTCAATTCAATTCAATTCAATTCACTTTTATTCAATTCAATTCAATTCAATTCAATTCAATTCAATTCAATTCAATTCAATTCAATTCAATTCAATTCAATTCAATTCAATTCAATTCAATTCAATTCAATTCAATTCAATTCAATTCAATTCAATTCAATTCAATTCAATTCAATTCAATTCAATTCAATTCAATTCAATTCAATTCAATTCAATTCAATTCAATTCAATTCAATTCAATTCAATTCAATTCAATTCAATTCAATTCAATTCAATTCAATTCAATTCAATTCAATTCAATTCAATTCAATTCAATTCAATTCAATTCAATTCAATTCAATTCAATTCAATTCAATTCAATTCAATTCACTTTTATTCAATTCAATTCAATTCAATTCAATTCAATTCAATTCAATTCAATTCAATTCAATTCAATTCAATTCAATTCAATTCAATTCAATTCAATTCAATTCAATTCAATTCAATTCAATTCAATTCAATTCAATTCAATTCAATTCAATTCAATTCAATTCAATTCAATTCAATTCAATTCAATTCAATTCAATTCAATTCAATTCAATTCAATTCAATTCAATTCAATTCAATTCAATTCAATTCAATTCAATTCAATTCAATTCAATTCAATTCAATTCAATTCAATTCAATTCAATTCAATTCAATTCAATTCAATTCAATTCAATTCAATTCAATTCAATTCAATTCAATTCAATTCAATTCAATTCAATTCAATTCAATTCAATTCAATTCAATTCAATTCAATTCAATTCAATTCAATTCAATTCAATTCAATTCAATTCAATTCAATTCAATTCAATTCAATTCAATTCAATTCAATTCAATTCAATTCAATTCAATTCAATTCAATTCAATTCAATTCAATTCAGTTCAATTCAATTCAATTCAATTCAATTCAATTCAATTCAATTC
The DNA here is from genome assembly GCA_963931995.1 of Phaonia tiefii. Classification (NCBI taxonomy): domain Eukaryota; kingdom Metazoa; phylum Arthropoda; class Insecta; order Diptera; family Muscidae; genus Phaonia; species Phaonia tiefii. The sequence continues at coordinate 163,276,471 of OZ008371.1, read as the reverse complement.
AATTCAATTCAATTCAATTCAATTCAATTCAATTCAATTCAATTCAATTCAATTCAATTCAATTCAATTCAATTCAATTCAATTCAATTCAATTCAATTCAATTCAATTCAATTCAATTCAATTCAATTCAATTCAATTCAATTCAATTCAATTCAATTTTTTTTTCAAAATTATATTTTATTATTCAATAAAGAACTATAAAGAAAAAAATTCAATTCAATCTAATTCAATTCAATTCAATTCATATCATTTCATTTCATTTCATTTCATTTCAGTCCATTTTATTTCATTTCGTTTAATTTCATTTCATTTCATTTCATTTCATTTCATTTCATTTCACTTCAATTCAATTCATTTCAATTCAATTCAATTCAATTCAATTCAATTCAATTCAATTCAATTCAATTCAATTCAATTCAATTCAATTCAATTCAATTCAATTCAATTCAATTCAATTCAATTCAATTCAATTCAATTCAATTCAATTCAATTCAATTCAATTCAATTCAATTCAATTCAATTCAATTCAATTCAATTCAATTCAATTCAATTCAATTCAATTCAATTCAATTCAATTCAATTCAATTCAATTCAATTCAATTCAATTCAATTCAATTCAATTCAATTCAATTCAATTCAATTCAATTCAATTCAATTCAATTCAATTCAATTCAATTCAATTCAATTCAATTCAATTCAATTCAGTTCAATTCAATTCAATTCAATTCAATTCAATTCAATTCAATTCAATTCAATTCAATTCAATTCAATTCAATTCAATTCAATTCAATTCAATTCAATTCAATTCAATTCAATTTTTTTTTCAAAATTATATTTTATTATTCAATAAAGAACTATAAAGAAAAAAATTCAATTCAATCCAATTCAATTCAATTCAATTCATATCATTTCATTTCATTTCATTTCATTTCATTTCATTTCATTTCATTTCAGTCCATTTTATTTCATTTCGTTTAATTTCATTTCATTTCGTTTCATTTCATTTCATTTCATTTCATTTCATTTCATTTCATTTCATTTCATTTCATTTCATTTCATTTCACTTCAATTCAATTCATTTCAATTCAATTCAATTCAATTCAATTCAATTCAATTCAATTCAATTCAATTCAATTCAATTCAATTCAATTCAATTCAATTCAATTCAATTCAATTCAATTCAATTCAATTCAATTCAATTCAATTCAATTCAATTCAATTCAATTCAATTCAATTCAATTCAATTCAATTCAATTCAATTCAATTCAATTCAATTCAATTCAATTCAATTCAATTCAATGATTCATTGAATAAATTAGTCCGCAAATCAATGAGGCAATGATTAAATTAATCAATAGATCAATAAATCAGTTTAAATATATAGCAGTTAGAAAGTCAAATGAACAAACTATTTTTTTACTATTTCTAAACAGCGTAATCAATTTGATAATTGAGATTCCCACCAATATTCCTCTATTTCGACTTCCATTGCATCCATTTACAATGCAGGCACGAACAAACAATTCGTTTCACTTAACTACCTAAACCAAACCAACCTACCTTTGGTTTTGGAATCTCCTCATACGCCGGATTATTTGTCACCTCAATGCTCCATCGATCCAGCATAACCACATTTGAGCGCTTTATTTTATCCATCAGCTTCGGTATGTTTTCGCCCTCATAGCCGCCACCCCATCGCAGGCAACGGGCCAAATCATTGCCTGTGCCCAATGGTATTACTCCGATTGCGGGCTGAGTTGCAAATTCTATGGAATCTAAAATAGAGTAGAGAACAGCATGAGAGGACCGCCACACTACAAACACTGCTCTATTGACTCTAACAATGAGAGGTATTCATATGCTCGACTGACTACGCTCAATGGCAAACCAAAGAAATGCTAAGGACGACAAGTGTTTTGGAATTTGAAACACTTACCCATAGCTTCCAGGACCCAGCCGACAGTGCCATCGCCGCCACAACAAATTACCTTGAAATTAGGTAGATCTTTAAAGAGCGTTAGACCTGTTGGTGGAAAAATTTATTGACAGTGAACATTAAGATAAAAGCAAAAGAAAGAAAACATTCGAGACATCCATAAATCAAGGGTAATAAAGACTTTGTTGAATTTACCCGAGGATGGAAGCAACAATCGTATACAAGTATTTGAGAAAAAGAATCGTTATAAATAAGTTAAGATACCAAGAAGGGTGGCTAATGTTCGTAGGATTCATAAGGAATTAAGGAAGAATCCAAATGTTGTTAATGAGTTACAATTTAATGGATATTTCCACATTCTACATCATAATGGTAGCAGAGATCGTCAGTGTGACAATTCTATGTAATTTTAAACTATTAGAAGCCAGACAGGCATGAGTGAGAAAAGTTGGCAATCGTTATTCTATACTCATGCTTGTAGAAGGTATAACAGGCTGAAATAAGTTATTGTTATTATAGAATCATTGCAAGAGTTTCTAAGATCAAGGAGACATCTGATACATTCTGTGATTTTGTTTGAAAATGACACACAATTTTACGCCATTTTCCTGATACTCTCCTTGTCTTCATGATAATAAACGAATACGATTGCAAAAGTTTTGTAATAACTCTATTGAAGATGGAATAGTTATCTGTAATTGTTTGTTAACTGCAATATTAAATTTAATTAAATGCAATTTAATTTTGTTTCCTTTTATGTTGTTTGCTGTGATCATATGGCAGATGCAAGCATATATATGTGAGACACCATATAGTTCACATACACCACTCATACTTGCATGCAAGCAATTTGTTTTTGTATTTTGTTTGTCACACTTGCACACACATATGCTGCACATCATTTCCGGTGTTGTTGAACGTGTTTGTGTGTGTGTGGGGGTGTGTGTTAGGAAGAAGAAAAGTTTTAATTAAAATATTTTCTCTAACAAACAATTAAAAAAGGAAACACTACGCAAATAAGAAAGTTATTTTTTATATCCTTGAACGATTCGAAATTACAAGAGTGATTCGTTTGGACTTGTATCCACTGCTGCAATTGAGATAAGTGGCAACGGAGCACAATTATCCTGAAGTGAAGCTTATAACGCCAGGAACGAGCAGCAATATAATATGTGGCAGAGGGTAACATATGAGGCAATATAACATACGCCAGAAGATATAATTGTGGTTTACAACGTCTTCCAAAAACTTACTTTAGTTTACCTAACTGGAGGAATGGGGAAATGACCAAATCGCTAGAAATCATGTGTCATTCAAGGCTCATGCGAAGTTTCCTATATAAATAAAATAATAGGAGGATTTATGTCAGCAAATTGTAAAAAATTAATATTGGGGATGTCAAAAATATTACACTGAACAACCAGAGTAATTCGATTTATCGGCTATATGAGGTTTTAAGAGGGATTTTTGCCCATAACACCGTCAAATGAGTCCCTACTGGTATAAAATACACCATCAGGAGAAGGAGAATTTTCTCATCTTTCCAGCTGCCTATTTACTTTCTTAAAGTTGTTGAGAAAAAACAATAGATATTCACATTTTACAAAATAAACTAATAGAATAGAATAGTACCAATAAAAAGGCCGAATAAATAAAAAAAATCATCCCTGATGAACGTTGCGCACGACGGAACAACAGGTAATAACAATTGCCTTTAAACATTATGTTGTCTTTTAGACAACAACAAAATTAATTTCTAATGAGGACCGATGGTTCTCTGGAGATGGAAAGAAGTTGTTTGCAAATGTTTTCTTGTGTGTTTTGCTTGCGATATTTTTCAAACACTTGCATAGTGGAAAATTCACAATTCAGATGAGTTTTCGTTTGCATTTAGTTTGATGAATTTTTCAAAAGCAGCATTCCAAAAAACCGCTGATGAAGATCTGTGGCGAGATCTGAAATAGCTATACGGTTTGCCAGTAATCATGAGGATGTATTTGCAAAACATCTTCTTTCTTAAAAAACTATATCATTATTTATTGAGATAAAGATGATCTTGAGTCTGACTAATAGAATAGAAAAAATTTTTTTTTACTTTTTTTCACTAGATTGCCGCTATCTCCTGAAGGTGCAATTTCGTGCGGCCAAATGTTGCCCTCGGAAAATCGTAAACACACTTACCTTTCCAATTCTACATCAAACCCATTGACAGCTTGTCACGCATGTACCGGAAAAATTATTAAAGATCATAACATCTGAAAAATCGATACGCAGATGGTACACTGTAACGCTAATCTCACGGCAAATGTGGTTTCATTTTTTGAAACAACAACAGCTATGCAATGGCTTTAGATGATTACCTGCATAGGGAGAAATGTGAATATTGATGGTTCTGGGAATGTGTTGTTGTGGATGTTTTCGCACAACCCAATAAGCACAAAGTCGGACTCGGATCCGATTCGGATCCGATTTGAGTCCGACATGTCGGATTTCGCTTTCGCTAATCCGATTCGGATCCGATTTGCGTCCGATATGTCGGATTTCGCTTTCGCTAATCCAATTCGGATCCGAATTGAGTCCGATATGTCGAATTTCGCTTCTGCTAATCCGATTCGGATCCGATTTGAGTCCGATATGTCGGATTTCGCTTTCGCTAATTCGGATCCGATTTGAGTCCCTTATGTCGGATTTCGTTTTCGCTAAAAGCAAAAAAAAAATCTTCTATATTTACCTGCCAGTACTGCGGCCGACTTTGCAAGGACCTGCTGACGCAGTGTCCTTGACGATGAAGTGACGCAGCACTTGACTTGGTTTGGGTCCATAGAGAAAAAGGCAGCTAAAGAGTTAATAGTGGCAGCAGCTATCAAAGGTAAGTTAAAAGTAGGCCCTAAATGTATACATTTGATTTTAATATAGATTTTAAATTCTATGTTTCAGCGGCATTTCAGGGGAAATACCCAAATGATCCGTTAGAAACGATGGAAGTAAGGTATACTTCCAATTTGCGCAAGACCGCGTTATAAAAAATTAAATATATTGAAAAAAAATTAGTCTCAGAAATGCATATAAAAATAAATGCCTAAAATTTAATTTGATTATTTTATTCTGAAATGAGATCGGAATCAATATCGAAATGATTTCGGACCCCATCGTAATGATTTAAAATCCGAGCACATTTCGCTATCGGGTCCGAATTCATTTCGCTATCGGACTCGAATCTATCGGGTTCGAATTCATTTCGCTATCGGGTCCGAATTCGTTTCGATATCGGGTCCGAATTCATTTCGCTATCGGGTCCGAATTCATTTCGCTTCGGATCCGAATTCATTTCTCGCAATTCTCGTTTCGAGAACGAAAGAGGAATTTCCCCCGCTCGCTGATCCGATCACGAACCGAGAACGGATCCGTTCTCGAAGTCATCTCCGAGATCTCCGATTCGGATCCGTTGTGCTTATTGGGAAGTAAGAGTTTACACAAATCTCTCTTAGTTGAAATTTGTTTATCCCTATAATGTGTGATGATATACCTAAATTCTTGTGGAGAAGGGAGCTGATAATATGACTTGGTAGGCATTGAAATAATAATATTCCTAACCATCCACCATAATTATCAATTTTACATTACTTTTTAAAAATATCTTCTATGAAAATGTACTTTTCGTTATAAAAATATTTTTCTATAGAAATTGACCTTGAAATGCAAAAATTATTAAAGAACATAACATAAAATCTATATTAGTCAAAAGTATATTTTCCACATTTGAAATTATTTATTTATTTATTATATTTATTACAATCAAATTATATATAAGTATTGGAGTAACAAAATTTAGACTTCAATTAAAACCTTGGTGAATTTTCGAAATTTATATAAAAACAGGAGTATTTTCTCCGATTGTTAAAACTTTTAATAAAGAGAAGACGCGTAAACTATGAAGTTCTTTGATAAGAGCAACTGTAAACGATTACATAAGTATGTTACTCCTATAAATAGGCAACCTACATTATTCCTAAAAGTAGGCAACATTAATTACTTTTACAGTTATTTCCTCTTCTTGGGATCTTTTGACAACAACAATTGCAAAAGACTAAATGTCATTTCCTGGATGTCGCATGAAAGTTTTCGTTCGTATGATAGTTGAAAAAAATTTGTTCTGGGTTCTACAGTCTTGGCACTTTAAGTCGAATGAAAATGTAAAATTTGTCATTGTTGTTGTAATTGTAATAAATCTGCTTACGTAATACTTGAACGGCCCCAGAAATATTTTCTCCGATTCTCAGCAATTTTAATAAAGACAAAATGCGTAAAATATGAACGTGTTTAATAACAGCTACTGTAAAAAATTAAATAAGTATGTTACTTCTATAAATAGGTAATATAAATTACTCCTAAACGTAGGCATCAGTAGTTACTCCTACAGTTAATCACTATGATTGAAATCTTTTTAACAACAGAAACTGTAAATATCAAAGTGACTGTTCCTCTATGCCACACGAAAGTTTTCCATCGTATTCTAGTTAAAAGAAATTGTATTTGGGTACTACAGACTTGTCACTTCAAGGTGAAGGAAAATATAAAAAAGCGCATATGTGACCAATGATAAGGTCAGTCGCACGATACGCTTTTACTTCTAGAAGGCCATTTCAGTCGAATTCGAGTGACTGGCTTTTCTTCGAGATCGAGGAACTGGACCTAAATAAGCAACTAAGTAAGTTGCTGCTACAAAAAGATAATATAAGCCACTCCTACAAGTAGGCAACATAAATTACTTGTAAATGCATTTTTTCCCGTAAATTGAGGCAATATTTTCTTCGAGGTGAATTTTCCAAATTTCTTTAAAAATTTAAATATTTTTCCAATTTTCGGCAATTTTCGTAACGAGAAAACGTGTAATCTATGAATGTCTTTGATAACAACTACTGTCAAAAATTAAATAAGTATGTACTCCTATAAATAGGCAACATAAATTACTCCTATAAGTAGGCAACATTAGTTACTACTACAGCTCTTTTATATTCTTGGAATCTTTTGGCAACAAAAACTGCAACATACCAACAGGCTGTTTCTGGATGTCGCACACAAGTTTCCGGTCGCATTATAATTGTAAGAAATTTGAATCTTAGCTCCTCAATTCGAACGAAAATATAAAATTTCTATGTTTCGAATTTGCAGTCATTTGTGATCCAAGTAAAAATCGGTAGCACGAAACGCTTTGATTTAGGGAACCCAATTTCAAGTGAATTCGAATTGGGCATAAATGAGCAAATAAAAAAAGTTGCTTCTACAAGAAGGTAATATAAGCCACTACAATAAGTAGACAACATAAATTTCTTGTAAAAGCATTGTCTGCCCTAAATAGAGGCAATATTTTCTCAGTGGTGAATTTTCGAAATTTCATTAAAAAGAGGAATATTTTTTCAGGTTCTTAGTAATTTTAATAAAGAGAAAAGCGGGTAAACTATGGACGCCTTAGACAACTGCGTGTATAAAAACTTAACTAAGTATGGTGCTCCCATAAATAGGCAACATAAATTGCTCCTATAAGTAGGCACCATCATTTACTCCTGCAGTTATTACCTATTCGTGGGATCTTTTAACACCAGAAACTGTAAATGAAAAAGCGCATGTCCCACGAAAGTTTTCGATCGTATTCTAGATAAAAAAAAACTTGATCTGGCTTTTGGGATCTAAGATAAACTCAGCAGCAGGAAACCATTTGATTTAGAGGAAACCAATTTCAATTGAATTCACGAGCCGGGAGCCGACATATTAAACGTTGTCTCCGGCTTCCAAATTTACAACCCATCTCGCAAGCCGAGGAACGCCAAATTCAACAATGGCTCCCGGCTGGTGAGCCGCGAGTTAGTTTTTACATCACACTAAAGGGATATAAAATTTACAAACGAAAAAAATTCATTGACAAAATTAAAAACATGTCCTCATTATGTTGAATATTTCGGCACTTAAATTTGAGAGTGAGATTGCGAGACGGGAGCCAAATTTGACTTAGTGACTCTCGACTCTCGGCGCGCGAGACAATGTTGTGTGCCGGCTCGCGAGCATAAAACTTGGGGGGAATTCGAATCCTGGTGTTTAGGAAAAGCTTTAAAACTACCAATCTATTTCCAAAACTTTCCATTACATTTTTTTGAGTCTTTAGGAAAAAGATTTAAATTATACCACCCTATTTTGTATCTTCATATGTGTGAACATAATATTTTAAAACGAATTCTCTTTCTCAGTTTATTTCTAAATCTCAACAAAGATATCATGCACTACTACTGTCATCACCCTTTGAGACTTACCTTCTTTGGGTCCTCCCTTGGAAAGGTCATAAACCTGGCGTGGATTTAGCATATATTGGAATTTACGCAGGATACGGTCACCCTGGCGGCCACCACTTTTGGGATTAACAAATACCAGCAAAGGACAACTGTCGGTGTTGGGTGGTGTCATTTGGAAATGTGTTGCCTGATGATGTTGATTTGGTTGTTGTTGTTGTTGTTGATGATGGTGATGGTGTTGTTGATGATGCAAGGATGTAGAAGATTTCTAGTTTATTCAACAATTCAATTGCCAAAGGACATTCAAGACGCACACATAAACACACACATATACAAGCGTAAGCATTTATATACACACACACAAAGATATTAGTGGAGCACACATTTGGATTAATTTGTTATTTTTTTTGACAAGTGGGCAGGTGGGCGGTGGCGGTTGTTTAAAGAAAAGAAAAGGAATTTACAATTTTAGTATCACAAACTAAATAAGCGTTGATGATTTTGGAAATGTAATGATTTAATGTGAAGGATTTGAACGTGTATTATGGTAACGTCATGGCTGGTGTGTGAGGTTAATTGCTTGGCAAATGAATAATTTAGATGATGCCAGATAGATTAGACAACAAACGAAGGGATTTATGTGAGAGAATACATGTTGATTCGTGTGAGTATTATAAGCCCCGTACAATGCTGTTTGATATTTGGTAAACGAGAGGACAAACAAAAGTTTGCGGTGTACGAAATTTGAAAAGTACATTGTGGAACAGTGATTTAAATGATTGTTGTGATTTTGAGAAAAATTTTCCGATTCAACCTGCGTGTGATGCTGATGACCACATTGATTGAAAAAATTCAAAAATCGTATAAACAATATTTCAAACAAACTGCAGAAAGTATAACATAAACGTTTCTTAATAGTTTGATTCTTCCAGCAAACTTTTGTTAGTCCCCCCTTCTTCTCTTTGTTCAACAGCAAATTTAATGTAAACTTAATGTTCAATGATTAAATTGATTAAAATGAAATCAACAAAAAAAAAAAACACACAAAAACGAAAGAATCCAATTTACCTTGTTCGCTTGATTTACGGAACGCTGACGATCCAATACCGCCGGACAAATTGCAGTGGGTGGTACAATCAGGTCACAAAACTCACCCAAGCTACATTCCTTTTTCACCGAGGAGGCACAACGATTGTGAAGCTGGAAAAGAAAAATAAAATGAAATAAAAGGATACCTTGAGAAAGCGTTATACCTAAAAAGGATATGTGTAGAAAATATATACAGGGCGAGGCAAAAGTTACAGCCTTATTTAATCAAATTAATAGTTATAAACATACATAGCTGTTAAGTAATGACTAGTAATGGTAATAACTACTAATTAAATCACTTTTTTTTAGAGGTGCAGTAATGATTAAATTACGATTATATTCAGTTTCTTAAGACTTATAATTAATTACAATTACAAATAACCAAAAAGTAATCAGGATTACTTGCGATTACTATAAAATAATCAAAAGTAATCAGAAAATAATCCGACTTCTTTCACGGATTACTTTTGATTCATTTTGATTATTTTGAAGTCTATTGCATTTTGAAGTCTAAGTCATTTGGGAAATAGAAGAACATTTTGTAAAAAGCTTACACAAATAAATTGTTATAATTTGAAGTATCATCGGCTTGCTTGTGAATTTTACACAGAAGTAAAAAAATTGAGTTTGCAAGTTACTAAATTGAAGCTATATGTCACCGAGTAAAAAGTGACTTCCAATTTCATTAAACATTTGCGAGTCAAGCATAGTGAAGTTATAAAAAAATATAAAAGTTATTAAGCAAGTAGCCCTTAGGGCCGTTTAGACCGTTACAGACAATGGTTCCAAGATTACAGTGTAGGAATTAACTTTTTCGAAGATGATATTAAGACTATCTGCCAATCCCTGATAATAAAAGGTGGTTACCTACTTATCGGAAATACTGCAGCGAAGCTCTAAATTTGCTTGCTTCAATTTTAAAAACTGAGCAGCTACTGTGTATCGACATAGCATTGGATGGTAATAACATAAAGCGATTAATGTGGATTTACTCATATGTAAAACTACTAGCAACAATAAAATATTGTTGCTGTTGTTTTAATGTAAATGATTGCATTTTCTTTTTTGACTTCTCAACCACAACACGTAAAAATATCTATAATGTATATTTGTTTACACATTCGATTAATGCAACAACTTTTGGAAGAAGTGAAAATGGTGGAATTCTTCGGAAATAATTGAAGAACACTTGGGATCATCGTTGCTTTAGCCAGTTGTTACAGTTGGAACTCATGGTATGACGCGGTTCAGAAGCTACTTTGCTACAATGAAAAGCTAAATAGTCTGTGCGATAAGCTGACTTTGTCACATTTTTCCCCAGGATACTTACAGTATCTGGGGATGTACAAGTTTGTAATGGAACTAATTGATAAGGTGCTGGACTTTCTTCAAGGAGAAAACAACATAAATTATGGTACTAAAGGGTGTCCCAGCAGGAGCGCAATTTTTAAATTTTAAATAAAACACAGATATTTAAAAAAAAATCGTGAAACTTTATTATATCGTAAAGTAGACAGAATGAGGTTATGTATGGAACAATATATCGTGCAGATGGCCGCCGCGGCTTTGCTGGCATACACGCGATCTTTTAATGAAATTTTCAATGACCGTTTTGCATAAATGCTGCGGTATTTCATTAATGCAGCGTCCAATTTCCTCTTTTAAGGCTTGAGTCGTCGTCGGCTTATTCGCGTAAACCATCGACTTCAAAAAACCCCAAAGAAAAAAATCTAATGGTGTTAAATCGCACGATCTAGGCGGCCAATTCTGATCTCCAAAACGCGAAATAACACGACCGGGAAATGACTGATGCAGCAATTGAATTGTTTCTCTGGCTGTATGACATGTGGCGCCTGTGGCCATGTGGTTCCTGAGTCAATTGAACTTTGTATGCATGGAGATGCAAATCTTTCGTCAAAATTCGCTGCATAGTGGATTTGGAGACACCAATTTGCTGAGCTCGGTGTCGAATTGAGGTGGATGGAGTTTGAGCGACATCATCACGTACAGCTGCGACATTTTCGGTCGATCGACCTGGTCGCTGGCGCGTTGTTGTCTTTACATCACTAACACACCCAGTTTCGGCAAATTTATCCATTAATCTCTTTACAGTTGACTCTTTTGGAGCATTATTGTGACCCCAAATTGATCGCAATTTGCGAACTGTAGCGAACTGTAAACTTTCACCATTTTGGTAAAACAATTTCACAATGAGAATGCGTTGTTCATTCGTACCTCGTACCTTTTACTAGCAAACAATAACAATTGTTCAAATGTCAAACAATGACACTTCGAATGTTGCCAGATTTAAAAATTGCGTTCTTGTTGGGACACCCTTTACTATTGCAATCGAATGCTTCTATAAAAAAAAACTGTTGTATTTATTCATTGGTAAATATAGAGCCAATCGGCCTTTCATAATATTATTTAAAAAGCATCTATAAGCCCTCGATATATTATTTATTATTTATATATGTATGTATTGTATTGTGTTTCGTTGAAATATAAAATTATAGTAATTTCAATAAATAATCTATATTCTCCTAGCTTGAGGTCAGGTTTGCATTTTCTTGTATTTATTTTCTTCGATATTTCGCTACTCCGTTGTGTGACATCATCAGGGATATAATCAATTAATAACAATTAAAACCAAATGACAATAATGAAAAATTATGTCAATATATATGTAAATGTTTGAAAAATGTTTTCCCGCCTTTTCCAAATTTTCTGAAGTTACACAAACAAAAATTATGTACGCAAAAATTTCATATAAATTAAACCAAAGAAAAATATTAGATCGATAAACAATTTATGCCTAAAAAGTTATACTTTTTACTAATTAAATGTCTTTAAATTTGGGCTACATTATCTATATCTGTTTTATAGTTAATTCTTTTCAATGTTGGTGATTTAATTATTTGTAACATTTCTAACATTGTTTTCTGTATTCAAAAACGATGTATCCTGAAAGTTTAGGTAATGATTTAAACTAGCACAATGCGATGTTAATGCTGTTTTCTATGTAGAAATGTGCCGGTATTTCTGATCTGATTTGTGTCCTGCAGTTCGTGTCTTTAGTTTATATTTTGTAGTCCCTACACTCAGAGAACTAATTGTTTGAAAAGAGGTTGTAGCAACCGTAAATTCGGCTGTCACAACCGAATTGAGGTTGTTATGACCGAATTTAGTCCCCACAACCGAAATTCGGTTGTAGCAACCTCGTTTCATAATAGATTCGGTTGTGACAACTGAATCTTCAATTATATTCGTTCAGTCAACTAAATTTTCTAAAATTTCGGTTGGAACAACCGAATTTGAAATTAATTCGGATGCAGCAACAGAAAGTGGTTCCAAATTCGGTTGGAGTAACCGAATTTGGCTTCAATTCGGTTGGAGTAACAGAATTTGACACCAATTCGGTTGTAACTGTCGAATTTGGTAGCAATTCGGTCACTATAATAGAATCTACACTTAATTCGTTTGCAACGACCGAATTTGGCGTCAATTCGGTTGCTGTAACCGAATTTCTCATGAATTCTGTAGGTATAACCGAATTCATTTTCAATTCGGTTGCCACAACATAATGCTATGTAGTTATAATCTGACGTTTAAAATTCTATAATGAAATATTATTTTAAAAAGAATTAAAGAATGTCAAGATTTTGTTTATGGTTATTAAGAAAGGTAAGTAAAATGTGTTTTGTATTAAAACATCTTAGTTTGCAGATATTTTTAAGCAGATATCAACAGTTTTGAAGGTTTTCAAAATATGCTGCAATCGTCTGTATACAAAACGCCTTAGGACGTAGATCAAGCTATGCAACATGTCAGAATTAGTGCGGTATCACATGATGGCCGAGACTTCAATAAAGGTCGGAAGAGGCATGTAAAATAAATTTATTACTCTTTAGTTTACCCCATATATATGACTTTATTTTCTCGCTATTTAAGTCGTTTATAAAAGTACAGGAAAATAAATCATCACTTAATAATAAAAAAACATTTAATACGTAATTCATTTGTGACACTATTCGGTTGTAACAACCTCTAATTCGGTTGTAACAACCTCTAATTCGGTAGTGACAACTTCCAATGAGGTCGTGTCAACCTCTAATGAGGTTGTGTCAACCCCAAATGAGGTTGTGTCAACTTCTAAAGAGATTGTGCCAACCACCAATGAGGTTGTGTCAACCTCTAATGAGGTTGTGACAACCCCTAATGAGGTTGTGACAACCCCTAATGAGGTTGTGACAACCTCTAAATTCGGTTACGGCTAATTCGGCTGTCTGAACCGAATTTTTCTGTGAGTGTACAAATACTTTGTTACAAATCTCGTTGTCATTTCCTTTAAAAGGTATTTTGTATACTATATTACACATATCTAAAATGTCCAAACTATCCTTTGTTTTACTAACTATTATACCTATTGTGTTATATGTTTTGTGTAATTCTTGTCGTGTTTTCCTATAATTCTTGTCGTGAAGGATTTTTGACTTCGCCAACCTATCAGTTATTCCAGGTATGTATGTTATTGATTTGTAAATTTTCGGCTCCTCTGTAGTATCCCCGTTAGGTTGTCTTTTATCCTCTAATTGCTTCATCAGTCAGTTGGTACGAAGGTTCGGGAAGTTGTACTTGAGAATACTTCTTATCCTTTCCTTATTGACCTTTGGAATTCTACATCACTTATAGTCAAAACGCGTTCTATTAAATTTTTCACCGTATTTATATTCACACGTTTTTGATGTTTCGAGTGGAACTTGATTATTCTTCCTGAAGACGTTGGTTTCTGACCAAAGCTCGCAAAATAGAGATTATTTATTGCAAACGGAAAGGTCGAAAAACAGAATACAAATTATATTAATTCTATTAAACCCAGGATTAAGGAGACCAACTCTTGTAACACTGAGCAATATGCTGCATAAAATAAACAAAGTCCAGGAACTGCAACAAATACCCTTTGTTATTTTAAAAATGGAACAGGGGTTAACAAAAAGCTTTAATACATATTTCATGTTGCAGCCTGAGGCAAACATCGCAATTGCGGCAACATTAATAACCCCAAGAATCGAAATGAAATGGATCAAGGTGTTGCAGAGATTAAATCCAGATCTGCCCGAATTAACAGTCGAAAATATAGCCAGCAGAGTTTTGGATACAATTTGCAGTTTTTGCGGAAAAAAATGCCTTTGATTTAACTTTGTAGCTAAAAATAATAGCTCAATTAAAGGACTGTTTTCCCTTCCCGGGATCGTCAATAATCCAAGGAGGCAATAATTGTCTGATTTTTCGTTTGAAAAATTAGTTTTAATGAAAGCTAATTGTAAATTTAATCCAACTTAATTCAAAATCCAACTAATCTGCGTTGAATGTCTCTCTTTTTCTTTATTATTTTATTTGTGTATTTTGTGCCTTTTTTCTGTTATTATAATTAAATCGGTGCAAATCGTGGCCGTCGGTGGTGCAATGGTTAGTGTGCGCGGCTCTTGTACATGAGATCCTGGGTTCGAACCCTGCTCTGACCACCTTAAAAATTTTCTTTCGGCGGCGGTCACCTCGCATAGTGACGGCGACACTATCGAGTATATAGCCATGAAAAAGCTTCTCAAAATACCGTTCGGAATCGGTGTATAACTGTAGGTCCCAATCAGTGAGTGAAAACTCGAAAGCGCACAGCTCAGAGATTGTGAGAAGTTCTCCCCTGTCCCTTCATGGGATGTAATGGGAAACAATATATATATATATATATATAATTAAATTAAGTGCATATGTGTATATTTTGTTATAAAAGCATAAATTAGATTTATTTGTTTAGAAATTTTTTGTGTTGTAAATCCAAATGTTTGAAAATAAAAAAATATAAGTGCAAAATTTTTAAAAATAATCAAAAAGAATCAAAAGTAGCCTTTGAAAGCAGTCGGATTAGTTTTTGACTACTTTTGATTCTTTTTGATTATTTTATAGTAATTTGAAGTAGTCTTGATTACTTTTAGATTATTTATAATTGTAATCAACTAGTAATCTGAAATTGTTTAACAGAGGATTATATAATCAATACAATTACTTTTAAAAGTAACCTAATTTATTACTAATCGTAATCGAAATTTAACAGCTGTGTTTAGAAAGTAAATTATATTTTTATAACACAAATTACTTTTAACGGTTTGGTTTACACTGCTAAAAATTGTCTATTTAGCGTTCTTATATATATCACTTATAACCTGAGTAATGACAATTGTAGTCCCTTTATTTCAGCGATATAACACTTAACACTTCACAAGTGTAATACCCGATAACAATATTCCACACTTATTACTTGATGTTTTAGCAGTTCCGACTAACCCAACGGTTCTAGCTAAATGAGGACGTAAAGCACAAAGGCGATCAAGAAGTAGACGACCAGACGGCGCAATTTGGCAACCCTCGTAAAAGTAAAAGAGAACCAAAAAGTGGCAACAATTCACTCAAACGCATTTCTCATGTCTTATCATATTTCATACTTTTTGCATAGTTTATTGTAATTTTACTTCAACGTGGTTGGAATTTGTATAGTTATATACAATAACAATTTCAAAAAGCTACTCGTTTACTGAAATATTCAATGAAGAGAGGAAGAGAGAGAGAGAGAGAGCAGAGAATGATTCACGCTTCACTGGTTTTGTTTGGCGGCATACGAGTGAAGAGCAATTTTGACTGTCTACTTTAGCATATCGTTTTTGTAAAGCATCAATCCATTCACAATAGTGTTTTTTTTTCCCATGTATTCTTATGAGAGCTTTAACAATCTGTTCCTCGATCTCAAAGGAAAGCTTTCGTTCGTATTCTAGTCGAAAGAAAGTTGAATTGGGTGAACATGGAAACATGAAATTGTTAACTATTTTTCAGTAAAAATTTTTCTTTCTCTCTTTCGAATGTGCTGTTGTTTGGGAACAACCATAGAGTCACTTGAACGAAAACTTCGACTAAGGGCCCAATTTGAGTTGAATGCGAGTGACTGACTTGACCTCGCTTAGCTGTTCGTTCGAGATACGGAACAGGCCATACAAATTTAAACTTTAGCAGAACGCAAAGAATTATGAAGAGGGGCAGTAGAATAAAAGAAGAAGATAGAGAGAGTACAGTAAATGTAACAGAAAACAGAGTTAAACAAAAGAAAAAGGGACAAAACAGAATAAAAAAGTATACCCACAATAAACAATGAACAAAAACTAAATACAAAATAGTTAAAAAAATATCATTCTTTTTATTCTTTAAACGATCTTAAGATCTTTTATTTGATTTGCTTATTTATCTCCAATATTTCGCGTCTCCCCATTGGGCGACTTCTTCAGGGTACAAAAGAATATAATAATATTTGTTCCCTGAAGAAGTCGCCCAATGTGGAGACGAAATATTGGAGATAAATAACCAAAACAAATAAAAGATCTTAAGCTCGTTTAAAGAATAAGAATAATTTCAATTGAAGATCGTGTGGAAAACTTTATATAAAACTAACTGACCCGGCAGACGTTGTCCTGCATAATATTTTCAGCGAGCAGAAATAATGGATTTTTAATTTGTGATTTGTATGGGAGGTACCACGCCCCTTTGCCCAATTGGACCGAATAGTAAATCTAAAGCACCCAGGGCGCCACCCAAACGCATACAAAAAAATTTAATCAAATCGATCCAGAAGTTTAGGAGGTGTTCAGTCACAACACACGTGCAGTAGAATTATATACTATATAAAGATATCATTCTATTACTTCAGTAATACAATAGACGCTAAAGGAGTAAGAGAATAATATTTTTCTTAACCTCTTTCATTTTTTCTTATTTATCCATTCCTGAAGATGATTCTCGATGGGGATCGTAATATTGAGTAAATAAATTGGAAATTAAACTGACCTCGAGCTTGATTTTTCAACCAAAAAAAAAATATATCCGTATTTATTATAAAAATATTTAATTTTGTTTTTGAACGTATTTTGGGGAAGCAAGCAGCGTAAAAATAAAACGTTATGAAATTTATTGTGAATGAGATTACGATTTTTTTTACCAATTTGGGCAGAACCCTAACAGAGGTAGCAATCGACCTTTTATAAAGGGTTTTCCAACAAGAGGTGTTATTTTGAATCACACCTGTATTTCGGTAGCTGTCACTTATGAAGCTTTTATTCTTTGACATTTGACAAGTAGAAACTTCGCGATTACTAAAAACGGAACGATACACGCTTCAACAACGCATTAATATTATTAACATTCACTACAAAAATGGTGAAAATCTTGCAGTCACAGTTGTCGGACCGCAATACAGAAATTGGTGGCAAAATTCGAGCTGTTGGGGACAAGTTAGTTATGTGAAGAATAAAACCCGCGCACGTCGCTCAAGAACAACTGAGAATATTGCTGCTGTAGCCCAAAGTGTTGAAGAAAACATAGGTGAGATAATTAATGATTATGATTTAATGATATTTTAATTAATTAATGGTTAATGATTTTTTATGGTCGGAGTTGGATGGTATTGATCTGGACAACGTTTAATTTCAACAAGACGGCGCTACGTGCCACACAAGCAATGAAACCATTGCTCTTTTACGGGAAAAGTTTCCGGACCGTGTTATCTCCCGAAGAGGTGATCACAATTGGCCACCGAGATCTCGTGATTTAACACCTTGCGACTTCTTCCTTTGGGGCCACGTGAAAGATAAGGTATACGCCAACAGCCCAGCGTCGATTCAAGACCTCAAAGAAAGAATTAGTGAGGCTATCGAGGACTCACGGCAGCCACTTTGCGATTTGGTTATGTTAAATTTCATGAAAAGGATATGGTCCTGTAAGCGGGGTCGTGGTGGCCATTTGGCTGATGTTGGTTTTCATTATTAACGGCATACCTTCCTCTTTAGCTTTCGACAACTGTCTTCAATTATCTGCCATCATTCGTGTTAAAATATATTAGTATTTTTTACACTGTTTCATTATATGGCTGAATTCTGAAACAGCCAAAAAGTATGCAAATGTTTTGATACTTTTTTTTAATCATGGATAATGCGGGTCAATCATACATGGAGCCGTCGGTGGTGCAATGGCTAGTGTGCACGGCTCTTGTACATGAGAACGTGGGTTCGATCCCTGCTCAGACTACCTTACATTTCTTTCTACGACGGTCACCTCGCTTAGTGATGGCGACACTATCGAGTACTTAGCCATGAAAGTGCTTCTCAAAATACCGTTCGGAACCGGTGTAAAACTGTAGGTCCCAATCAGCGAGTGTACAAAGCGCACATCTCACTGATGGTGAGAAGCTCTCCCCAATGGCTTCATGGGATGGTAAGGGAAACCATTTTTTTTTCATACATGGAGCAAATTAATTATATAGACAATTATAATTTGTAGATTACCTTGAATTACCTTTCGAAATGCAAATTAAAAAAAATTCAATCACAATGGCAATTATACTTATTTTCAAAGCATTTCCTTCACATCTGGCAACAATATTTTATACAGTACAGTTGTATGAATTTGAAAGTATTATGAGGAAATACCTAGCAAAGGCACAAACTTCTACATAAAAAATACATTAAAAACAGAATTGACAGTAGTCAATCAAATTCAAATCAATTAAAAGCATTCCCGTTTTCAATACAATTGGCATCCGATTGCACAACCTGCATTTGGGTTGCCGAAGTAAATGCAAATTCAAAATTTTTTAATTGCCATTGCGAACAATGGTAATTCTTTTGCATTTGCATTAGATAAAGTAGAGCAAATTAAAATCCAATGCAATTTAAAAAAAACCCATGTATGGGCTCAATACACGGTGCCAACTGTCCGTCTACATTCAAATCTTAATTTAACTTAATTGTAGCGTTTTTTTGTAACAATCACCCCAATTCTGCGTTACGCTCATCTGGTATTCTGCGTTCCGTTCCGCTTACGTTTTTCTTTCGATTGTGGTTATTCTACATTACGAACGTAGTTACGTTTTCTAAGTTGTTAATTAGCTGACGGAGTTTGTTTGTGAAAAAAAAATACAAAATATAAAAAAGAATTTAGAAAAATTTAAGTATAAAATAGATAAATGTTTTTTTTTATTTTTTTTACTGATTTTTGAGTTTTATTTCATTTATTACAGGACAAAAACAACAATGCCCGCACACAATGCCTTCCACACGGGAACAAAGGAAAATAATCAGGCATTTTGGGATTTATATCCTTACGAAAACGTTTTTTTGCTGGAATACCAATTTACGATCCGTGCGTAGAGGAATGCGGGGACGTAATCGAAACGCAGAATAGGAGTGAATACTATTTATTCGCGGTTCTGGTTTAACTAGATTCTAACTGCAAAAACTTATTGATCTTACCTACCAGTTGCATTAAGTTGTAGTAAGTCTTTACTATCCAATGTACTGACTTTGGATGTCATAACAATTTTGGTAGTTTCCAAAAGATCCACTCTATGGCAGCTAAACCCATTTTATTGGATAGTAAATCAGGGTTGCGATAAATCATTTAGTAAGACCAACTTTTCCAGTAGGGATTTTATGACAGATCAAACTGTCAAACTAAAGGGTGTCTCGGAAAGAATGCACTTTTTCAATTTAAAATAAAAACAAGTATTTTTTGAAAAAGCTGTGATTTTTTTATTGGATTGTAAAGAAGAATATGCCTTAAGATTAAGGCTGGAATAAAATATCCGTCAAATGGCCCCCACGGCACTGATGACAGGCCATTACTCTTTTCATGAAAACCTTGAAAAGTGGTCAACCTTTTATAGCAACTATATAACCGTCTAGATTTCGCGACAACTACACCCAATTCATCTCCAATCATCCGTGGTGGAATATACTAGTATTCTCTAGACTGTTCCATTGTCTTGGTGAATTCTCATTTTATTCATTGCAGCCAGAAAGTATACAAAGGTATTGCTACTTATTTTTCTCGATAGTCCAGTTCATCAATACACAGGATCGATTACACTGGTTTACAGCCAAAAAATACCAAGAACGCCACATGGGACCTGCTGAACACGAAAAACGCTGTAATTTTTTTTTTGCTAAGTACCGATTTTTAAATATCGGTACTTTTGTGTTTTTCGGTGTATTATCCCACTCAACCCCTTGTGGAGCCCAACCGAAAAGACCAATCGAGATATATGGTACATCGTTAAAAAGGTAATTGAATGCCCCTTCCGTCGATATGCTGTATATTTCTCTCTGATAAGAAATGACCGAGTAGTGGCCCCTCAAAGTTCTAAATTTGGTTTTTTTAACGTTTTTTTCAAAATTTTTCATTTTTATTTCGTTTTTCTTCTACTTTATAGTGAAGATCTGGAATGTTTTATTTTTTTTACCATATAGTTTATTTAACTACCAACATTGTAAGCGTAATTTCAACAAAATCTGATGAAAAATAAATATATAAACGTAAAAATGAAGTGGGTTGCCACCTCCATGTCTGCCTACTGTTAGTTAACATAGCTAAGATGAAAATGTACGTATTAAAACTGATGGCCGCCGAAAATAGTGTGTGAGCAATGAAAATGAAAATATTGTCGTTCCACAAAATGCTTAAAAAAAGCCTTTATTTTTCATCAGATTTGGTTCAAATTACGCTTAAAATGTTGGCAGTTAAATAAACTATATGGTAAAAAAATAAAACATTCCAGATCTTCACTATAAAGTAGAAGAAAAACGAAATAAAAATGAAAAATTTTGAAAAAAACGTTAAAAAAACCAAATTTTGAACTTTGAGGGGCCAGTACTCTGTCATTTCTTATCAGAGAGAAATGTACAGCATATCGACGGAAAGGGCATTCAATTACCTTATTAACGATATGCCATATGTCTCGATCGGTCTTTTCGGTTGGGCTCCACAAGGGGTTGAGTGGGATGATACATCGAAAAACACAAAAGTACCGTTATCTAAAAATCGGTACTGAGCAAAAAAAAATTACAGCATTTTTCGTATTCAGGAGGTCCCAATTAACTTATCTAGGCATGTGGCGTTCTTGGTATTATTCCAAAGCTAAAATTTGTAAAGCAGTGTTATGCAGACTTTCAAATCTGAATTATACTTAAGTGTTACGATTTTTTGTAACAAACCTTAATATTTATAAAGACAGCTAAGAAATACATATAATGGGTAATTTATTTAAAGGTATTCATCCAGTAGATAAGCATTGGAAGATCAACCTACTGAAGTGTTATTGAATTTGTAGTCGGCATTGTTTGGCATATACTCCTGGTAACATAGAGTCTGCAACAGCTGTTTTTCTTGGACCGGATTTCAAGAAAAGTCACTGGAATAGTTGTGCACAGAGTCATAAAAACTTGATAAGCCATGCAGAATGAGACAACTCTTTATTTTAATAAATTTGTGGTTTAATTGCGAACTCTACAAATAATTTTACTCTAACACTTCATTACATTTTGCTTTATTCCACTTGTAATCCCTTTTTTTCGCGATTTAATTATCGAAAAAATACTCTCAGTTGATGAGTTTTGTACTTTTAGTTCAATGCACAAAGGCATATGTGCGAAAAACGCATTAGGCAACCCTACATACTTCCAGTTATCTATCGATATTTCTCTTTCTTACTTTATTCTGTATGTTTTGTCAACTCTAAGGTTGATCAGCTGTAGCATACAACCCCCCTGCCTGGTAAAGTTTAGCCCGGTATATCGTCAATCTTTGTGCGTAATAGAGATATAGAATGGTCTTCAGCTTGAATAATAAAATAATAAAAGTATTTATAGCCACTGTATCGCCATTTAAATTTTTCGACAACTATCCCCACGTATCATCCGTATTGGAATACAGTAGAATTTTCTAGACTGTTCCAGAAACATGGTGAACTCTCATTATATTCGTTGCAGTTAAATTTATAAGACGTAGACGTTTTATATGCAATATGATTTTTTTATTTCCTTCTTTTCCTTTAATAGTTATGGGAGTTGCGAGACTCTTGAACAATTTTAAAACCCTTTAATTTTTTTTGAGTTTCTTTGTTTTTCGTAAAAGCCAAAGGTCAGACGAAGATGTTTACTTCTAATGGAAAAAATAGAAAACTCTTATGTTTTATATGCAATTTGAATTTGTTATTGTATTTTCTACGTTTAGTAGTAGAATATTTAAAAATAGTTTAAAATTGATTTTTGACTTTTCGTTGTTTTTTGTAAAATCCAAAGGTCAGGGTAGGTTTTGTACTTCTAATGAATAAAATAGAAAGCTCTTAGCTTTTAAATGCAATTTAAATTTTGTATTTCCTTCTTTCCGATTAATAGTTATGGGAGTTGTACTTACTCTTACCTCCCTATGGAAATTTTTATAATTTTAAAATTGTTGTTTTGAGTTTTGTTTTGTTTTTTTTTTTGTAAAACTAAGTTTTTTTTACTTTTAATGCAGGGTTTACCTAATTTCCAGGGACTGAAAATAATTGTTATTTTTTTTTCAGACGAAAAGGTTACGCGAAAATTCCCTTTATCTTTATTAGGGAATTTTTAACCATTATTGTGAGAAATATATTATTTTCGTCACCGTAACCAATTCAAATGAGAAATATTTTTTTTTTTGGTCATGAATAACTGTTATAGAAACCAAAAAAATTTTTTGGTTACCAATAACCATTATCCAAAGAAATTTTATTTTTTTGGTTATCGGTTAGTTAAAAATTTTTCCGTTGGTTAAAAATTGATCCGTATTTTGTTCTTTCTCATCGTTAACTATTGGAATGAATTGTTTCCATAATCAAATCATTGATTTTACTTTAACTTCAGCTTGTTTTATAAACTTGTTACAATTTATCATTATGTTTATTACTTACCACCATTATCAAATATTTGCTTTTATATTTAATATTATCGTTAAATTTGCATTCTCTGCTCTTTCTCTTTCTCACCTGGTTGTACGGCATTAGCGTAGCTAGGGGGGTCCTGGAGTGGCTAAGCACCCCCTGAATCGTAAAATTAATTAATAAAATTGACTTCAATGTATTTTAACTTTACATTGAAACCAATTTGTTGATTATTTTAAAACTCTGTGCAATCTTGATTGCAATTAGCTAACGGCTGAACATTTTGAAATAAGGTGTATATGGCACCCCTGAAATAGTGTCTACCTACGCCAATGTTGTACGGTAAATTCGGACTCAGAGAATTTAAATATATTAGCCGTTGTATAACAAATTCGGAACGTAGTCTCGTTTTATGAGTCATAGCATAAAGTTGGCGTTGAAACAGTGTTACTAAATATTCTAATTCCAAAGTGTTTCAATTAATTACATAACTTGCGGTGGTTCTTGTGCATTTATAACGTGATTGTGAGTGATTATCGTGTACTTTAGCTACGCGGAAAATTCAGATAACCTATTGTTCAAAATAAAAATAATATGGGTAGAAAACGGAACATTATTATTCGAGATTTTTTCCATTATAATGAAAGGACAAGCGAATGGACTTGCAAGACCTGCACCATGATATTTGCAGGAAATCATGTGACGAATTTAAGGAGGCACA
Source organism: Phaonia tiefii (assembly GCA_963931995.1). Classification (NCBI taxonomy): domain Eukaryota; kingdom Metazoa; phylum Arthropoda; class Insecta; order Diptera; family Muscidae; genus Phaonia; species Phaonia tiefii. Next base: position 163,252,663 of record OZ008371.1, on the reverse strand, counting down.
TGATGGGTAAACACCAAGAAATTTATCGACAGTCCATTGCTGAATACGAAGAAGATGAGGATGTGAGTGATTGTGATGCAGAAGTCAAATTTTCAGCGAAGTATTCAAAAAAAAAAACAAATAAATAATGTTTGCCTCGAATTGGTCACGCAGGAGTCCCAACCGCTATCGTTCATCAATTCAAATAGTTTCAAATGTCTGACTGAGCAAATATTTAAGGGTCTTAATATGACTCCCATTATATCACACAATATCATGGCAGCAGTAAATGAGGAAGAAATAAGACTCAAAAGATTCATCATGAAAAAATTAACGAGGAAAATAATATCACTCAATGTTGAAAATTGAATTCACTGTAAATACAACCCTGCTTATGCAACACACATATTGTATGGAGTAACCTATATGTTATGTACGGTTTTTATTCTCTTTTGTACTTTACTTATTCTCTCCTTTTTGTTTGACAATTCAGTCGTAATAAATCACTTAAATAGTAAACATCGTGTGTTTTTATTTGCTCCTGGAAGTTAGTATTCAACACTCAAAATGGACAGTGCAACCCGACACGGCCGTGCAGTTTTCGGTATTAATGCACAAATAATGGAAAAGGGGAAATTGGAAGTTTCTACATTATCCATGAGAGAGATTTGAGTGCCACAGACTGGTGTAAATCTTAAAGCAGAGGTTGAAGAAGTTTTGCGGGACTTTAATGCAGCTAAGAACCAAATTTATTCCATAACTACAGGTAATGGTCGAAATATGCTGCAGGCGGTTGATTTGCTTGCTTCGACTACATATGAAGGAAATAGTGATCATAATGACTTTGAGGAATCATTATTTAACCAGAAAATCGAAATATATTTTCTGTTAAATGTGCAGCTCACACATTGCAGTTAGTCGTCGTGAAAGACTTTCTGGGCAAACCCAACATCACTTCAATTGTTGAAAAAGCGAGACAAGTAGTAACAACTTTAAGAACGCCAAAGTGCTGGTAAGTTTTCGACAATGAACAAATTTTTAAAATGTAAATTCTTAATTTAAAACCCCAAATTCAGTCTTCGAATTGTACTTTAAACAAGACTCTTAACTGTTTGATTGACTTATTGAATTAGTTGGGGTTTCAATTTAAATAATATCGTTATATCTTTATATATTTTTATATGTATTTTCTTAGGCAAGTTCTGCAAATGCATAAGCTAGGCACACCTTCCTTAGAAGTTCCAACGAGGTGGAACTCTACATTTACAATGCTAGATAAACTCATAAAATTTAAGGAAATTTGCAATGAACATCTAAATCGACCTTTGTTAGATGAAAAATGGGATAAATTAAATGACCTACTAGTTATTTTGAGCCCGCTAAACGAAACGACACTTAAATTGCAGTGTGAGCAGCTGGTTATGGGCGATTCTTACAAAGCTTGGTTTGAGCTGAAGGTAAAATTGGAATTGATAGACACGGAGGCATCATCTTCTGTTTGGAACTGTATACAAACGAGAGAGCCACACTTGCTTAACGCCGACGTCCTTAACGCTGCAATATTTTTAGATCCACGCTTTCGACGTTTGCTTACATCAAATAAATAGGATGAAGCGAGAGGTCACCTGAAAAAGTTGGCAGTACAAGTTAATGAATTGAACCAGGTTTGTGGGCGCCCATACTGAACTTTGCTTTATACGTTCATTAATATTTTTGATCTATTTCAGATCGATAGACATATTCCTCAAGCAACGCAGGGCCCTGCAGAATGTAATATGTTCATTAACGAAACGTCAAATACTTCCACTTCCTCTTTTGTTCGTCGGACTTTACGAAGCTTGGAAGTCTTCACGTCGTCAGAGGACGAAACGTCAAGCGTGCATAGAAAACCACTGTTAATTCAAACCTTTGCCGAAATCGACACCTACCGGGAGGGAAGAGTTGATGTCGATGCCAACCTTCTGAAATACTGGGAGGGAAAAAAATATACGTTTCCGTTTCTCAAACAACTGGCAGACATTGTTCATGCCGCTCCAGCAACTCAAGTTAGCGTCGAGCGAGCGTTTTCTGCATTGAGACTGGTACTAAGTGATCTTAGATGATAACCAAAAAAATAAAATTTCTTTGGATAATGGTTATTGGTAACCAAAAAATTTTTTTGGTTACCATAACAGTTATTCATACCCAAAACAAAAAAATTTCTCATTTGAAATTTCTCATTACATAATATATGTATATCTCACAATAATGGTTATTTTTAACCATTTAAATTCGTTAATGTTAATGGTTAAATAAGATTTTTTCATCATTTCTCTTATGACTGTTACATTCCTGCTAATTTCCCTTTAAAAATTTAAAAATCAGTCAATTGCACAACAAATACCCGCGCCACTGTATATTTTTTTTATATATTTTTTTTATTTTTATCAGAGTCAATTAAGTTATCTATTTAAAGTGAAAAAAACTCTTAATTTTTAAATGCAATTTGAACGTTTTAGTTTAGTTTTTCCGTTTAATACTTATGGGAGTTGCAGTTACTTTTGTCGCACCCTTGAAAGATTTTTTAAACCATTTAAAATTGGTTTCTTTGTTTTCTTTTGTAAAAACCACTGGTTGCACTAAGTTTATTTCTTTCAATAAAAAATAGAAGACTTGTCTTTTAAACGCGGTTTGAATTTTGTATTTTCTCCCTGCCGTTTAATAATTATAGACAGTTACTTTTTCCGCAGCCTTGGAATATTTTAGAAACGTTTAAATATTTCTTATAATTCATCTTCAGACTAAGTTTTGCACCTCTAGTAGGAAAAATAGAAAATTACAAGCTTTTATATGAAATTAAAAGTTTTTAGTTTCCTCTTTACGTTTAATAGTTATGGGAGGTATAAGTCAGGCAATTACTTTTGCCGCATCCTTAGAAGCTTTTAATAACTTTTAAAATATTTTTATGAAATTGCAGTTTAAGGATTCAATACAAAGTTGAAATAAAAAGTTTACGAGAACATGCATATTGTTTAATTTTAAATATCTAATGTGTATTATATAGGATGGACCGTTTAAACCTTCCTAATGTTTTTGGGAATAGTTAAAAAATAAACACAAATTAGTTGATGTGAAATAATTTATCGTTTATATTGAACGGTAGAAATTTGTTATGGCCACTTGTGGAATATGATATAGCGTAAATGACCGCCAGCACAGCGAATATTACAACATACTTGTTTATCCGCAATGTCCATCACTTTTTGTAGTATTTCTGGCTGTTCATGTCGTATTGTCACATTGTTTTTCAAGGCTTCCAGGGTCTGTGGATTGTTGACATAAACTCTAAACTTGAAATAACCCCACAGTAGGAAGTCTGGAGCGTATAAGTCGGGAGATACGGAAGAATTAAATGCACCACCCTGTATTTATTTCTACAAAATTTAAACTGCCTTGGTAGGGAGATTTTACAGTTACACAATTTCTTATATTTTTCAAATTCGAATCTAGGAGGAATTGTGTTGTGTTAATTCTTGAGAGAAAACGAAGACTTCAAGAGAATGAATTAAAATTCTATAAACATTACTTTACAATAATATACTTCAAACGCATCAAGAGTAGAAAGAAAATCGACAAAAGAAAATTTTGAATTTTAGCACAAATACTTAGTAAAACATAAGAAAAAATACTTGACATTAACAAATTCTGTGTTGTCTTTAAATAAAAGGCAACGCAGAATTTTGCACTTTTCAAAAAAAAAATATCAAACCCTTATCCTTTTTCTTTAGTATAGTTTTCTTATTTTCCTTTTTCCCCCTTTAATAATTAAAGGAGTTTCAAACCAGCCAGTCACTTTTGCCGCTGGCTGTTCTTTTTCCATTAAATGACCTTTTTCCTATTTGATCTGAATAACTATTTAAGATTTGAATGCTAATTCATTTATCTTCATGGTCTTAGGTATCTTATCCTTTGTTTTCAATTCGTCAAAAGTCAATTCTTCATTTGGGAAACACGTGCCTGAAGTTTTTTGTGGAATAAATTTGTATACGAATTTACAGAGAATTTGTATTAAATATCCAGACAGAAAGGAGCAATTTATTAAATTCCCAATCGTTGTTTCTTTGGTAAAAATCAATTTAAAAGTCGCTGGTATGAAATAATTTTAAATTAACAGGAACATTTTTTAAACACAAGGAAAATATAATATTTAAGGAATTTAATATTTTAATGCAAATAGTTAACATAATGCTATGGAATTTGAAATTAGTCTGGAGACTGAAAACGGCCACATCCGGGTTGTGTAAACATCTGCATGAATTCATTCATGCAGTGAATGTACAGCCACAGCCATGAATATTTATTGTTCCTCAGTGTGTAATAATACAATGAATGAATGTGAATGGATGCATCACCTGAAATTGTGTCGAACTTGGATGTGCTTCGTCTGCCGAAGATTGTATTAATTCGTGCCATAAAACGATCAATCTCAAACTCGCAAAATTTATTAAAAGAGAGTACAAAAAGGCAACAACTCTTAGCAATGAGACCAATGAGTGAGTGAGAGAGCACAACGAAGTACAACACAACTTCAGTTTGCTGCATTCATTCACACTCATTCAATTGTATTATTGCACACTGAGGAACAAGAAATATTCATGAATGCAGCTGCCCATTCATTGTATGAATGAATGCACATGTTTAGTATCAACGCCGTTTCGGTAGGAAAGATAATCTTTTGGTTTGAAATATGGATTAATATTTAAATTGTTTTCGTTTTTTGTTTATATTTAATTAACTTATTTATAAAGAGAATATGTGTTTGTGTTTATGATATAATATATTATACTTTTTTGTGTTATAGAGCCATTTCTGTTACAAGAAAATTACAAACAAATATTTAAAAATTTTGAAAAAGTTAGCACTATGATTTTCGTTTATACAATTTCTTCGATTAACTCGGGTAACTCGAAATACTAGAATAATATTTTATGATTCGAATGCGCCCTGAACACTCATTGTATATAGTGAATCAAACAAAAAATCTGCTGAATTTTGTACACGTACAACATTCATACACAGCGAAGCAAACATATTCAATGCTTACCGAATGGTGGCGAGTGTGAATTGTGGTTTGTGTGAATGCTACAAATTGAATGAGTTCGATGCTTTCATACTTTAAGTATTTCAAGTATTTTTTGGCACTAACTCATTGCTTTTCACTGAAAATTAAGTGAATGAATATGTATGGGAATATGGAGAGATAATTTCTCCGCGCTACTGGTACCTGCGATATCCAATGACGAGGGGCAATCGATCACAATTTGGACGACGGCGTCGATTGCACCCCTCCTAACCAAGACGAGATCAGCTATTCCCCAGCTTAATAACAACAAAACCGCAGGTGTCGACGGATTACCAATGGTGCTGTTTAAGGCTGATGAAGGCAATGAGCTGATAGTTGCATGCATCAGCTCATTAGCAAAATTTGGTTAGATGCATGCCCGGTGATTGGAATCTCAGTGTTCTATGCCCCATATTACGAATACACCTTTTATCCATAGCATATAAGGTTCTATCAAGTACAATGTGCGAAAGACTAAAACCAATTATCGCTGGCCTGATGGGACCATACGTGTGTGGCTTTAGTCCTGGAAAGTCGGCACTGACCAGATTTTCACGCTATGCCAAATTCTGGAGAAGACACACGAAAAACAAATCGACACCTATCATATATTTGTCGATTATAAGGCGGCCTTCGGTAGCCCGGTACGGGAGGAACTCTACAAAGCAATGTCTGAGCTTGGTGTTCTTGCAAAACTCATATGTCTTTGCAGGATGCCCTTGACAAACACCAAAATCTGAAATGAAAGTTGCTAAGGATCTTACCGCACCTTGTGGAATTAAGTGAGGCCTCAGGTAATCGTGCGGTCTCTTTAACATCTTAATAGAGATCGTTATGAGAAAAGATGCAGTCAAAATGAATGAAATCATCAGCAGCTTATGTCACATGCTGCTCGCATATGCTGATGATATAAATATCATTGGGCGCATAATTAGAGAAGTTACTGTGGTGCTTTCGACAATCGAAAAGGAGTCAGCAAAAGTGGGTCTGACAGTAAATGAGGACACGACAAAAGTAATGGTTTCAACGATTAGACCAAAGCGTGAACGTTGAAAACCTTTATAATTTCAAGGTGGTGGACCAATTTGTATATCTCGGATCTGCAGTAAACAAAAACAGCAACGTCAGCCTTGAGATCAAGCTGCGAATTGTGCTTGTGAATAGATGTTATTAGCACCTTAGAGATAAAGCTCTCTCTCGAGTAACAAAAGTCCAACTAAACCAGGCTCTCATACAACTTGTCTTGCTTTTTGCCGCAGAATTCTGGGTCTTATCACAAGCAGATTAAACATTTATAGGACTTTTCAAATTCAAACTTTTCCTATCGAAGTAAAGGTAACATCCATGGTGGAACATGAACCTGCACAACCTGAGAAAGTCTTACTTAGGTGGCCTCAAACAACGCAGACGGGTCAAGACCATTACAAAATGAGAATAATATATTTCCCCAACCGGCACGATGTTCAGCTTTTCTCCTCCAGATGGTAGCACCAAGCTCTCACAGGCAATCTTCCACCTGGTATTTTCACCGAACTCTTGGTCGTCCTATATATCGATGTCGTTCGAGTACGTTTTCGAATACCTTCCGCACTGGTTCAATCTGATTTAATCTACTGTCATGACCTAGCCAGCGTAAACCCACTATTTTAATACACAGAACTACGTCGATGTCGGGATAAAGATTATATAGCTCGTGGCTCATCCATCGTTGATACTCACCGCTTACTATTATAGGAACATTTATTTTTCGGAGCATCTTTCTCTCTTTCTCTCGAAGATTTTCAGTGATATATCATCAGCATGCGAAATGACCAAGGACTCTGCGCCATAAGCAAGACAGGTTGTACGACAGTCTGATATATTTGGATCTTCGTTTCTCGAGAGAGGGTGTTATCTCTGAAGTGCTGGCTTATCCCGAAACAACACCTGTTTGCAAGCACAATCCTCCGTTTGATTTACTGTCTGACGTTATTGCTTCTGTTTACGACAGATCCGAGGTAAACAAATTCGTCCACTACCTGGAAGTTATAAGGGGTTTTAATGTTCACCCTTTCATCCAATCGGATGGATGTTCTGCTTGTCGAAACTATTAGTTTTGTTTTGTCCTCGTTCACTGCCAATCCCACTTTTGCTGATTCCTTCTCAATTCTAGAAAATACTGCAGTAACTTCTCGCCGATTTCGTCCAGTGATGTCTAAATCATTAGAATAAGCGAGTAGCATGTGACTTTTGATGCTGGTAGTTTAATTCGTGTTGACTGTAGATTTTCTCATGATGATCTCGATTAAAATGTTAAAGGGATCGCATGACAGTGTGTCGCAATGCCTGAGGCCTTGTCTCATACTAAATGGTTCGGTGAGATCTTTACCAATCTTGCTGAGGATTTTGCGTCGGTCAGTGCCATTCTATAAAGGCATGCCAGCTTAATAGGAATATATATATATTTATAATCTACAGAGAGGTGGTAGGTATCGATTTGTTTTTTGTGGGGTTCCTACAGCATTTGTCATAATGTGAAAATCTGGCGACAGTTGACTTTCCAGGCCTAAAGCAACACTGATAGGGTCCGATCAGGTCTGCAACAGACGACTTTAGTCTTTCGTACATTACGCTCGAGAGGACCTTGTATGCGATGTATAAAAGGCTTATTTCACGATAGTTTGTAAATATACCCGGCTCGTCGTTTTTTAAGACAGGACACACACAGTATGCTAAGATTTCAATCGTCTTGACAGACATTTCAATCGTCTTGACAGATTCGTCGTCTTGACAGATTTTGTATATGAGGTGATGCATGTACCTTTCCAACTCATAGCCGCAGTATGCAATATCTCAGCCGGTAGTCCATTAGCATCAGTTGCGCTGTTGTTCTTAAGCCAGAAATTTTCAGTTCTAACTTCGCTTTGGCAAGAAGGGAGACAGGCGGCGCCGACGCAGTACAGTCATTCTGTATGTGCTCAACACCCTCATATATAGTGAAGTCTCCTGGGACAAGAAAAGCAGCCAAGTTATCTCTCCATATTCCCAACATATTCTGCACATCTGTGACAAGATTCTTGTCCTTATCTCTACAATAGAGGGACCCTGGTCCGTTTTCGTTGGTTTGGCTTAGTACTTTTCGGTAGAATTAACGGGTCTCATTCTTCCTTCTGTTACATTCAATTTACTGAGTCTCGCGCTTTCTCCACAACCGTTTTTTGTCTTCATCTCCTCCTCTCCTTGTATCACTCCGTCGTGGATCGCGTTGCAACTGACTGAAGCATAGCCATACATGCAGATTTATTTTCATCACTTGCCATGCGACATTTTTCATCGTACCATGGTTTGTCTTTAAGCGATAACCATGTACGGTCTATTTCATTGAGTGTGAAATGTAATCCCACTGCGCTTCAGGGTCATGAGACGGGGATGTATTCTGCGCCAATATCTCAGTGAGCTTCTCTGCATAGGCCGTAGCTATCTCAGGTAATTGCAGCTTACCGATGTCCAGCTTTCGGACATCGGAAAGTTTCGGCTTGGCCTTGTGTGAAACTTTGCTGCAATGAGGTAGTAATCCGAATCGATATTAACACCTCGAGTCAGCCGTACATACATTACACTAGAACCGTGCCTTCCATCAATTACCAGGTGATCAATCTGGTTTTGCGTGTTTTGATCAGTGGATATCCAAGTAGCCTATATAACCATATATAAAGGAAATAATAGATATAGCGTGACCATTGTCAACTTTGTTCACTAGGTGCTGTCCTGTACTACTGTCACTTCCATTGAAGTTTCCCATAATTCTCATTGACGTTTAATCAAAATTGTGGGAAATTTTTGTGAAAGTAATTTAAACAAGGGAAAATGTGACAAAATTTAAATGATTTTATATAATAGCATTTGTTTCTTATATAAAAAACTATTTCAAAGCAATGAGGTCGATGTTGGGACATCAATAGGAGAAAACCCGTAAGATCGCCTAAAGATGAACATAGCGGAACGCCTTTTTAATATGAAAACTTCCACGCCCAAAAACTGTAGCAACTTATGTGCTCGCAGATGCCAAAACCGTTAGAGGGTCTTTGGACTGTCAACAAGGAATGGTAGCTGAACCGGAGGGAGAACCAAATTATTAGGACACATATGGTGGTGACATGGCTTTGCAATTCGATGGCCATCAGATATTCCTTTGAAAACTATTTTTCCTTTTGATATGAATTTTTGGAATTTTTTTACTTTTTTTTTGGGAACAAAAAATTACATTTATTGATTTCAACGATATCTAGAAAATTATCCATTACACTCAAATTTTCCCAACACTTGTGCTTCATCTATTAGTTTACTTTATCTAACATTATAATTCCGTTATCGGATGTGATTGCGTGTAGACTGAATTTACCGATAGTTGGTTCAAAGACGTTTCCTCTGCCGACTTTAGCATTAAATTCACCTAGAACAATCTTAATGTCATCGCCAGGGCAGCGGCTGGCGCTAGAACAGGCGCCCATAGAACATATCCTTGGTGTCACCGACTTTTTATTCCGTCGGGGCATGTACATAAATTAGCGATTTGTTAAAGTATTTCGCTTCTATGCGGATGGTGGGTAAACGTTCACTCACGGGGTTGACCCTTGACAGCAGATATCGCAGTCCTTTGCCAACTACAAATCCGCAACCAAATAAATGCTTTTCCTCATGGAATATCACAGATCTTCTTCCTTGTACAGCCATGACCTGTACATAGCATCTCCTGAATAGACGATGTCATATTAGTAAAGCTTAGTGTTAAAGAAATGCTGTTAAAATGAAAGCTACTGGTTTCGGTCTCACCAGGAATGGTTGATGAATTCGCTGAGTAACTTTTTGGAAGGATCGAGTAATAGATGGCGCTATTACTATTTCCGAAAACTACTATATGGTGGATGGCGGCTGATGGCGCTTTGTGGAGGGTCTTAATTCAAATAAATAGACTACTAGCAAAGCGTTTAGAGTTATTATGTTGATATGCCTAAAAGTCTACAGTGTCGAGTTTTAACAAAAATATTGTTATTATTTTCTACCGACTAAACAGAGTGTGTACTATTGGGACTACTGTAGAAGAATATCGTTTTATGAACGGTAAATTACATAAAGCTAAAAAGGATAACTCGTAAATTCGCAGCAATATGTTTGCTGAAATAATAAACATATTTCCTTCCTCCTTCCCCCTTTCAGTACTTCTATCAGCTATTTTTTGCAAACATATTTTCTTTAATGTCTGCATAGTTCTTTCTACTGTCTCACGTACCAAAATTGACTACTTTAATAATATTGAATTATTAACAAATTATAATTTAAACACATTATTGAAAAAACAAATCCCACATTACTCAACTTGATCTAACGATGGGGACGACAACTGCTGAAAATTCCGGGAATTGGATAAAAAAATGTTAGAAACAAAGTTCTCAAGTAAATAATACAGTTGAAGAACAAAGAAATAGAAGCACAATATGCTGCACGAGTGTTGTTATCAAAATGTATTGTCGATAACATAAGTACAACATATTTTAAAAACACTTGTGGGTGGCACTCGTCCGTAACGAATTTAAGGATGTACAGTGAAGACAAAGGAAAAAGAATTCAAATATTTTGCGAAAACCATTTCATGATAAATTAGAATAGTACACTTTATTGGCGAGCCATAGTATTGGTACGAAGTTCCTTATCGCAAGTTGCGGGATGGGGGCTAAATGATAAAAATTAAACAAATTTTTTGATGTGTTAACATCTAAAGCGGCGTATAGGGACTAAATCTATAAAAGTCAACACATGCAAACAACACACAGACAGGTTTTCTGCTGCTGCTAAAACCAGATTTTATGCTGCTGCTAAAACCAGATTTTCTGCGACTGCGAAAGAGAATAATGACGTGTTAAACAAAAATGAGCGAGCAAGAGAGCAATGAAAGAGTGGTGTGGCAGGGGAGAGGCAAACGAAATTGTGTCTATAGCGTATGCATTAACATAATAATGTATGTATGTACATGTGTCTGTTGCTGTTGTTGAACGGAGATATAAAGCATAGCCACGCAAAATTTCATTTGCAAGCTTGCGCAGTCGACGTTATGGTGACACACTAATACGTCAGCTACTTCGTAAAAAGTATGTGTGATGTCGTGTGTTTGGCTGTTTCGTTGTTGTTGCTATGGCCAAACAAAGCGAGTCATTTGATGTTCAGCATTGCCCGGTGTATACAAAACAAGTAGTTTAATTCAATAAACTATTATTTTTTATTTTCCAATGTAACATTTACTAATGTGTTCATAGAAATCGAACAGGTGCCGTGTAGCAAAAAGTTGTTAACACATCATCCGTGAGTTCGAACACTCATTGATTTTTTTTAACACTATTATGCTACAACCCAGTATTATCAACCATCGGGGTTTTCAATAAGAGCGCCACTAAAGTTTTTTTAAATAAAACAAAACCGGTTTTAGAACCAATGAAATTCTTTATTCTTGTGAAAGTACGTTCGATGCCTTTATGTATGGAACTCGATTTCTTTTGCATGGCCACCAAGGGCACGCTTGCAGAAGTCCAGACGCTGAACCCAATTTTCGACGGGTTTCAAGCATAGATCGGCCGATACTGCTGCAATTTCACGTTCGATATTCGTACGAAGTTCATCAATCGTCGCTTGCTTGTTGGCAGAGACCATAGACTTGACGTAGCCCCACAGGAAATAATCTAACGGCGGCCAATCGACTGGGCCATTTCGTGAGATAACACGTTCACCAAACTTGGTTTCCAATAAATTCATTGTGGCATTCGCTGTGTGGCTTGTGGCGCCGTCCTATTGGAACCACATGTCCTCCAAGTCCATATTATCCAAGTGGGGCGAAAAATATTCGGTTATCATTGAACGGTAGCGATTGGCATTCACAGTAATGTGCCGGTCTTGATCATCATGGAAGAAGTACGGCCCAATGACGCCGCCGGCCCATAAACCGCACCAAACCGTAATTTTTTCGGGATGCAATGATGACTCATGGATTACGTGTGGATTGCTGTCTGACCAATAACGCATATTTTGCTTATTGACGAAGCCATTCAGCCAGAAATGAGCCTCATCGCTGAAGATGATTTCCGATGATTTTCCGCTCTTAAAGTTGAGGCCACTGACTCCAAATTTCGGTAGTAAATTTTAATAATTTCGACTCGTTGTTGGCTCGTATATCTTTCCATGATGAAATGGCAAACCTTACTGAAGAGAAATGTCAAAAGAGCGGGAAAAAATATGTCGTCGTTTGCTGTCCCTATCGATTTACTTTTGTAGCGTCTCTGTTGAAAAACCCTTTATATATTTTAATATATTTTTTATAAGCGATTTTTATCTAATTTTTAGAAGAAATCTAAATATTTTATTACATGACTGATACAAAGGTATTCATTTTGAAACATGCATTTTGACCATCGATGGTGCAATGGTTACTGTGCGCGGCTCTTGTACATAAGAGCGTGGGTTCGATCTCTGCTCAGACCACCTTAAATTTCTTTCGGCGGCGGTCACCTCGTATAGTGGCGGCGACACAATCGAGTATTTAGTCATGAAAAAGTTTCTCAGAATACTCTTGGGAATCAGTGTATAAACTGTAGTGAGTACAAAACTAGAAAGCGCACAGCTCACTGGTTGTGAGAACCTCTTCCCAATTCCTTCATGGGATGTAATGGGAAACCATTTATTTATTTATTTATGCATGATGGATATTCATCTGGCCCAGTAGTATGATATTATTCACCACACATGGGTGCCTGGTTACAGGGACATTTCGGGGACTGTAGACCGGATGAGTTGGCCAAATTAAGGACTGTCTTATAGGTTCAACAGGAATGATGCAGGAGAGGTGGATGAGTGGCACATATTTTAACCAAGCACGACAAATATGACCGACAGTGGATAGCAGAAGGTTCATGAACCTTCTGTCTCTAGCCAGGTCGAAGTTGTCAATGCGTGTTTCAGTTTTGACGGGACACTGTCTGACAGGTTTACATACGGCGAGACTAAAGGTCAGGGAAAATGACTTATCACATCTTCTTGTCTGTGTATTGCCAGTACTAGCCGGAAGGAGGATGTCTACTATGGATGCCTATCTCTGTTGGGACCTTGGACAATAATCCTAGATAATCCGATAATCCGATAATCACATAATTTCGTTAGCCCTTGCTATTACGATGAATCAATAAGTCCGAGTGAGTCGTTCATCAACTCCCACCAACACCTAACCTAGCCTGGTGTGGTATTCATTCTGAAAGCTGGGAAATCATCATATAAAGTAGGATTCCAAAAGACTTTGGACTAATCAGTCTTTCATCTTTCCTTCTGAAGGCATTGGAAAGGATGATTCGGTGCACAGGACCAGAAGTATTTCTCAGCTGTCTACGGAAATCAACGGATGGCGGTTTCCGCGCTATAGTTAGCTTCATAGAGAAATAAAATCTAGTTGTCAAAAGGAATACACTCTTGCCGGAGTCGTCAAAATCTGCTCTATCAGCACTTTGGGTTGACTAGGGGTTCATTTGTTTGATCTATTGATTCCTCACGTGAAGACGCATAACTTCGGCCGTGTGTCACACGACTGTAACTCGAAATATGAGTAGAGGAATCCCCCAAGAGAGAGAGAATAGTGTTTTGTTTCGGGGACGCAGATTGCTCATTTATATCCGAACCATTTGAACTACATAAAAAATAGAGATGTGATGAAGAGCTGTGCTCCTGGGCTTGATCAGGAGATTCTCTTTAGTGGTGCTCAGAGAATGGGGTGTGTGTATATACAAAGAAAAAAAAACCAAACTCATTCTCTTTACCGTCGGCCGTCGGTGGTGCAATGGTTAGTGTGCGCGGCTCTTGTACATGAGATACTGGGTTCGAACCCGGCTCTGACCACCTTCAAATTTTCTTTCGGCGGCGGTCACCTCGCATAGTGACGGCGACACTATCGAGTATCTAGCCATGAAAAAGCTTCTCAAATTACCGTTCGGAATCGGTGTAAAACTGTAGGTCCCTATCAATGAGTGAAAACTGGAAAGCGCACAGCTCAGTGATTGTGAGAAGTTCTCCCCAGTCCCTTCGTGGGATGTAATGGGAAACCATTTATTTATTTTTTTCATTCTCTTTACCTGGAAGCAGAATGTGTCGGATATTCAGTGATTGTATTTAGGTGGTAGAGAAATTTGCTTAAATGATAGTAGGGATATCTTGGTGTGATATTCGACAGAAAGCTTTATTTCAAGCTAAACTCTATAGACAGTATCAGTAGAGTCGCAGTGCCATATATTCGTGTAAAACAACAATCGAAGGACCACGGGAGCTCTACCCGACATATGCAGCTGTTGTCCATTCTATATTGCTCTGCAACATTGTCCTTTGGTAGCTGGTACTTGAAAATCTCATTTACCTAAGTTTGTCGACAAAGGTTCTGAGAACGGTAATGGTGTATAGTACGGGTGCCCTTCGCACAACCCCTACCGAGAGTTTGGGGATTTTCCTTCACTTGTTACCACTAGGTTTTTTGAGGATTACAAATGGCTGCAATGTTGTCAATTGGACTAAGACATTCCGCCCCATGAGCCAGCAGCCCATATGGCGATGGGATGATTTTAAGGGATCTGCGGTAATTCAAAATAGAAGTAGACAGCGAGTTCTACCTTTGAGAGAAATTTGTTCATTCATATTCCGGACAGGCAGGATTGGAAGGAACGCATACCAGGATTTAGAAGTTATTCAGGTTTCTACACTGATGGTTCTAAGCTAGATGGACTCTATGTTTTGGAGTCTATTATAAGATACGAAAGCTACTAGGTCATTGTGAGATCTACCAACCCTTTGTAGTATATGTCAGGTAGAAGTAATGTCATTTGGAGAATTTACCCTAACGCAGTAGTTAAACCACCATTTGAATGTGAATAATCAACTGAGGTGAATGTTGCAGCTTGGTTGTGATGTCTATAGGCAGATTAGCTAAGCTTAATTTTAATGAAATGGTGATCATGGCTGTAAGTTGAAAGCTACCATTTACCATCTCACCACGAACGGTTGATGAATTTGCTAAGGCACTTTATTGAAGAACCAGAAAATAGATGGCGCTATTACACACACACACACCGCAAAGTACGAAATGGTTAGCGAAGAAGCTGAATGCTCATTGTGGAGTATCCCCTATCCCCATAGCGTCTCCTTAAAACCACTGTACGAATGTGCAACTCCCCCATCTCGTCAACTAAATAAAATACAAGACTTAACTCAACGAACCGTAGGTCTTCCGCCAAGCAGAAGACAGATTGTGGCCCCTAAACTAAGCAAGATGTCTCGTTGTCTGTCGCGATGTTGTACAATACAAACTTAAGTCTTGTTGTCCCCCATTATTTCTTCAATATTCCCTTTTTCTTTTGTTTTTTCTGCGTGGCAGATACGTGACAATTTTCCACTGACAATTTAAGCGCAAATAATAGAAAATCCCCAAGTATAAAGAGAAAGTCTATGGGAAGTCGCAATTGCAATAGACTTCGAATGGCAAAAAGATTGACAATGAAAAAAAAAACGAACTAGGGAAAAATTGAAAATTACAAACGACAAAACGACACATAGACAAAAACAAATCACACAACCAATATCAGAGTTTTGGCAGTAAGGAAACACACAATATTTTGCCAATTCGCAGCAGGATACGGACAACCGCTGACTCGTGGGTGCCTTGTACCGCAGACAACTACCATCATGCAGCCAGCCGCCCACATACACAGTGCCAGATTGTGTAGGTGGTTGGCTGTTTTGTGTGGCAGAACTGATTTCGAATTATGGTTTAAACTTAAAACAAATATTGTGAAGACGATTTTCGGGGTTTCACAAGAAACGTGACTGTTTTCAACATTTGTGTATTTGTTGGTTGTTGGCTATTTTGGGTCAGCCTAGAGACGCCTTAATTGCAAATGATTTTAATTCAATATGTTCTGATTGTGGCTCCATAAAACTTACGGTTGAGGCGATAAAAAAAAAGAGTCCGTATGGTCCTTAGCATTAGCATGCTATACAATAATTTCCATAAGACAAGTTTACAGCCCACAAAGTTATGTCACTTCAATACACATAAAAAAACATGTTTCTGATATTTACTTATCTTACGTAGTACATAACCGATAAGTATCTGTTCGAATTATTGAATTGTACATGTCGAACTTTTGAATTGATTAATTTCCACCGTGAAATTTCAAATTAATCCTTTTCACAATGAAGGTTACTGTGTAAACTCTGTATTACATATCATTTAGTCGAAGTTCCACACATACGTTTCTTCGTAAAGTTTTATCTATAACCCCTCAATTTAGACCAACTGAACTACAGGCAAACATTTTAAAAAATAAAATCCAAAAAGTTTAAATTATGTGAGAATGACACCATTTGCCAAAGTTGTATTTGACAACAATTATCGAATTTTATCGATTTATAGTCGATACAACGAAACACAAATAGTAATATATGTATATACATAAAGAATTTGTTTCATTGTGTTACTAAATCCGACAATTGTGATCAATTCAATTAATTCGATCAATTTTGTCATTTCAATAAATCATGAATTATTTTTTGTTCACGCATATATTGTGCTCTGACTGAAGGATTATCGATAACAATTCATTTAAGACACACATTTAAACAACTCAAGGGATGGAATACATTTTACACAACTAAATACATTATTTTAAGATTGTAACAATGGCACCGGAAGATTGGTTGCGTTTATAGCGATGAATTTATCGAATACAAATAATGTGTATAAACTATTTATTTTTTTTTTGTTAATTTACCCAACAATCGCGATTAGTTCGATTAATTCGATCATTTTGACTAGCTATTTCAATAATTCAGTAACTTTTCATACTACTTTGATTTCTCTTTCCGATAATTTTCGATACTCTAAACTCCGTAAATATCTAAATATCTCCTTCAAGCTGCCTGATCACTGTAGTGTATTTCAGGCGGAAATTACAGCCATACTGGAGGTTGCTGAACTACTGAAAAGTAGTGTCACAACCCTCCGGAGAATATGTATCTACACAGACAGCCAGGATGCTATAAAATCCCTGGAAGCCATGCTTGCTACGTCCTTGACGGTGAAAGAATGCTACTCATAACTTAGTATTTTGACATCAGGCTCATCGGGGTACCGGGACACAGCGACATTCCAGGCAATTGCGTAGCGAATGCGTTAGCTAGACAGGGTACTACGGCACAGGTTATTCCGGCAAAAGAAGGTGTTATTATGCCAATCTCTACCTGACGTTTGCAGATGAGGCAGTGGGCCGATAATATGTTCAAGTACAAGTGGAGACTTACTTCAACTTGCAGACAAGCCAGGGTCCTCTGGCCACAGGTGGACAGGAAGAGGACTAGGCAACTACTTAACTTGCCGAGAGGCAGGTTATCCACAATGACACTTACGGGACATGATGACTTACTTACGGGACATTGTCTTGTAGGAAAACACGCCCTAAGAGTGGGACTTAGAAACTCCACTCTCTGTAGATGCTGCATGGAAGAGGAAGAGGAAACGACGAAACACCTTCTCTTGGATTGTCCTGCTCTGGCAGGACTGAGAAGTAGGATATTCGGAACACATTTAGTTAGCACCGTAGCCCTACAGGATATTCCTGTAGGTCTTATAGACAAATTCATTGAAAGGGCAAATTGGCTAGACGACTAGCCAATAGTTGCTATAGAGGAAACTGCAGGTATCACAATGGCAGTCGTTAGCCTAAGTGTGCTAGACGGCGTACTATCTTGCAGCCTTTTCAACCAACCAACCAAACTCCGTATTTCATATTACTTAGAGGGCGTTCATAAATACGTCGTTTGTGAAATTATTATCGATATCAATTCGTTTTCGAAAATGATCATATCCTTTCTGTTTGCGATTAGACGCACCGTTTAGAAGATATGGCCACTTTATCACGGATTTTCGTCCTTTTTGCGATTAGGCGCACCGTTTAGAGGATATGGGCATTCTTATATTTTTATGCAGGTGATCACAGATTTACGTCCTTTTTACGATTAGACGAACCGTTTAGAAGATGTGACCATTTTTATATTTTTATGCAGGTTATCATGGATTTTTGTCCTTTTTGCGATTGGACCCACCGCTTAGAAGATATGGCCATTTTTAAATTGTTATGCAGGTGATCACGGATTTTCGTCCAATCACTCTTTTCAAAAAGTCACGGAGTTGTCAAGCTATCGATTCGATAACTTTGAATATTTGGATAACTTTGAATATTTCAATAATACAATAGGTAGAAGTTAGGAAAGGTAGAAGTTGCCTTCACCGCGGGCTTTATTCAATTACAAATATGTTTTTCTTTCTTACTTAAGCGAACCACAGACTTGTCATTCATGAACATGAGCTTGGTCGATAACTTTGTATCTGACTGATGAATTTTAAAAAATATTACCAAAAAAATTTTTGAACATCATAGTGATGTGAATAACTTCGATTACATAATTATGTGGTATCAAGAAGGGCGGTAAACCGACAATAAACATCAATCATAGGAGTAGTAGGGGAATGGGGATTCTGGATCATAATTGATGTGTTAATGACATGCTTAATTGCTTTTTTGACACTAATTGCTTTTTTTGTGACATGTTTGACACTAATTGCTTTGTTAGTGACATGCTTAATTGCATTTTTGACATTAATTGGTTTTTAATTGTTTTTTTAAATAGGTCAAGTGGATCGTGTTCATGTAAAGTTTGATTTTATTACGTGTCATTGACATGGGTGCCCGAGTTTAATGTTTTTTTTTTTTCAAGTGGTTGAAGTGTGAAGTTGACATGGGTTGAGAGTACATCTACTAAGAGTTCTGATCGCCCAGGCTTTGAGTACGTCTTAGTGAATATATTTGTATTTTCTATTAAATTTATTTTTCTTCTGTGTATATTTTGTCAAGTGGTTGAAGTGTGAAGTTGACATGGGTTGAGAGTACAGCTACGAAGAGTTTCAGATCGCCCAGGCTTTGAGTACGTCTTAGTGAATATATTTGGGTTTTCTATTACATTTATTTTTCTTGTGTGTAATATTTTTCAAGTGGTTGAAGTGTGAAGTTGACATGGGTTGAGAGAACAGCTACTAAGAGTTTCTGATCGCCCAGGCTTTGAGTACGTCTTAGTGAATATATTTGTTGTGATCGGGGTTTTTTCTATTACATTTATTTTTTCTTGTGTGTAATGTTTTTCAAGTGGTTGAAGTGTGAAGTTGACATGGGTTGAGAGAACAGCTACGAAGAGATTCTGATCACCCAGGCTTTGAGTACGTCTTAGTGAATATATTTGTTTTGATTGGGGTTTTCTATTACATCTATTTTTTCTTGTGTGTAATGATTTTTTCAAGTGGTTGAGGTGTGAAGTTGACATGGGTAGACAGTTCAGCTACTAAGAGTTTCTGTTCGCCCAGGCTTTGAGTACGCCTTAGTGAATATGTTTGGTTAGGTGTTTCTATCCGTCTCTCTGCCAATGTATTATTTCTATGAACCCTTATTAATGTCAAGTGTTCGATGCGTTTTCTTTAGACCGCACTACACATTTTCTCCCTTTGCTTTATACAACACAACACAATACGCGTTGTTCCCCAATAAATACCATGTGGCTCGTTCGTTGAACACTTTACATAAAAAGTATCCTAGTGTGGTTAGAAATATGATCATAGAAACATGAACACTAATTTCCCAATAAAATACGAAACGTTCCTCATCCGTTTGCCTAGTGGTAGTGTAATAAACATTGTCAAGTGGGTTATATCGATCGGGCTGCTTCAGATCGACAAACTATGGTACGTTCCTTATAGCCATTACAAAATTGACTTGTGTATAAATGTCTTCTAATTTCAACGAGAGTTTTTACCATTTAATGTATCGACAAATATAAATGCAATGTGAAGTGGGTTATGTCCGTCGTCCGGGTTCTAATCGGTGAAATACGGCATGTTCTTTAAAGCCGTGGTTCGTTACGCATATGTATTGAAATATACTTCTTGGGTGGTATTAGATGTTTGTAGGAGTGTATTTATCCCTATGTATTCCTATTTGAACGAGTGCTTACACATGTGATATTTCTTAATATTACATTATCCCCGTCCACCAATGAGAAATGAGAGAATGTAAGGAATTATTTGCAATAATCTTTGGTCGCTACTTTGGGTTTGAAATCACTGATCGTTTATTCATCGTAAACACAACACATACAAATCTTCTAAAACTGCTCACAACGGGAAAATGGAATTTGAAGGAGAGGTAATTTTTTTGGAGACACAGGATGACATCCCAAACAACCAGATGGGCTACTATAGTTTGGCAGAATTGGTGGAAGATGCAAATATCTACATTATAGATGATTCCGCACCCGCCACCTTTAGCGATATCACGATAGAACAATCGCAACTTGCTGTTCTGGAACCGGACGATGGTGTGGACGACGGTGCTAGAGTAGAAGCAGAAGTCATAGTTATAGATGACGATAGCTTCGATTCTGTCGGCTGTGAGCAAAATTTTTTCAACCTAACACAGGAAGCCGAAAGGATATGCGATTTAGACTCCGTATTATACAAAAGTGTGGCTCAAGAAAATATAGATATAGTAAAGGCTGAGTTTGAAAGCTCGTACGACGATTATATTTTCAGAGACATCAATATAGCTGATTTAGACGGAATAAACATAAAGGCGGAGTTTGAAAGCTCCCAGAATGATGAGTTATTTAAAAATTTAGATTTAAGTTTATATCAAAATAATTTAAATCATATAAAGGCGGAATTTAATAGTTCTCAAAATGATGTAATATTTAGAAATATAAATATATAATGAAATAAATATAAATGTAAAATATATATTTTCTTCAAATTAAAAACAAATGCATTTTTGGAGTTTCTTTAACTATTTATATTGATTATGAGGTTAATATAAAAACTAGAATTATTTGGGTGAAAAAAAAGACATAAGTCTAAATTAGAAAGAGAAAGAGGAAATTATGTATTAGAAAGAGATGTAGGAAAGTATATTATTGTGGAAGATAATGTAAGGAGTGATAGAAAAGTACAACACTATAGAAAATCAACCCATTTAGTATGACTTTTTAGAATATTTTTTGATATAAATATTGCAATAATCTCATACAAGCTCAACAGTTTCCACCATGTCTTCAAACGCACACATTGTCTCATCCTTTAACTCACTAAATTTTAAAAAGATCCTTTACATTAAGGATATGGAGGACAACCAGAATTTTGTCATTGATGGTGCCTATCGGACATCTACTAAATATGGGGATGTCATTGTCCTGCAGTTGGGAGAAAGAATTTTATATCTTCCTAAGAGATTCAATACTTTGAATGATGGAGTGATTGAGAGTTTATCCAGCGGATCGTTTACCATTTCCAAGATTCCTTTGAAGGACGATGAAGACAAGTCCCTTTGCAAGCTGGAGATACATGAACATTTACCTCCAAATTCATTTTATCCCTCTTACTCGGACTACTAATTTAATTATAGAGAATATGAATAAATGTGTAAATAATTTTATTGACAAACAATTTGAGTGTTTTTTATATTTTCAAAAGTTTGAGGCAATGGGTACAAGGGAATCAGTTTTCGATTACGTTTTCATTCAATAAGTAAAGCTAAATCAGACAAGATGTCTGAAATAGACCAGTTTTTGTTCGAGTTTGAAAATTTGATTTTTGAGGAACATTTACAAATAATACAATCATTCAAACGAAGATATGGGGATGCGGATTCATGCAGCTGCATTCATGTAAATGAGGAGAAGAAATATATTGAAAAAATAATGGCAAAGTATATAAAACTAGGTAAACGGTTTAGTGCTCCCTACCCGTCGATTCTTGTACGAAGCCCAAGCTCATTATTTATGAGTCGTGAGGAGAAAATTCGTTCGGGATCCTACGATGTAGTTGGATAAATTTAAATGTTAATGTATTAAATCGATTATATGTTAAATAAAACACATCAAGTTAAAAGTCAAAAATTTTGTATTTCTTTCTTTATTTGAACTGATAGAGAAATTTTAAACATAGATGGCCACAGTTATACGTATTATATTGTTCTCTCTTATAGTTGTATGTGATGTTTTTTCCTAAATAATTCAACACTTCGACGGGAGGTTGAAGATTATATGTATCCAAATTAATGACTCCACATTCTCTGCGATAAGCTTTTTTCGGTAGCTGATCTCTCATATAAACTCCTCTAAAATGTGATATATATTTTTTACCAAATAATTTCAGACCCACGTCGGTAAGAGGCCTTTCGGGTAGCTGTGACATTAGTTTTTTGTCAGACTATTGGAGAATATACCATATCCTTTTTTATATGGTTTGAGGTAAAGACCTTTTCCCACAGCAATAGCTTCCATTGCCTTATTGTGTCTAGCATGTTCTTCGAACTGTTGTTTCGCAGCTTTAGCAGAGTTCACGGCTCTTGCAATCGCTGAGCCACCAGAAGCTAATGTTCCCAATGCTCCAAGTGCAGTTAATATGGGTATTAGAGGTAGAAAGCCCCCAACTTTAGGTACATGAATAATTCTAGGGACAATGACTTGTGCTTTCTTTCCTCGAAATGATTTTTGAATAGCTTTTCGTGCAGTTTTGATGGCGCTATTAATATCTTGCGGTTTTTCATTTCTAAGGATAATTGTTGCTGCTTTTACAGCATTGTTAAAAATATTTCTTTCGCATATTTTTTTGGATTTTTTATTTTCCATCCCCATACCAAATTTCACTTTGGTTTTCATTGCGTTCGTAACAAAGTATGCGTTTGCTTTTTCTCCTAGTGAACTATCTTTAGCCTTCACTCTTTGCCAAGCCTTTTCTGCTAATACTTTGTCCGCTTGATGTCGCTTATTAATATCAGTACTTTGGGCGTAGGCTATATCATGCACTCTGCATGCAGCATCTAATGGATTTATTCCTCTATCTCCTCTTTGCAAACGTTTCTCAAGCTTTGTTCCAGGTCCACAAAATTGATAACCAGGTAAATGAAGTTCTATTGGTAGTGAATTAAGTAAATTATTCACTAATCCTCTTCCATGAACGTTTCTTTTGGATGTAACTTTGTTTTTTGAGTACATAATCATTTTATAGTTTTCTCTGAAAATATGTTATTATGTTGTATTATATGAATGTTGTATTATATATTCAGTAGTAAAGATGCGTTTAATAAAGCAACGTACTAATATTTGCGTGAGAAATTTAGATTTCACTCAAAAAAATCAAACGTATATGAGACATAGTTCTTTATTACCCAATTCTATACGAGCTTTAATAGTGGGTCCTTCTAATTGTGGAAAGACTAATGTTATGATCAGTTTAATCGAAAGTCCAAACGGATTAAAATTTGAAAACATTTATGTATACTCAAAGTCTTTATATCAACCAAAGTATGAATACTTGAAAACATTAATTTCATCTGTGAAGGGAATGGGATACTACACATTCTCCGACCATGAAGAAGTTATACCCCCAGATACCGCCAAACCAAATTCAATAATGATATTCGATGATGTGGCATGTGAAAAGCAAATCAATATTCGATCATATTTTTGTATGGGACGACATAAGAATATTGATTCATTTTACTTATGTCAAACATATACACGTATCCCTAAACACCTTGTGCGGGATAATGCAAACATATTACTTATTTTTAAACAAGATGAGATGAATTTGAAACACATCTATAATGATCACGTTGGTAGTGATATGGGATTCAATAATTTTTATGACTTATGCCGAGAGTGTTGGAAGGACAAATATGGATTTCTATTAATTAACAAAGATGATGATATTCAATGTGGACGTTATAGAAAAGGCTTTGACAGCTTCATTATTGTTTAGTTGTATTCTAACTTTCAATAATCGCATATCGAACCAAATTTAGCAGATCCATTCAGAAGCAGTTCAGTCCAAAGCGGTTTAATAGCAGTTCCATACCAGTTGAAAGCGGTTCAAAACTAGTTTAATACCAATTCAAAGCGGTTCCAACCCAGTTCAAAGCGGTTCCAACCCAGTTCAAAGCAGTTTGAAATGGAGGAAGCCATTTTAAAAGAATTGATCAAATCGAGAAAAATTTTGAAAAGAAAATTTGAAAGTATAAAATTGGGTGATGCTGAAACAGTTGAAAAATTGGAAAAATCATTAAAACCTTTAACAGAACCATTAAAAACTCTTGTTAAGTTATCAGACGAGAACAGAAATAAACAAATTCAAAAGAACTCTTCCCATATTTCCAATAATCTTAAGAGAAAATATGAAGATATTTTGCATACGAGCACACCAAAGAAGAAAATTATGAAGCAAGAAAATTTTAAATTTACTACGTATAAGCAGAATAATGCAGACGCTGAAGAAGACGATGATGAGGAAGATGATGATGTAGTTAAAGGCGAAGAGGATGTTCACAATGATACATTTTATTCACAAGCAGATGATAATGATTTATCATATTTAGAAAGAAATGAAAAACTTGATAAAGTATATGGTCCTCATAAAGATAAAACTGGCACATGGAAACTTGGGAATGTTGACATAAAAGTAAATAATGATAAAATTATTATTGGGAATCAGAATTGGGCGGCCACACCAGGATTATATGAGCTCCTTTTTTATAAAAATCCGAAACATTATGACACATCAGAATTGGAAATATATAAAACGATATTATTAAATACAAATGCACACAAGAAAAATTTTGATCCTAATGGTCAACTGAAAGGAAACAGAGGGTATAAATATAAAAAGATAATCAAGAAAATGTTTAATATTACGCACACCGGTAAAGGATTAATGACGGTCAATCTTCAAAACCCTAACTATATATACTGGGATGACCCCAACGAAATTGTAGAACGATTAAAGCTGTTGATGGCATCACAACATGCTGGCAACAACAATCACAATAACGAAATAGTTTCAATTATTGAGGAACTCAAAGAAGCCAAAATTATAAAATAATATTGCGATATAAATATTATATTCATAATATGACTGTTGACAAATTCGGTCATTATTATAATCATAAATATAACTCAGAAATATTAAAGAAAAATGTTTCAAAAATTTTGGGCATCTCTCTGGATCAAAGTAATAACATTAGCGTCCAGGATAAAAAAATCAAAAATTTGGCTCACCCGTCAGAAGGAACAGATGCGGTCAACAAAGACTATCTATATTCGCAAGTCAACCACGTCCAAGAGGTATTAAAAAGAGGTATCAGCAAGGAAGTTGTAAAAATCAGAGAAGAAATAAAAGACTTGAATCAAAAAATTAATGACATTTATGATTTAATGAAGTCAATGCCATCAATAAAATAATGGAAAAAAGAGCCATTGTGAAAGAACTTCATAAGCAAGCGCGAAAGAATTTCGTTCGACGGAGAGTTATAATGAAAGGATTTGATGATTTATGGCAAGCGGATTTAGTGGAAATGGGTAATTATTCAACTATAAACAACGGATACAGATATTTGCTCACAGTCATCGATACGTTTTCAAAATATGCTTGGGCTGAATCAACTAAAACCAAAAATGCCTCTGATGTTTCTAAAGCTTTTCAAAGAATATTAAGTTTGGGACGCATACCAAAAAATTTACAAACCGATGATGGAAAAGAGTTTTTCAATAAGGACTTTAACAAATTGATGAAAAAATATTCGATTTATCATTACTCTACATATAGTGTAATGAAGGCGTCAATTGTGGAACGATTTAATCGAACTTTAAAGGGTATGATGTGGAAAGAGTTTAGCAATAATGGAACATATCACTGGATTGACATTTACAAAGATTTAATTAAAAGTTATAATAATAAAACCCATCGAACAATCAAAATGGCTCCAACTAATGTAAATTTGTCTAATGAGAAAATATTGTTGAAAACAGTATACAATCACCTTAAATTATTTAAACCATCTAGATTCCGTATTGGAGATAACGTACGAATTAGTAAATATAAAAATATTTTTGAAAAAGGATATACACCCAATTGGAGTACGGAGATATTTAAAATTAAATCTATACAAATCACAAACCCCGTTACATATTTATTGGAAGACTATCAAGGGAATCCTATTAAAGGTGGATTTTATAAGGAAGAGATGCAACGTACACGTTTTCCAAATACCTACCTCGTTGAAAAAGTATTGAAATTAAAAGGAGACAAAGCATTTGTAAAATGGTTGGGATTCTCGTCGCAACATAATTCATGGATAAATAAGAGCGAAATATTGTGAAATCATTTAACATGAAATAAAATAAAATAATATTAATAAAAACTAATTACGTTGTATTTTTATTTCATTTGCTGTTTACTCTTTACAATGTCAATAACTTTAGCATTGAGCGGAAATTCATCCATCTTGACAGCAAATTACTGCCCTCCAATAGATTTATCTGTTGATTACGAATGTTCTCTTATTGATTTTCATTCATATAATTCAGTTCCAAATGTGGATTATGATAATAACTTATTCCATACTGGAGATAAAGTGATTGAAATACCAATTGGTTCTTACGAATTGCAAGACATTGTTGATTATATAACTAGCGTGTATAAATCTCATAATTTTAACAAATCTATTGACATAGACGCTAACAATAACACATTACAAATTGAAATAATATCAACACATGATACAATACACTTCAATCGAGAACGTTCTATTGGACAACTATTTGGTTTCGATGGAGTTTTAGCACCAAATAGAAAGCATACATCAAACCTTCCCGTGAATATTTTAAAAGTCAATGCTTTACAAATTCAATGTAGTATTATAACAGGAGCATACATGAACAATTTACCAGCACATACACTTCATGAGTTTGCATTAGACGTTCCTCCAGGGTATAAATTAGATGTAATACCAAGAAATCTTATTTATTTACCAGTAAATGTGAAGGAAGTAAGTTGTCTAACAATTTGGATTGTAGATCAGCACGGTCGCCTAATAAATTTTCGAGGTGAAGAAATTACCCTACGGCTACACCTAAGGCCAAAGTTGAAATGATAATTTACAACAAATATAAGAATAGAAAAACTGGAATCAACACTCCAATTCAAGCCGTCAAACTAATAAGACCACGTTTAACAGAAGAGAATAAATTATTTTTACAATCACTAAACCTTCAATTAAATCGCGATGTCTGAAATATTAAACGTTAGAGAAAAACCAATTTTGGATGACACTATTATAAAAAAAGAATACCATAGTTACATACCCTATATTCAATCATTCAAAAATAATGATGAAATAAGGATAACACTACAAAATCAAGATTTGTATGTTCTTCCCTGTGAAAGCTACTTGTACATAGAAGGAAATGTGAGAAACATAAGCGGTGAAGAATCTCCGATTGGTCGACTTAGAAATAATTGTGTAGCTTACATGTTTGATGAAATTCGCTATGAGATAAATGGTATCGAAATTGATCGAACCCGATACTTGGGTAATGCAACTACCATTAAGAATTATATCTCCCTAAACGAATTCGAGAGCAATATGATGAGAAATGCTGGATGGAGTAATAATGGAGATTTAACCATGAATTCATTTAATTTTTATATCCCCCTAAAGTTATTACTAGGATTTGCTGAAGATTTTACTAAAATTATATTGCTTAGTAAACATGATTTAATTCTTCTAAGAAGTGCAAATGATGCCAGCGCATATTATTCAACTGATGAAAAGGATAAACTGCATCTAACAATTACAAATATTACTTGGAGAATACCACATGTACAACTATCTGACTCTAAAAAGATACAAATTATGAAAACTGTTAAGGATGGAATATCTTTACCAATAGCATTTCGTAGTTGGGATTGTCATTTCAACCCTACTTTTCAGGGTGGGATAAAACACATTTGGAATGTTAAGCTATCTACAAACAGAGAAAGACCACGATTTATTATTTTCGTATTTGAAAAAGATAATAAATTTATACACTCTCATTTGGCGAATATAAAAGTACATTTGAATTCAGATACTTATCCTTACGATGATTTAAATTTGAAGTTTGGGGATAATCGCTATGCTATTCTATACGATATGTATGCACAATTTCAACAGAACTACTATATGAAAGAACCTCAACCGCTACTTTCATGTGAAAAATTCAAAGACGTCCCAATTACTGTGATTGATGTAAGTCATCAAAATGAGATGATTAAGAGTGGGCCTATAGATGTAAACATTCAATTTGAGACCGGTGAACCCATTCCTAGAAACACATCTGCATATTGTTTAATTCTTCATGATCGCTTAATTGAATACACACCTTTAACTGGAATTGTACGCAAAATTCATTAAATAATATAGTCTGTAAATATAAGTATATATTTTGATACTTACACCTTTTCTATAATCTAAAATTAAAGACGAATAAACTGTATGTTTTAATATAAAGATATTGTGTTTTATTTATTTTAATCTGTTTTGTATTATTTACTTTTTATTTACAGTCTTAAATAAAAATTTAATTTAAATTATAATAAATAAAGAAAATAAACGAATAAATAAATAGATAAGGAAATAAATAGAAATATTCCTAAATAAATATATTAGTAAATAACAAATGGCCTTAAACTTAAAAATTCTCAATAATAATTTAAACGTCAGTCCATGAAATTATCGTTATAAAATTCGATGTCTCTTATAAGCAAATCTAATTCTGAGTTGAGATTATCATTTTCCTCAATCTCAAAGTGATTCCATGCATATGTATTAATTCCATTACTTCTAATTTTACGTTTAGTATCTGTTGGACTTAGTGTAACCTTGTGAACTTTTTCTGTGAGAATATTATGTAATTTAGAAGTAAATGTATACATAGAATCACTTGAAATTTCCTTATTAAATAGACAATGCTTATAATTTTCTATTGTGTATTGCATTATAACACATTTTTTAACCCCCTTTGCTTTTTTTACCTCTTCGTCATTTTCTACGGTAAAGGAGTAGACTTTAGGACCTAACCCAACAAATTCTTTCATAATTTTTCCAGAATTTTCATCCTTCATCATACCTAGAACTTTTTTATTCAACCGGGGGAAATTGAATATATTATTCTCTGGATAATCGAATGTATCAAACTTCGATGTTATATCGAATTTAATATCCTGGTAAAAATCGTTTGTTGTTATGGAATAAATGAAAGAATCTGTGTCCATATAGTTTAACGTTAGATTGTCATTGAACTTAGGTTTCATATACCCGTAATGGAAATCATACATTTTCCATTTGGACATTTCGAGCACACCAAAACCCTAAGTAGATCGGCTTATTGTACTTGGACTTAGTTCTGTTCATCTGTATTGCCCATAAATTATCAGTAAATTTTGATATGCTATGAAAGTTGGGTTTTGCAATCAAAGCCTCCGCTCCTAAATGGTTTTTATTTGTTGTCTCCCATTTGGTTACTAATTTCACATCCTTCCTATTGTCAATATTCTCCATTGTTTTGCCATAAACCGCATTGTTCAGGAGTTTAAAAAAATTTCTTTCAAAACTATTTTTAGCTACTGTCCTATGATGTGTGTTTAAATCAATATATGTTTTTAACCAAGGAGATTGTTTAAACGACAAAACACGATGAACTTTTTTTAAAATCAATCCATTTTCTATACACTGCTGTAATACTCTATAGTGTATTACATAATTACTTTTACTGGAAAGATCGGCAATAAGTTTTTTATGTTTTGTGTTCCCAACTATTTTATTTTCAGCACAAAATGGTAAATCATTATGTGCGTTATGTATATAGTTGGGATACTCCAAGTCAACCTCATATATGTATCCAATGGTTGAATCATAAGGAATAGTATTGACGTTAGGTAGGAGACTAATGTTTTCAACCCATTTAAAACCATCGTAGGGAAGACTTTCTGACATTCCCCAACCATAAAGATTATTGGCATCCAAATAGATGAGGTATTCTGAAGGTTTAGAAGAATCAAAATCACTCATATATTTGTTGTTTGCCTTTGTGTACCTTTTACTACATTGAGTTAAACCTCCTCGGATACCCTTTTTAAAAAAGTTGTACATATGAATATCAGTTAAGAGATTTAACTCAATTTTGGTCATTTTCAGCATTGCATCCCACGATAGTCCAGGAGCTGTGTAGTAATGGCTGGCATCTAAGTTGTAAATTTCTTTACAAATCATTCTGAAATTTTCAAAAACATCCGTGAGTAATAACACATCCGTTTTTAAATATATTTCCATATAATCTTGTAAAGTTTTACAATTAAATGTATTCCACACTTCTTGAGCATGAAGATAATCCTCTTGACTACATACCTTATTATATAGCTTACTTTCAAATGCTTCTATTGGAGGAATCTGGGTTTCTTCTAATTTTTGAAAGCTATTGATATATTCATAGGGGAAAACTCCTTTCCTTTTCACAAGACTAAACTCATTTGAATTGGGGAAGTGTTTGCGAACAGAAACTAAATTATCTTCCGTTAAATAGCTAGCTAAGGAGTCTAAACTCGCTGCCATAAAGCGTAGTGTATCTAAAAATCTTAATTCGACCTTATGATCCTTATTATTTTCATATACATTTACTGTATGTGACAGCGATATATATAATTCCTTATTTAAAGGAATTACTTTAGAATCACCTTCAATAGCTAGCAAATCTTTTACAAACAAATGGCAATCGTATGAAGAAAAGTTGTGGAAGTAAATTGGAATAAACTTCGGTACTTGGTAATTTGAATTACAAGAATTGTGTGCCGGTCCTCTATACCTTCCTGACACACGACAGTGATCTCGAACGGGTGTCTCGTTACCTAAACCTTTACCGCAAATATGACAAGAAGTCGCAATAGAAAATTGTTCTTCCTCTAAGGGGGTTAAAACACTCATATGCATTGTATTTTCTAAATATTGCTTATAAATTTCCCTACATTCTGCAACTAGTGAATTAACGAAATGTTTTCCAACATTTACGTTCTGGTCACATGTTGTAAAGATTTTAAACTTATCTAAACTATCATTAAAACTACACTTAACATTAAAACTATATCCGGAAGGCACATGTTTCTTCACGAATTTTCTATTACTAATACTACTTACATCTACGAGAACATCTTCTAGTACGCATTCAAAATCGGCGTACACAGCAAACGGAACATCCATCTGCCGCCAGTAGCTTTCAAATTTTAGAATTGAGTCCTTTTCGGTTGGCATATAGGACACAATTCTGCTGCACTCATTCTTATGGATCCTCATGAGGTCTTCCGAATGAGTATGGTGGAGGCACACATTACAAAAGTACATTTTGCTTTTATGCGCTGATGTCTGTCTACGTAACAGCCTAAAGAAAATAAAACATTTATGAAACTAAATGTAACTCCATATTTTTCAAATATTATATAATTACCTTGATATATCCTTTACTAAAATATAGTGTGATCTACCACCATCTTCCAACAACAACAGGTTTATGTGTGTTCCCTTTTCTTCTTTAGTGATGTAATACGGTCCAATAACTTTCCGACTTTCATTGTCATAACCAAAGACATTTATGCTTATGCCTGCATTATATACCTCGAATGTTTTAACCTCTCTAACTTCGAGAGGAAATTTCATTTTGGCAAAATTTAATGTTGTACCACATTCCAATATAATTTTTTCTAACGATATATTATTTATATTATAGGAATGTGGTTTGCACGCATGACTCATTGTTCTTTGGTTAAACGCAGCAATCAAACACCACTTAAAACAATAAATATCATTATTTTTGATGTTGAGACACGCATTCCTATCAAGAAGTGGTTTTGGGGTCGGTATATATTGTGAACCTCTAATCAACGCACACTTATTTATATTTATGTCCAACCACTCAATTTTAAGAAGTGTCCATCCTGAGTCTCTCTCCTGGAATTCTGACATCTTCATTTTTATAAGATCTGTTTGATCCTTTATCACAGCATCAATGTCATCAGACATTGTAAGTTGCACCATTTTAGTAGTGTGGTATATAATTGTTAATATTAGATCAGTTTGGGAGAATTTTATGTATTCTACCGCAAGTTCCATATTAAACTTTAAAACTTTATGCACTGCCAGAGCATCATTTATCAGTTTTTTAATGGAATTGGAGTCATTTGAGAGGAATTCATCAAGGTTTGTAAAGTTACTCCGTGCTGAGTATCTATACTGTGTAATTCGATTATTAAAACCACTTGTAAGTACTTCGATGTTTTCGTTAATCGATTTTGCGGTGTTATTTTTGTGTGAGTTTGTCTGACAATGTCTGAACCAAGTCCTAGATTCTATATTAACTTTGCAGTCTTCACAAAATACTTTTGGGATATCAGGTTTGGAAACCCTCTCTTCAACATTAGGTAATGTATATGGACGCATACGTCGTTGCTGATATCTCGATGCTGATGATAATGGAGTACTTGAAGTAGTTACGTATTTAACAGATTTTGATGTTGTTGGTAGCGAGAGTTCAGGTTGGAACCACTGTTGTTGTTGGTTTGGGTGTAGGAAAGAATTAGCTTGCTGTTGGTGACCGTAATAATTAGTTTGATGTTTCTCTAGCAATTGTTGGTGTCCGAAATAGTTAGTTTGCTGATATTGTTGTGGATGCTCTGCTACTTGTTGTTGTTGTTGCTGCTGACCAAAATAGTGGGACTGATGTTGATGACGTGGGATTTGATGTTGTTGCTGCTGACCGAAAAATTGGGATTGGCGTTGTTCATGCGGTAGTTGGTGTTGTTGTACTCCATTGGAATGTGAATTAAGTAATTCATTATGTAGATGAAGAGCGTTATGTCTATTTAATTGCGAAGGGCTTTTCGCAACAAACCCACACATAACGCACGCTTCATGTACTTTCAAATGCTGTTTAAAACACTCTTCATCTTCGAAAATTTTGGTGCACATATTGCAATTGCGTACAATAGAACTCATTTTTATATTTTATACACTAACCACACGGAAATTTTTAATGTTTGGGGTTCAGTTAATAAAGCTTTATATTTCGCAAGAAGATAATCTTAATTTAAGCTTTGCGCTTACAAGTTTTATATGATGGAAGAAACTTTTTTTATCGTAAGCACGGTATAAACGTAATAGTGAAAAACGATTACTATTAAACTTTAACAAAATTTAAAAAAAAGAGGAGTTGAAGACCACGCTGTTGTGTTTACGATGAATAAACGAACACTGATTTCAAACCCAAAGTAGCGACCAAAGATTATTGCAAATAATTCCTTACATTCTCTCATTTCTCATTGGTGGACGGGGATAATGTAATATTAAGAAATATCACATGTGTAAGCACTCGTTCAAATAGGAATACATAGGGATAAATACACTCCTACAAACATCTAATACCACCCAAGAAGTATATTTCAATACATATGCGTAACGAACCACGGCTTTAAAGAACATGCCGTATTTCACCGATTAGAACCCGGACGACGGACATAACCCACTTCACATTGCATTTATATTTGTCGATACATTAAATGGTAAAAACTCTCGTTGAAATTAGAAGACATTTATACACAAGTCAATTTTGTAATGGCTATAAGGAACGTACCATAGTTTGTCGATCTGAAGCAGCCCGATCGATATAACCCACTTGACAAGGTTTATTACACTACCACTAGGCAAACGGATGAGGAACGTTTCGTATTTTATTGGGAAATTAGTGTTCATGTTTCTATGACCATATTTCTAACCACACTAGGATACTTTTTATGTAAAGTGTTCAACGAACGAGCCACATGGTATTTATTGGGGAACAACGCGTATTGTGTTGTGTTGTATAAAGCAAAGGGAGAAAATGTGTAGTGCGGTCTAAAGAAAACGCATCGAACACTTGACATTAATAAGGGTTCATAGAAATAATACATTGGCAGAGAGACGGATAGAAACACCTAACCAAACATATTCACTAAGGCGTACTCAAAGCCTGGGCGAACAGAAACTCTTAGTAGCTGAACTGTCTACCCATGTCAACTTCACACCTCAACCACTTGAAAAAATCATTACACACAAGAAAAAATAGATGTAATAGAAAACCCCAATCAAAACAAATATATTCACTAAGACGTACTCAAAGCCTGGGTGATCAGAATCTCTTCGTAGCTGTTCTCTCAACCCATGTCAACTTCACACTTCAACCACTTGAAAAACATTACACACAAGAAAAAATAAATGTAATAGAAAAAACCCCGATCACAACAAATATATTCACTAAGACGTACTCAAAGCCTGGGCGATCAGAAACTCTTAGTAGCTGTTCTCTCAACCCATGTCAACTTCACACTTCAACCACTTGAAAAATATTACACACAAGAAAAATAAATGTAATAGAAAACCCAAATATATTCACTAAGACGTACTCAAAGCCTGGGCGATCTGAAACTCTTCGTAGCTGTACTCTCAACCCATGTCAACTTCACACTTCAACCACTTGACAAAATATACACAGAAGAAAAATAAATTTAATAGAAAATACAAATATATTCACTAAGACGTACTCAAAGCCTGGGCGATCAGAACTCTTAGTAGATGTACTCTCAACCCATGTCAACTTCACACTTCAACCACTTGAAAAAAAAAAAACATTAAACTCGGGCACCCATGTCAATGACACGTAATAAAATCAAACTTTACATGAACACGATCCACTTGACCTATTTAAAAAAACAATTAAAAACCAATTAATGTCAAAAATGCAATTAAGCATGTCACTAACAAAGCAATTAGTGTCAAACATGTCACAAAAAAAGCAATTAGTGTCAAAAAAGCAATTAAGCATGTCATTAACACATCAATTATGATCCAGAATCCCCATTCCCCTACTATGTTCATGCTGCTGAATGGCAAGTCTGTGCTTGAGTTTTTGAGAGTAATTTATTTATGGAACTTAACTAGGGGCGGATCAATAAGTCCATGACTTTTTGAATGAAACACAGTTTTATTTGCAAAAAATATTAAAATATTTTTCAACATAATCTTCTTTTAGCTCAATACATTTAGTCCAACGTTTCTTCAATTTCTGTATCCCTTTTTTTTTTTTTTTTTTTTTTAAGACCAGCACTCAGGGGATGCCCCCTATAAATGCAATGCATTGTGCTGGCGACGGAAATTTAGGTAGAGGAGGGTGGAAAGAGGAAGTAGTGCTCATTTACATTTACCTTGCATCGCTGTATGTCACAATTGGCGGGAAATACACTTGCGGGAAGTTTATTCCACATACGGACCGTACGACTGAAGAACGAATTTTCTCTGTAGTGTGTTGTGCAATCGACTGGCCAATAGATAGTAAACGGATGGGAGTTCCTTGAAAGCCGCGTACCTCTGCCAAATGTCCTCACATCTGGTATAAGTTGAAGGAACACGCACCGTGAAAATACCGATAGAACAGTGTCACGCAACCCACATTACGCCGATGCTCAAGGGAGGCAATAGAGCTGGACACCCTTCCAAAAAATAAGATTTTCGGAGGTACATAAAATAGGCATTTGTTTGATCAATAATTTCACGGTTGGAGCTAAAGCTCTTTCCACCGAGACATTTCTTTTAGGTTTGGAAATAGGAAATAGTCACTGGGGGGCTAAGTTCGGAGAATATGGCGGATGAGGTACCAATTCGTAACCCAATTCCAAAAAAAAAAAAAACCGTTTCCCATTACATCCCATGAAGGGATTGGGGAGAGCTTCTCACAACCAGTGAGCTGTGCGCTTTCTAATTTTTCACTCACTGATTGGGACCTACAGTTTTTACACCGATTCCGAACGGTATTTTGAGAAGTTTTTTCATGGCTAAATACTCGATAGTGTCGCCGTCACTATGCGAGGTGACCGCCGCCGAAAGAATTTTTTTTTTTTTTTTAAGGTGTTCAGAGCAGGGATCGAACCCGGGATCTCAAGTACAAGAGGCGCGCACACTACCCATTGCACCACCGACGGCCACTAGCCCAATTCCAACCAATTCTTAAACCCAGCTGATCATTTAAAATCGATACCACACTGAATGCACGAGGTTGTACGTTTTGAGCAGCTGTTAAGCGCAAAGTAAATGACGGAACTTGCACAGAATTTGACAGTAGTCTACTAAAGGGTAGTACTTGATGAGAGCAGTGTTGCATTTGATATAACTACGAGGGAAGTTCGTAAAGTCACGGACTTATAGACCCGCCCTCGTATCTATATTTTTTTAGTGTTCTAAATTTTATGGCCGGGCTCTACCACATGA
The DNA here is from genome assembly GCA_963931995.1 of Phaonia tiefii. NCBI lineage: Eukaryota > Metazoa > Arthropoda > Insecta > Diptera > Muscidae > Phaonia > Phaonia tiefii. The sequence continues at coordinate 163,216,276 of OZ008371.1, read as the reverse complement.
TTTGTATTATATATGATTCGACCTGAAATTATTTCTTAGAAGAATATTTTTCACTTAAAAAAATTGATACGGCATTAAAGACATCAATTGGTTATAAAGCCCAGTATGGAGCTACAAAATAACGCACCATTTTTGTTTTTATTTTGGCGAATCCGCAAAAAGTAGTAATGTTTTCGATTGGACGCTCCGTTTCGGAGATGTAGATATTTTTAAAATTTTTTGATATTTTCGATGACAATGGGGATTGGTTGCCCAGGGTAACACATTACCCATCGCCCTGGGTAATATATAAAGGCCGCTTACTCATAGTCTGTGGGTAATGGGTAATCATGATGGGTAATTCCCCATCGTCGTGGGTTACTAGCCATTATTTTCCCTATACCCTGTTGGTACTGGGTAAACGAGATAGGTAATTCCCCATCGTCATGGGTAACTACAGATTATTTTCAGCGATGTGCGATCTGTGTTTCTAAGATTGGACGAACTCTGTTTCTAAGATAGGGGCGAATTCTGTTTTGTTTCCATGCTCCATATCCAGCGGAAAATATAAGGTAGCCTTTGCTTTTGCTAGCTCATCGACTCTATGGTTCCCTGGAATGTTCCTGTGCTCGGAACCAATATACAACTTCCCCGATTGCTATGAGTTCTGCCTGAAAAACGATATAATGATCTGGTAACCCTTGTGCAAGGTATAGAGCATCTTCTTTTAAACAGACTTATAAAACTTTATTGTGACCGTCGGTGGTGCAATGGGTAGTGTGCGCGCCTCTTGTACAGGAGATCCTGGGTTCGATCCCTGCTCCAACCACCTTAAAATTTCTTTCGACGACGGTCACCTCGCTTAGTGACGGCGACACTATCGAGTATATAGCCATGAAAAAGCTTCTCAAAATACCGTTCGGAATCGGTGTAAAACTGTAGGTCCCAATCAGTGAGTGAAAACTGGAAAGCGCACAGCTCAGTGATTGTGAGAAGTTCTCCCCGGTCCCTTCATGGGATGTAATGGGAAACCATTTATTTTTTTTTTTTTATAAAACTTTATTAACGTTTAGTTTGGAGCCAATAGTGCAGAAGCCTAAATACCTTCCATAACCTGGTATGCGTCCAGTGCTGCCTGGCCAAATATGAGGGAAGAAGGTAGAAATTTGTCGTTTATATATTTGTCGTTGTTTGGATTTTTGTCTACTTTAGTTTTTTATACACATATAAATCGATTAAGCTTACGTGCGCCAAAACCAGTTTTCCGAGAAAACCACCCCATTTGAAAGAGGGGTTCATCCTCTATCCAAACCGAAAAAAAAGTAAAGAATTTTGTTTTGACACTTAAGGTCCCTTTTCGTAGTCCAGGTCACATATATTGAAATGATTATATTTAAAATACTTGTTATTTCGATAACTTCAACTATTGAATTAAATAATTTATTTCCGTTTGAGTTTATGTCTCAAATATATACCCCAGATATTATAAAAAAATCTAATTATTTCGACACGTCGGATTATTTTGATAATCCTTTTTAATTAAATTCTACTATTTTCGATAATTTCGATTAATTTTAGTATTTCCATTAATCTACAAAATTATGCAATTTTGATTAAGCTTTGGGAGATCTGCATTACCGACCAAAAGTGTTCGGACTCTTTTTTTGTCGGTAATGAATATTTGCAAATGTAGCGTAAGCTTTGTGTTGGTAACAGACTGTTAAACATTCATGTCGTTGGCAACACTGACACAATCTAGTCATTAATTTTGTTGATTGAGATTGAACTGTACAAACCAAAACTTTTGATAACTTTGAAAACCAATTCAAACGAACAGCTGATTTTGTTTCCACTGAGATACATTAGAACGATGAATTAAATGAAAACTAATGCATTCTCATTGATTTTCCTTCACTTTGTCGTTCTGATATCATTCTGATAGGCTACGTATCAACTGAACGTGTTTAACATGAAGTTCGGGCTGAAATCAGCTGATTCTTGTGTGAAAAATAAGGTGTTTTTTGTCCTCGAAACATGTTAAATGTCTTAAACAAGTTCCGTTCATTCTAGACATCTGAGCAAAACATCTTGAATGACCATCCAAGACTTTATTTCAAGACATATACTCTAGCGAAGTTGCAACAAGCAAGTACCTCGGGGTACTAGCGACAAAAGATTCATGCATATGTATATGTGTGTGTGCATAAAATTACAATACAACCCAGCGGCAGAAATCACAAGGCCTTCCACAAATAAGTCATACGTGAATTTTTTTTATCAGATATAACCAAGAAGAAGATTTTTACAATATTGAGAAATTTCTTTTCCGTTTCTTTCTAACCGTAATTTATTTGGAAAATTTCATATAAATTAAAAATTATTTTATTTATTTCATATTTATGACCGTATTTTTAAAATTTTCAATTTGAAGTTGATCGTGGTAAAATTTTCTAAGATAGATACAGACATACTTATAAATAATTATATAGAAGTGGGTAATGATTTTATGATAAAATAAATTAACAAAAATATATTATAGTAAATGCCTTCCATGACTCTTTGCATGCCTTCTTTAGGCAATGGGCAAGGAAGGCCTTGCCTTGCATTCTCACGCAATGATGAAAGGAAAGGAGGAGGTAATGTGTAGGGACAGCCTTCCGTATTTTAGAGAAGGCCTGTTTGGTCACGATTTCAGGCCTTCCAGGTCATGACTTCCGCAGCTGGATATGTAAAGTGCAATAGAAGTAGTAGTATTGAGTTTTTATGCTCTACAGCTTTAAACCCATACACGAATTCTTCTTTTTGTAAGAACACTAAAGTATTTGCTTTTCGCAACTTCGATACAGTGCATGTCTTGAAGACAGGACAAAGTCTTGAATGGTCATTAAAGACGTCTTGTACAGATGCCTAGTGGATACGTAGCCTTCCTATCCTGGACACTGGTTGTTTTCTTGTTGAGCAAAATCGGATGGTATTCTCTTCTACTTGTAGAGAAACTTTCGCAAATTTATTTGCCACTGCACAGGCCTGTACACATAAATAATGCAAAGCGAAATACATTATTGTGAAAACATGAATTTGTTGAAAAATTTCAAAAAAATGATCATGTCTGACAGACCTGCCAGATTTTCTGCGATTCATTTCACTTTCGATACAGACTATGGGATTAGGTCTGCACACGCACGTTTCTTTTACAGATCGGTACACTAAGTAGGGTGGTATGTCAGAGACTTCAAACCTTCAGGCCGCAATGAATATTTTTCGGATCAGGTGTCGCATATGCGTGGATGAGAATGAAGGTTATTTTCGGTCTATCATCTCCAAAACCAATTAGTTATATAAAATAAAATTGCATTTTCTGTACATTAAAAAACAAACTAAATGATAACACTGTGATAGTCGAAAAAATGAACTATGATGAATCCTTTTCGAACTATTAGGGGGGAGTCCCCTGAGTGCGAAAGTACATTTGGAAGTGTCAGATTGGCTCCAGTTTTAGAGAAATCGGTATATATGGATATAGCTAAGTCTGCGCTATTTAAACAAATTTTACCGGCCATAGGCCAAAATTTTTTTTTATTGGCCTAAAAGGGCTTAAAAAGCTTATTAAAATAGAAAAAACAAATGTCCAACTTCTTGAGATATGGGCCTTTAAAGCTTGAGTATATAATTGTCCATATCTCACACATTTATGGTCCGATCTGCTTTCGGTGAATATCATTACAAAGACCATTAAAAACTCTTTAAATCTGCATATAAATATATGACATTTTATTAAGCCATTGGGGACAAATTTAAAAAATACGATTTTTTAACCTCACTTTTTTGCTAAAAATCTGATTTTCTCAAAAAAGAGCCCTAGTAAACCTATTTTCTACCTAGACTCGGAGATATTTATGTTCAAAGTTTGAAATACAAGAAAAAATTAAAGTTTTTTTTACTTTTTTCCAAAATTTTATTTATTTTCCTAGCATAGGCCTCAAGTTAAGCTTCAAAATCAAAATATTGGACTTTTATATATTTTTTTGTTTTTTTTTAAGTTAATTAATTCAAAGAAATGAAAAATTTTTAAAAATAACCGTTACATAAATACATTTCTTGTATTTCAAACTTTGAACATAAATATATCCGGTCTTGGAAGGGTTAAGGCGAAGTATTATACCTTAAAACAAAGCCTGAAGTGTTGCCTACAACCTGAGTCTAGGTGGAAAATAGGTTTACTAGGGTTGTTTTTTGAGAAAATCAGATTTTTAGCAAAAAAGTGAGGTTAAAAAATCGTATTTTTCAAATTTGTCCCCAATGGGTTAATAAAATGTCATATATTTATATGCAGATTTAAATAGTTTTTAATGGTCTTTGTAATGATATTCACCGGAACCAGATCGGACCATAAATATGTGAGATATGGCCAATTATATACTCAAGCTTTAAAGGCCCATATCTCAAGAAGTTGGACCGAGCGCAAACATTTGTTTTTTCTATTTTAATAAGCTTTTTAAGCCCTTTTAGGCCAAAAAAAAATTGGCCTATGGCCGGTAAAATTTGTTTAAATAGCGCAGACTTAGCTATATCCATATATACCGATTTCTCAAAAACTGGAGCCAATCTGACAAAACAATGTACTTTCGCACTCAGGGGACTCCCCCCTAATAATTCGAAAAGAATTCATCAAAATTCATTTTTTTTCGGATCAAAAACTATCACAGTGTAATTGATTCAAAAAAAAGTTATTTGAATTTCTTATTGTAGCACAATTGGTGCGTCACCCTGTACTTTTTCTGTTAGTATAAATTTTTATATAAATTTGATATTTGCATCATTCCAAACCATTGAAAGTGATTGTACGTTGTAGGGTATTCCACAAACGTCATCTGAATATTGATATAAAATTATAATTTTTGTTTTACACACAAGCACACACACATGCAAAACTTACCATCATGTGGCACCAACGACACGTGAGCCCGGTGATGCCGTGGTACGCTTTAATACGTTTACGACATTTGGAGCAACGCCCATAGCAATTGCCTTCAACCCAATGATGCAGCAGGTCGCCACCACCCTTGACCTTTTTCGATTTGACATATGTTGTTATACAAGATGCCGGGGCATGTTGCACGCAACGCTCGTGCACCGTGTACTTGCATACTGGATGGCAAAACAAAGGGCAGCAAGGAAGCAGGAAGAGAGAATGAAACAGACCCCAAAAAAAGTTGGGTAAATTATTTAAGGTCTTGCAGCAGAATAACGAGGAGAATTGAAGGATTAAAAAGGATTGAGTTTCGTGATGAAAAATGATGATAAATCGTTGGAGGAAAAGAAGAATCCTTTAAATTTGCATGAATGAAATATTTGAAGTTTTTTTTAAAGGAAAATCCGATATTTGCAAGATAAATTGATGGTGAATATTAAATAATACAACTCCAAGGATATAATATCTTATACGACTTAAGGAACAAATAAATATATATTTATATATATCGAACGATACTTACATACACAGCAGAGACCCTTCTTGCCTAGACCAACAAGCATATTGAGGCACAGGTTGCAATATGCCGGTTTCTTGAAATGCTTTAAACGCCAAACATGGATGCCATCCTCCTTTAAAGCAGTGCTATCAACACCTTAAAGAAAAAAAGAATTGAAAAAATATCAGAATTCTCTTCTACATCAAATTGTAAAACTTCACTATTGACAAACATGCTAACATGAACATAACTTCACTTGAAGTAAATCCAGGATATGAGAGGCCTTAAGAATCTCCATTTACGAAAGAGAGACAGAGAGCCATGAAAACGCTTGTCATATGCATATGTATTTTTGTAAAAAAAAAACAAAAAACATCCTAGAAGGCAATTGAAATGCGATTACCATATAGACTTTAGTAACAAGTCAAGTCTTGAACTACTATCAACATCAGCTTCAACATCATCCTTATCATCATCGCCACCACTCTGTCTCTCTTCAGTCATATGTTGGAAGCAATTTATTTTCTGTACAATGTGCAGTTACTATGGCAAGCTTATTGCCCAGGCTCGGTACTCAAAGTGCTCCAGGAGTTTTTCCGACGCTAGTTGACAATGTGGAATCACTTTCCTGCCCAACTAATACATTTACTAACACTTTTTCATTTTGTGTTTTTTAAACTTCGTTTTTATACATATATTCATCGCCATTTTTAGCTGTTTCATCCTGACATGGCAGTTAACATCCCTTCAGTCAGCTACTTTATGCATTTGCATGTGTAGAAAGTTTAATATTAACATTAGGGTGCACCATAATTAGTTAGTTTGGAAATAACATATTCTCCTTAATGTTAATATAATTGTCCTACATTTTATGTTGACCACATGCAGATATGTGCTCCTGAGCTTAATCGAAATACTTTCTAAGAGAGCCCCGAATAAAGAGCTGTAAATCCGGAGAAGCCCGAGCTCGTTCTCTTTACTACACGCTGAAAACCCTGTTTTTTTACTGATTGGATACAAATATAACGTTTTTGTAGCTTCTCGCAATTATAGTATACTTGTGTCCAAACACATTGTGTTTGCTATTCAATATTACATGTTGGAGATACAATGATTAATGGGGAATGTGTAATGAAAGTTTACCCATTACCCACAGGGTATGGGGAAAATAATGGTTAGCTACCCACGAAAATAAGGAATCACCCATCACGATTACCCATTATCCTCAGGGCAATGGGGAAAATAATGGGTAGCTACCCACGAAAATTGGGAATTACCCATCACGATTACCTATTACCCTCAGGGAAATGGGGAAAATAATGGGTAGCTACCCACGATGATGGGTAATGGGTTAAGGTAACCCATCCCCATTTTTGATCGAAAATATGAAAAAATCTCTATATCTCGGAAACGGAGCGCCCAATCGAAAAAAATCAATTTTTACGAGTTTCTAAGGGGTTTTCATAAAGTGGTCCAATTCGTATGGAAGAATTTTTTTTTTGGGAAAATCGCCAAAATAAGAAAATCGCTAAAATAAAAAAGTGGCTGTAACTCGAAAACGGTACGTAAAATCAAAAAAATAATAAAAATTTTACCTCCATAGGTAGATTTAACCAATATGGCATCACTTTTTTTGATTTGTGGCCACCTTTTTATTTTAGCGATTTTCTTATTTTGGCGATTTTTCGAAAAAAAAATTCGTCCATACGAATTGGAGCACTTTCTGAAAACCAATTAGAAAGCCGCAAAAATTGGTTATTCTTTCGATTGGACGCTCCGTTTCCGAGATATAAACATGAGGGCGTTCTAGCGATTTTTTGTTTGAAAAATTTTATTTTTTTAGCGATTTTCTAAAAAATAAGTGATGCAATATTGCAGACACCCATTGCTTAAAGCCTCCTTTGGAGGTTAAATTTTTATTATTTTTTCGATTGCACTCACCGTTTTCGAGTTATAGCCACCTTTTTGTCTTAACGATTTTCTTATTTTGGCGATTTTTCGAAATACAATTCTTTCATACGAATTGGACCACTTTATGAAAACCCCTTGACGCTCCGTTTCCGAGATATAAACATGAGGGCGTTCTAGCGATTTTTTGTTCGAAAAATTTTATTTTTTTAGCGATTTTCTAAAAAAAAAGTGATGCCATATTGGAGACACCCATTGCTTAAAGCCTCCACTGGAGGTTAAATTTTTATTATTTTTTTCGATTGGACGCACCGTTTTCGAGTTATAGCCCCTTTTTTATTTTAGCGACTTTCTTATTTTGGCGATTATTCGAAAATAATTCTTCCATACGAATTGGACTACTTTATGAAAACCCCTTAAAAACCAGCAAAAATTGGTAATTTTTTGGATTGGACGCTCCGTTTCTCAGATATAGAGATGTTTCTTAATTTTTTCATATTTTCTATCAAAAATGGGGATGGGTTATCCTGGGTAACCCATTACCCTTCGTCGTGGGTTGCTACCCATTATTTACCCCATTTCCCTGAGGGTAATGGGTAATCGTAATGGGTAATTCCGCATTGTCGTGGGTAGCTCCCCATTATTTTCCACATTACCCTGTGGGGAATGGGTAATCGTGATGGGTAAATCCCCATTTTCGTGGGTAGCTACCCATTATTTCCTCATACCCTGTGGGTAATGGTTAAACGATCGCTACTCATTCCCCACGGCAATAATAAAGGGTTACCCTGGATAACCCAGGGTAAATTATTACCCACGATATACGAACCCTGCTATGAATTGGATCAGTAGAGCCATATTTTAGGAATATATTCGCGTAAAATGGGCCTCAGAGGACGATAGGTTATCTACCCAAAAATAGTTTGCTGGATATAACAGCTATTGTTCGCCCAATATTGCTGGCATTGTAGTTTGATGTGGCTGTCAGTGTTGCAATGGTTAGTGTGCGCGCCTCTAGTACATGAGATCCTGGGTTCGATCCCTGTTCCGACCACCTTAAATTTCTATAGGTAGCGGTCACCTCGCATAGACGGCGGCACTATCGAGTATTTAGCCATGAAAAAGCTTTTCGGAACCGGTGTAAAACTGTAGGTTTTACACAGCTCACTGGTTGTGAGAAGCTTTGCCCAATTCCTTCATGGGATGTAATGGGAAACCATTTATTTTATTTTAAATTGTAGTTTGGTTCTGGAAAAATCCATTTGCCTAAGTCTTCTGATAAAAGTCCAGAGAATGACAATGGTGTGCACCACGGGTGACCTTGGCACAACCCCTGGCTCGGGTTTGGGGTTTCTCCATCACCTGTTTTCGCTAGATCTCGTCTGCAATGCTAGCAAACCACCTCAGATATTCCTCAGGATGGGTTACCGGCTCATACTTATGCCAATGGGTAGATTTTAATGAATCTGTGACAATCCACAATTGAAGTGGATTATATTACACCCACTTCTTGCTTTGAGAGAAACTTCTTCACACATATCCCGGATAGGCAGGACTCGAAGTTATAGATACCAGGTTAAAGATGGTATTTGGCTCGAAACTACACCATTTCCAATTGAGATATATATAAAATCAAATTAAATTTAAAATTTCTGTTTAGAATTTAAAATATATCAACTGAAACATAAAAATTCTAATTGAAATTTGAAATACATCAATTGAAATTTGAAATACATCAATTGAAATTTAGAAAAACATCAAATGAAACTTGTCAGACGTCAATGTATATTTAGAATATATATAAATTGAAATTTAAATCACATCAATTGAATTTCAAAATACATCAATTGAATTTTAATAACATCAATTGAAATTTAAAAATCGAATACATAAAATTGGTAAATTATTTTTAAATATCACCTGATGATTTTTAAATTTCAGTTGATATCTTCTAAATTTCGTTTGATGTTTTAAAACTGCGAATATAATTGCCAGATTTCAATTGATATTTTTATAAGGAAAAAAATTGATATTTTTCAAATTTCAATTGGAAATTATAAAAGTGCTGGGTCTAGATCAGTAGTTGCCGTCATGCACGTTGAAAAAAAGGGCGTCTGTAATATATTCAGCCAAACATATTCTGAAGGAACCAAAATTGTGTTTGAAACACTATTCAAACATTCACATGTTTGCAAGTCCCAAACCATTTGTATTTAAATGCAAACAGTAGAATTTTTACACGCAAACATGTATGTTTTTACGTGGACACATATACGTTCTTCATCCCAAACATCCATATATTTACGTGGAAGTAGTCGCGTGTTTCACCCAAACCTCCATATACTTAAGTGGAAGCATGTGCGTATTTCCATCCAAACATAATAATATTTGGAAACGAGTTATGCTTTGAATTCAATATACTTGTATCAATTATTATAATTGATTTTACCAATATAAATCCACATATTTAAATAATTAATACAAAAAATTCAAGATTTTAAACGGCCCTTTTTACAGTTACTTGTATTGAATGCAATAGTTGTTTTATTTTCTTGAAATGAGAATCTGCTGCTCTTTTGATGCGTTGCGTCTTACTATGCGTTGTTATACAAGCAATAGACTTATATACAAATCTAGTTCATGCAAATCAAGCGTGTATTAATTATGTGTATTATATTTCACAAATGGTCCGCCGTTCCGATTTTCTCAGTAAAGGCTCAGATAGACCAAGGGTTTCACGTTGTTTTCCTTTCCAGATTCTTTCCTCAAAATCGTTTCTCACTTTGGTAGCACATATACATATATACGAAACACATACACAAGGCCCAAACCAACATCACAAGCCATTTAACCGTCCGAGCATTTGTATATCCTCTGTCCTATGAACCAATGACGACTGAATGCATGAAACTTCATTTGCAGTTTAAACGCGCATTCAGGAATATTTATAACTCACTGAGTGAGAGAATAATGCACATATACCGACACACTTACAAGAGAGACTCTCTCGTTGTCCCTCTTTTATTCTCTTGCTCTCGAGAGAGCATAAACAGTGCAACAAACACTGCTGTATTTGTATCACAAACACGTATATATTTGGGTCGCAAACACATATATTATAACATATTAATCATTGTGTCTCAAAATGTAATATTGAATTGCAAACACAATGTGTTTGCACACAAGTATATTATATTTGCGACGAGCGCCTAGCAAACGTTATATTTGCATCCAAACAACAAAAAACGACAGATTTTTTAGCGTGTGGCAATCGGGATGAAACGTCATCACAGCTTGGGATATCAACATCTTTTCTGACAGTTAGGGTTCTGTAAAAACTCTGGAATCTGTATTCCTGACTTTAAGAACTGCCGCTAACTGTCGCGCATCTTTAAATGAGATGCCGAAGCGGTTAAAGATCCATCGTATCTGGGTGCCGGGGTACTGGAACTTACCCGTTCGACTGGAAATACCCGTTCGCAAGCTCATTGTTAAAATCGAACATCTCGGGTAGGCGACTGTATTGTTATTCATTCCCAGACAAGATATCTCTAAATATATATGCTAGTAGCTGTGATCATTGGACACTGGTTAATAGGCAGACACGTATCTACACCATATCCAATTGAAATTTTAAAAATATCAATTTAGTTTGGAAAACCATCAGTTGACAATTGAAATTTATTATTAGTATTATATATTATTTGAAATTTGAACTACATCAATTGAAATTTAAAATTTCTATTTGAAATACATTAATTGAAATTAAAAAAAAAATCAGTTGAAATTTAAAAACATTAGTTGTGAAGAACACATGTTTCGATTAAGTACGAAATAAAATATCCGTCAAATGGCCCCCACGGCTCTGATGACAGACCATTACTCTTTCCATGAAATTAATATGTGTTTAATTAATATGTGTAGAACATCTGAACTCATGAGGTTGCAAAATAGTCAATAAAAGTAAAAGGGCTATAAAAATGTCTGCTTTATTTCACAAAGTTGTTCCCGTCAATGGGTACAACGTCAATAACGGTGTTGGAGCCTTAAACTGAACTGAAAACGTCGGCTGGACTGGGACTGTGTGAAGTTAGACGGCAGATCTCAAGTTGCAGGTACCTTGGTTAAGGATAACGAATCGGAGTCTGCACGAATATCTTCATTTCGATGCCCCAAAAGTAGTAAATATAATCGGTTGTGAACGGCTTCGGGTTACTGGTTTGTCCAGGATCGGATACTGATATAGTGTTTGAAAGTATAGAATCGGTTTCTACAGGAGTGTCATCATATGTATAGCCCCAAACTAAGCCCCATTTTAGGAATTGTGGCATTTGTTTTCTGGAGTTTTATTATAAATTCTACACGCAAAAAAAAACTCCTTTCTCCCAAACGAAATCTCACATAACTGTAGTTCGTTTAGGGACTGTAGTTGGGAGAAACGAACTTCTCTTAATCCATACATGTAATTTCGTTTGGGACAACGAAATGTTTCCAACAAACGAGTTATGAAAAATATAAGCTGGGAAAAACGTTTGCGAGAAACGAAATACGGTACCGCCAACTGTTGTTTCGGTTACAGCAACCGAGTTGTAGTTGCTCCCAACTAAAAAAAACTTTGCGAGAACTGAAAAACATATGCAGTAAACGAATTATGAAAAATTAGAGTTGAAAAAACGTTTGAGAGAAACGAAAAACGGTTCCACCAACTCTTCTTTTGGTTACAGCAAACGAGTTGTAATTAAAACTTTTATTGTTTAAATTTCCAACTTTTATGATTTTCCAACTTTTATGATTTCACTGTCTAGCGCTGCAAACTACAACACGTCAATTGGCCATCCAAGATATATTGACAAGGTAGAAGCATTATGTGTATGCGTTAGTGTGTATGCCAAACGAGTGGATAAGACTGTGTATACAGTCGACAGAATAAGAGAATGAGAGAAATTTACGTTCTTCGTAATCTGTGCTCTCATTGGAAAAATGGCTAATTTCAGTTATCGCAAAGAAATTTTGTACGCGTTTGATGCAAAGGAGAACTTGTTTGCAACAACATGATACACATTTGCGATATACGAGTTTATTTGGAAGAACTACATGATCGGTAGCGATTAATAAATTAATAAAAATCAATCAAAATCTTGTTGCGGCAACCGAGCAATAAACGTTTTTTCTTTGCGTGTATGTTATTGTAGTCTGTTTTTAGTTATCCGTTAGATTTTCACTTGCCATTACAATAATTTTTTAATAACGGTAGTAAAGGGTGTCCCAGTAAGAATGCCCTTTTTCATTTCAAAGTAAATACACGTATTTTTGAGACAGTTATGATTATTTTATTGGATTAAAAATAAGACATATTCCGATTAAGTGCGGAATGAACTATCTGCCAAATGGCTCCCATGGCTCCGATGGCAGGCCATCATGAAATTTTCCATCAGTTTTTCACAGAGATGGGGCTGTATCTCACCGTTGACGCTTTGGATCTCGGGTTTGATTACAGGAATTGTTTCTGGTTTATTCGCGTAAAGCCCGAGATTTCACAAAACCCTAAAAAAGAAATCGCACGGCGTTAAATCGCATGATCTTGATGGCCAGATGACATCCAAATTTCTTGAGATAATTTGTTCTGGAAATCGTTGCTGCAATAAATCGATTGTTCATACGCGGTGTGGCAGGTGGCGTCGTCTTGCTGAAACCACATGTCGTCCAGATCCCTGCCGTCCAGTTGAGGCCACAACAACTCCGTTATCATGTTCCTGTAACGAATGCCGTTTACACTCACTGCAATTTCGGCCTCATCTTCAAAAAAGTAAGGCCCAATCACACCGTCGGACCAAAGTCAGCATCAGCCAGTTGCTCGCTGTGGGTGCATTTTTTTTGCCATGGACTGCATGAGTATTTTCTGAGCCCCAAATTCGATAATTTTGTGAATTCACGACGCCATTCAGATGGAAATGCGCTTCATCGAAGAAGACGACTTTGTTTTTGAAAAATTGGCATTGACTTCACTTTGCTCCATTATCCATTGAACGAATTTGCCGGCGCTTTCCTTGGTCTGCTGGTTTGAGCTCCTGCGAAAGCTGCATTTTGTACGGGCTTTTGTCAAAATTCGCTGCATAGTGCTTCCATCTGTGGTGCAATGGTGCATGCGATCCTGGTTTCGATCTCTGCTCTGACCACCTAACATTTCTTTCGGCGGCGGTCACCTTGCATAGTGACGGCGACACTATCGAGTGTTTAGCCATGAAAAAGCTTCTCAAAATACCGTTCGAAACCGGTGTATAACTGTGGACCTAAATCAGTGAGTATAAAACTAGAAATCGCACAGCTCACTGGTTGTGAGAAACTCTCCCCAATTCCTTCATGGGATATAATGGGAAACCATTTATTTTTTTTAGTGCTTTTTGAAATTTGAAGTTGTTCAGATCGCTGCCGAATTGATGTTTTGGATTTTCGGCGACACTCTCGTTTACAGCAGCAATGTTTTGAAGAGACCGACCTGTACGTTGACGCACAGGAGTCTTACTGTCCATAATCGATCCAGTTTCTTAAAATCTTCGAATATTTGACACATTAGGTGCACTTTCTCGACTGAAAATTCTTCGAAGTTTGCGTGAAGTCTCAGTATAACTTTCCAAATATTTGTAATAAGTTTTCACAATTATAACGCGTTGCTCTTTCCTAAAGCGATCCATTTTTAATAATCGGAATAAACATATGTGACAGCTGCCAAATTTCAGAGATGCAACTTGCACAAAAAGAAAATGACAATAAATTTAAAAAGTGCAACCTTACTGAGACACCCGTACAATAATATTCAATAGAAAACAATAAATCGAAGTAAATGAAATACATTGATTATAAAAAGTTATGCGAATTTCTTATTATTGGGACAATTGGTTAGCCGGTTGGTTGGTTTAAGCAACTCTAAGGTCAATAAACTAAGGCCCGACGCCAATCACCTGGATCGCGCTGTCGTTGAGCTTAGATTAAGTCCATTTAATATATGTACGTTTAAACGTTAAAACAAATATGAATTCGAAAGAATACGTGACAGACTAGTATGCACATACGCTTTACTTACCTAATAGTACGAGTAAAGGTATCGTTGTCATGCCTCCACGTTGCCATTCATCCAAGGATACAGTGCCATCGGCATCATAGTCAATTTCTATCATCATGTCTTGTAAAATCTGGTTGGAGAAAGAAGAAAAAAACCGTAAATAGAACAGATTAATACACTGTAAAAAAAAATACTTAACAAATAGTGCAGAGTATCACTCGGCAAATATATCAAATTCAACCTGACACAAATGTTAGCACAATTTCAAAGAGCACTTCTTGGGCATTCATGCGTTCTATTTTTTTAAGTGTAGTCAACATGTGCCGCCACGGTTTGGCTGTTAAGGCAATATCGTTTTATAGATTGTGGCTTTATTTTCTCATGAAGGAGTCACAAAATTTAAATGGTGCTCTTGGAAAAATTAAGATGTCCTTGCAACGATTTCAAATATTTGACAATAGATATGTCATTTAAAATATGTAGATACGTAATCCGATAATAATGGCCTGACTCTGTGTACTAGCAGCGACGGAATAATAATCGTAAAATTTAATATGTATGAGTTTTGGAGGATATTGGATATGAGTGTAACTTCCATAGGCACAGTGTACAAAAATCAAAGAATTGTGAATATTTCGGTGTGACTTCTAGGAGGGAAGAGAATGTGATTTGAATTTCAGTTATGTGCTGACAAAGAAATTTAACAGATCTAAGACAAGGTTAAATTGCAGAAAAACCGCTGCATACATGGCGACACTGTAGCCTGGTGCATTGCGAGCTGAAATATAGCTTCATATTATCGGGAAGCTTCTTTTCAGCACTACTCCACTCAGATTCTTCCACTGAAGTTCAGGAGGTAATGATAGTGGAAGATAGTATAGATTGTACTCCCCCCCCCCAACCAAGACGAGATTAGAACGGCGATCTCCCGCCTGAAGAATAATAAAGCCGCTGGTGCGGATGGCCTACCCGCTGAACTTTTTAAGGCAGGTGGCGAAGGACTGATAGCCCACATGCATCAACTGATATGCAGTATATGGCTGGGGGAATCTATGCCCGACGACTGGAGTCTCAGTGTGTTACGTCCTGTATTAAAAAAGGGTGATCCCTGTGTCTGTTCCAACTATCGCGGTATCAGTCTTTTCTCCATCGCGTATAAGGTCTTGTCGAGCGTATTATGTGAAAGACTAAAGCCAATTATTGAAAACCTGATTGGACCTTATCAGTGTGGTTTTAGACCAGGCAAGTCCACAACTGACCAAATATTTACGCTACGCCAAATCCTGGAAAAGACCCACGAAAAGCAAATCGATACATACCACTTTTTGTCGATTACAAAGCTGCTTTCGATAGCCCCATACGAGGAAAACTGTACGAAGCCATCTCTGAACTTGGTATTCCATCAAAACTGATTCGCCTCTGTAGAATGACGCTGACCAACACCAAATAAGCACTGAAAGTGGGGAAAGACCTCACTGAACCATTCTGTACCAAGCGAGGACTTAGACAAGGCGACACACTTTCGTGCAATCTCTTCAACATCTTAATGGAGATAATAATGAGAAAGGCTGCAGTAAATACGAACAAGACCATTAGCATGGAAAGCCACATATTGTTGGCGTATGCTGACGATATAGATATCATTGGGCGAAATTTGCGAGAGGTTACTGCAGTATTTTCAAGAATCGAAAATGAATCGGCGAAGGTGGGTCTTGCTGTTAATGAGGGCAAGACAAAATTGATGTTGTCAACGACTAGAGAAACCTCTCGACTTGGTCCGCACTTGAACGTTGACAACCGATTTAATTTTGAAGTGGTAGATGAATTTGTCTACCTTGGATCCGCTGTAAACAAGGACAACAACGTCAGCCTGGAGATATATAGGAGAATTGTGCTTGCAAATAGATGTTATTTTGGGCTCAGCAAGCAGTTTAGGAACAAAGCCCTCTCTCGACGGACAAAAGTCCAGCTATATCAGACTCTCATTCTACTTGTCTTGAAATATGGCTCCGAAACTTGGGTCATATCGCAAGCGGATGAAAAACACGTGGGAGTTTTCGAGAGAAAAATTCTCCGTAAAATATATGGTCCTGTTAGGGAAAACGGCGAGTACCGACGTCGCTGGAACGCAGAGCTATATAATCTCTATTCTGACGTGGACATAGGTAGACGAATCAAAGTGGGCCAGTTGCGTTGGCTAGGCCATGTTATCAGAATGGATGAAGATGAGCCAGCGGGAAAGATTTTTGATAACGTACCCGATGGAAGCAGGAAAAGAGGACGACCACGACTCCGCTGGAAAGACCAGGCAAAAGAATCCCTCCGTATCCTTGGTTAAACCAACTGGCGAGAAAAGGCGAAGGATAGAGCCAGTTGGAAGAATATGTTGAAATTTGTTTAATTTGTTTGTTTAATTAATATGTGTACGACATCTGACCTCATGAGGTTGTAATATAGTCAATAAAAGTAAGTTATCGGGAAACTTGAAATATGTAGTAAAACAATTTTCCGTAAACTCTGGGGGCAGGATCTAGCAGCAGGATCTAAGCTATTCTGCAGGGTCTAGACAGGTCCAATGTAAATGTATGAGCCAATTTGTAATGATTGGATTTTCGGCACCGAATGGACTAGAACATTTCTAATTGATTTTAAAAAATATCAATTTATTTTTGAAAAATATTAATTGAAATTTGAGAATTATATTTGGAATTTTAAATACAACAATAAAAATTTTAAATTTCTATTCGAAATTTGAAATACATCAATTGATATGTAGAAAACGTCAAATGAAATTTAAAATACATCAATTGATATTTCAAAGACATCAATTGAATTTTGAAACAGATCGGTTGCAATTTGAATTACATCAATGGAAATTTAAAAGACCGTGCAATGGGTAGTGTGCGCGCCTCTTGTACATGACCGTCGGTGATGCAATGGGTAGTGTGCGCGCCTCTTGTACATGAGATCCTGAGTTCGATCCCTGCTCTGGCCACCTTAAAAATTTCTTTCGGCGGCGGTCACCTCGCATAGTGACGGCGACTCTATCGAGTATTTAGCCATGAAAAAGCTTCTCAAAATACCGTTCGCAATCGGTGTAAAAACTGTAGGTCCCAATCAGTGAGTGAAAAATTAGAAAGCGCACAGCTCACTGGTTGTGACAAGCTCTCCCCAATGCCTTCATGGGATGTAATGGGAAACGGATTTTTTTTCAATTGAAATTGAAAAGTTTTCAGTTGATAGTTAAATATTGTTATCCGATTTTATCTATCTATCTTATACACATTTCATAACAACAAATAAATATAAATTTTTCAGGTTGAAGTTTTTGAAAAATTTAAAAATCCACATACATGACCCACAGTTGACAAACGATAAAGACTTCCTCTATCGACATTGTGCATTGGGATTAGTTAGAGTCAGCCATAACATAGTGCTGACAAATCAGTAGGACGGTCTTACATACATTGTCAGCCCCTTTACAAAACTACTGACATGTCATGGAAATGTCTTATATGAATTGTCATTGCAAACTGACAGTGTCTTAAGAAAATACTACTGAAAATGTCTTCAAGACAAAATTTCCAACTGGGAAAGTATACATGAAAAGAAAAATTATTTAAGTATTTATTTAGTTATTTATTTATTTACTTGTTTATTTATTTAGTTATTTATTCATTTACTTATTTCTTTATTTATTTGTGCCACAAATTATATGACAAATTTGGTCCTTTTGCAGTCACTGCATTTCCTCCCTAAGCTAATATAAATCCTAATTTTCCTTGAAACTCCAAGCAAACTCTTAACTATTTGTTATTACATGAAGCTGCAAGAAATCTCAATCTCTATTTTTACAGTTACAACAATTTCAATTTATAGTTACTTTTATTATTGTAACTTAGAAATACTATTAAATTAGTAGTCACATTGTGCCAGCAGCAAAGACCAAGTTAATAAAAACCATTTGCCTGGCAGCCACTATGACTACGCCACTTCCCGGCTGACAACCAAGTGGGACATTCCCTACAAATATCAAATAACAACGTATACGACCTACAAATGGAATCTGAGTATACATACGAGTGCTCTGCGGAGATTTTCCTCAAACTCAAAGTAGGTAGGAATGTATGAAAGGAACAACAACGGGTACCAAGCAACGAAGTATCAGACAACGTTTGATGTCTCAACATTAAGGCATCCAGGGGGATGGTTGTAACTCGTAAAAAAATCCACAAAAATGTCGTAATGTTGGTGGGGGAGATCTAAGATGAAGGACCTCCATGAACACCTTGCCAACAAGGATTTCAAAGAAGACATAACCTAACTGCTGACAGTCTGCGTGTCTAACTCACCACCTCCCCCCCCCCCCCAACAAATCATCATTGCTAAGACGCAAAATAACCATGACAATTTTTAAAACAAATTTCTTGAATAATTTCAACAATATTGTCAAAGTCTTAAGGACCTCGTTAAGTACTAAGGGGGGGAATGAAACACAAATCTCCTTGCTCTGTGAAATGACATCACAATAAACTCATAATACCTGCTTGAAAATGCTTAAATATTCACTGGCACTCAAGTGCTCTCGTTGTGTTATTAACGCTGTTGGCTGTCTGTCTCTCTGTCTGTCTCAAGATTCAGCGTGAATACTTAGGTGCGTTGCACGCAAATGGTCTTAAAGTGTTGAAATCGTTTTATGTCGCAGAAAGGATATACGAGCCATTAGGATACAAGTGAGCAAATATTTTCATACGCGTAAAATGTTTGACAATTTGTTTGTCTTTTGCGCGAGTTAAGGCTGGCATGGAAGTGAATTTATCTGCCCTCTCTCTCTAGCCATGGCATTTGGAACAACTTGCTGATGTAATACTTACATACAATTGGGACATCATAACTGCGATTACTGTTTATGTTTTATGGAACCATTAATGTTCTCCACAAACATTGTATGTTTTCTACAATCATAATATAATAAGAAATATAGGAATTCTAAAAAAATATGGTGGCTGCAAACATATGATGCTTACAGTTATAGAATCTATAAAAAAACAACCGTTTCCCCTTACATCCCATAAAGGGATTGGAGAGAGTTTCTCACAGTCAGTGAGCTGTGTGCTTTCTAATGTTTCACTCACAGATTGGGACCTACCGTTTTACACCGGTTCCGAAAGGTATTTTGATAAGCTTTTTCATGGCTAAGTACTCGATAGGAAAATCTAAGGTGGTCAGAGCAGGGATCGCACCCACGTTCTCATGCACAAGAGCCCCGCACATTAGCCATTGCACCATCGACGGCCACACATTTCTATAGGCCCTAGGAATTGCTAGGTTAAGGACGATTTCATAAGACCATTACATCCTAGCAACAAATGTTGTTTCCTAAGCAGCATTATTGGAATCGCCAGAAGTGCTCGGAAGCCAATGCGTGTGTTTCGGACAAATTCCATCTCCCAGCACTTGATACTGTGATCAGAAAGCAGCATATTCATTGCTTCTTCGAAGTGATTTATTGACAGCAGAAACGTACCGCCTTATTCATAAAAAGATGTGAGAGATTTGAGAGTCGTTTATTGTATGACAATTCGTCACTCAAGCATCTCAAAACTTTTTATGAATAAGCCCAGCGGCAGAAGTCGCAAGGCCTTCCACAAATAAGGCATGCGGAATGGATCCTTTGTAATGCCTTCCTAAAAGAAGGTCTGCGGAATGCATACATTTTTCATCAGATATAACCAGGAAGAATATTTGTACAATTTTGAGAAATTCCTTTTCCGATTCTTTTTAACCGTAATTTAATTGAAAAATTTCAGACAAATTTTAAAATTGTATTGTTTATTTAATATTTTTCAGGGTATTTTTAAAATTTTCAATTTGAAGTTGGGCGTGGTAAAACTTTCCAAGATAGATACATACATACTTATATATAAATATATAGAAGTGGATAATGATTTTGTGATAAAATAAATAATTTTAATTTTATTTTTGTTTAACAAAAATAAATTAAAGTAAAAGCCTTCTAAGGCCTTCCTCTTTGCATGTCTTCTAAGGCCTTCTCTAGGCAATGGCCAAGGAAGGCCTTGCCTCCCAATCTCACGCAATGTTAAAAAGAAAGGAGGAGGTAATGCGTAGGGAAGGCCTTCCGTATTTTAAAGAAGGCCTGTTTGGTCATGATTTCAGCCCTTCCGGGTCATGACTTCCGCCGCTGGGAGGCCACTAGTTTCCTGTCTATGATAGTAACATTGCTAATACTTTTTAATAAATTGCAATATATTTGATATACATTATTCGTTAGAAGCACTTCAGTACCACATTCCAAAATTCTTAATATTATCCCTTACTCCGTTGTATTTATGGAGAAAGAAGCAGTGTAGAGCTTTCAGAACCACCAACTGCTCCTAAGCTGTAAATATATTTAGCCGGGATTCCATGAAGGGACTGCAGGGAGCTGCTCATAGTCAGTGAGCTGTGTGCTTGCTACTATTAGTCCCACTTATTGACACCTATAATTTTAAGCCGGTTCGAAACAGAGTTGTAAGAAGCTTTTCCTTGACTAATTACTTCAAAGATCATCGATCCCTGCTCTGACCAGTATTCATTTTATTCGACTACGGCCACCTTTCTTGGTGAGAGGTAACACTATAGAGTACTTAGACATGAAAAAGATTCTCAAAATACCCTTCGGAAGCGGAGTAAAACTGTAGGTCCCACTCAAAGAGTGTAAAAACTATAAAGCGCACTGCTCACTGAACGTAAGAAGCTCTCTCTTTCATGGGATTTAATGGTAAACCATCGTTTTTACTACTCGATATTGCCGCCGTTACTCAGCGAGGTGACCGCCGTCGATAAAAATGTCAGATGGTCAGAGTTGGGATCGACTCTACTTTCTCATGCACATGATCCGTGCACGCTTGCAATTCCACCACAGACAGGCACAATGTCTAGTATAGGTCCATAAAAAAATTCTCTCGATGACTCCCGGTGTTATTTCGTTTGCTTACGAGATTACCCAGGTTGCTGTTGCATAAAACCACGTAGCTTCTTTAAGATTCTGATATAGCCAGAACTTTAGTTCTCGAGAGAGACCTTATGTCTGAACTACTTGGTTGATTGGTTGGTTGGTTGAAAAGGCTGCAAGACAGCACGCTGTCTAGCACACTTAGGCTAACGAATCCCATTGTGATACCTGCAGTTTCCTCTACAGCAACTATTGACTAGTCGTCTAGCCAATTTGCCCTTTCAATGAATTTGTCTATAAGTCCTACAGGAATATCCTGTAGGGCTACGGTGCTAACTAAATGTGTTCCGAATATCCTACTTCTCAGTCCTGCCAGAGCAGGGCAATCCAATAGAAGGTGTTACGTCGTTTCCTCGTCCTCTCCCATGCAGCATCTATAGAGAGTGGAGTTTCTATGTCCCAATCTTAGGGCGTGTTTTCCTACAAGACAATGTCCCGTAAGTGTTCCTATCATTGTGGATAACCTGCCTCTCGGCAAGTTAAGTAGTTGCCTAGTCCTCTTTCTGCCCACCTGTGGCCAGAGGACCCTAGCTTGTTTGTAAGTTGAAGTAAGTCTCCACTTGCCCTTGAACATATTATCGGCCCACTGCCTGACCTGCAAACGGCAGGTAGAGATTGGCATACTAACACCTTCTTTTGCCGGAAGAACCTGTGCCGTAGTACCCTGTCTAGCTAATGCAACAGCTACGCAATTGCCTGGCATGTCGCTGTGTCCCGGTACCCAGATGAGCCTGATGTCGAAATACTCTGCCATCACCCTAAGTGATGAGTGGCATTCTTTCACTATCAGGGATGTATCAAACACGGCTTCCATGGATTTTATGGCAGCCTGGCTGTCTGTGTAGATACATATTCTCCGGAGGGTTGTGACACTACTTTTCAGTAGTTCTGCAAACTCCAGTATGGCGGTAATTTCCGCCTGAAATACACTACAGTGATCAGGCAGCTTGAAAGGGATATTTACATTTAGGCCCGGTGAATGGACCCCATAGCCTACTTGCTCGTCCAACTTTGATCCATCCGTGAAAAATCTGATACTACTGGTATCCCCTTCCAGTGACTTTTCCCAGGTATTCCTGTTCGGAATAGAAGTCCTTAGATTTGTCGCTGGTACAAGGTAGGGGATATAGTAGTCCGGTTTTACGGGAATAGAGTTGATCCTGTATAATAATTCAGCGTGTCCGGAATGCACCCATATCATGACGCCACAATCCCTGAGTCTCACCAGGGATGTAGCGGCTGCAGATTCGGCCATGATATCAGGAGAACAGATGTTCAGATGTTCAGCGCTAAGTGCAGTACCTGACGTCGTGCCCATGGCCCCACTAACGCTAATCAGTGCTGATCTTTGAATTTTCATCAAGGAATTCAGAATATATTTCTTTTGGAGGGACCTCCACCAAGCTATGGTAGAGAAGTATTGGTCTAACTATTGCCGTATAAATCCACATGGTGATCTTAGGAGACAGTCCCCAACGCTTTCCTATCGCCCCTTTACAGCAGTAAAAAGCAACAGACGCCTTTTTCACCCTCTCCTCCACATTCGGTTTCCAAGACGAGAATTATTCCCAGATACTTAACCTTTTCCGTCGACTGTAATCGCACCCCATTAACTGACGGCAGTTCAAATTAGGGTATTTTACATTTTCGAGAGAAGAAGTAATGCTCGGTTTTAAGTGGGTTAAGTGATAGTCCGTTGTTAGCGGTCCAGTTCGAAATCAGACTAAGTAGGCTGGTTGTACGAATGCTATGGAAATTGAGCTTTCTACCGGACAGATGATAGCAATATCATCGGCATAGGCAAAGACCTGGCATTCGGCTCTGTCCAATTCAAGAAGCAGTTCATTGACAGAAGTTAACCATAATAGTGGAGACAGAACTCCCCCCTACGTTCCTAGCAATTGTAACACCACCCCATTTAGTTTTGACGGATCTATCCACCAGAAGCTACAGTGTATCACTAAGCTGTCGACTGCTAGATTCTGTAACGATCGAAGAATCGTCGAAGGTTCAATGTTATTGAAGGCTCCCTCGATGCCCAGGAAGATCTCTAGAGCGACGACCCTATTCTCAAGAGAGTTTTCTATTATGCTGACTATAGAGTGGAGAGCCGTCTCAGTTGACCTGCCCTTGATATAAGCATGCTGAGAACTCAATAGTAGATTCTGTGGAAGATTACTTCGAACATGAAATGTCCAGCAATCTTTCAAATGTCTTAAGAACAAAGGATGATAGACTGATTGGTCTAAAGTCCGTTGGTTTGACATGAGAGCATTTGTCCGCTTTCGGGACGAAAACCACTTTGGTTTGTTTCCAAATGCTAGGAATGACTCCCAGCATAAGGCAGTGCTTGCTTATCCCGAAATACCCATGATACAGTACTATTACAAGTTGGTCTCAGGGCTGACGTCGCTGTTTTTGTTCACGATAGATCCGACATAAATAATTGCCCTCAATTACCTCCACATTTTCACGAGAATTTATGTTCACGCTCTGTTCCAAACATGTTCATCGTCGAAACCATTAATTTTGTCTTACGCTCATTAATTATGTCTTGTTCTCAAACCTATTTTTCCCGAATTTTTCTCGAAAACACCGCAGAAACTTCTCGCAGATTTCACCAAATGATGTGATTCCACGTAACTTTTGCTATTGATGGTTTTATTCATATCAATAGCAGATTTTCCCATTATGTTATTCTTCCAAATGTCGATGAAATCCGGTCAATCGATCAAATTAGCTCACATTTTAAACCTATTACAGCTACTTATATCGACGGCAATGTGAGCTTCTAAAAAAGTGGCAGCGGCGACGCGTAGGCAAATTTGTGGGTCGGCTTCCGTCTGTGGTGGCTTGAAAAATAGTTCATTTTTTTGTATCTTATTATTATGCTTGCATTTTTTGGTACTTAGCAGCGTTGCATTAAATTGTATCCGAGTTGAAAATGATTTTGAAAATTAACCTTAAATTTTTTCAGATTAAAATTATATGAATAATCTTCTTGGCTAGCGTGGGTTAACCGAGATAGCCTTCGAAATGCGCTAATACTGCTCTGTGTAAATGGGGCATAATTTTGTCTTCTATAGATAAACAATATTGTCTCCTAAAAAAATGGTTTCTTATTACATCTCACGAAGGGATTGGGGAGATCTTTTTATCGTCGCCAGATCACTGAGCTTGTCGCTTTGTAGTTTGTATACTCACTGATAGGGAGCTACGGTTTCACACCGGTTCCGAACGGTATTTTGAGAAGCTTTTTTCATGGCCAAAAAAAAGTATCGCCGCCACAATGCGAGGTGGTCAGAGCAGGGATCGAACCCATCCTCTCACATACAAGAGCAGCGAACACTACCATTATCATTATTGCTTAAAAAAAAAATAAATGGTTTCCCATTACATCAAATGAAGGGACCGGGGAGAACTTCTCACAATCACTGAGCTGTGCGTTTACCAGCCCACACACACTGATTGGGACCTACAGTTATACACCGATTCCGAACGGTATTTTGAGAAGCTTTTTCATGGCTATATACTCGATAGTGTCGCCGTCACTATGCGAGGTGACCGCCGCCGAAAGAAATTTGAAGGTGGTCAGATCAGGGTTCGAACCCAGGATCTGTACATGAGATGAGAGGCGCGCACACTAACCATTGCACCACCGACGGCCACGATCAATTGCTTACAAGAATATTTTTTCTGTATTTAGAAAAAGTATACAGTCGGAAGGAATTAGGATTTGAACGCACGTTGTCGAATGATCGTTTCGTGGTTTGTGACTCTTGTGATCAGCGCCCTAACATTTTAGGCCGGATACCGTCGTGTTCACATTGTCACTAATTGCAGTTTCATTATTTTTTAACTAGCCGCTGGTTCGAAAGTTTCTAAGCCATGGTTAGCAAACGCATCACCCATTTTGTAGATACAGTTTTCATAGGTCCTCATTAGTAAGATTATTTTGTAATTCGAAAAATTATTTAGACTTTAAAAACTGCTTAACTACTAATCTTATGGTGAATTAGAAATACATTTTTAAATTCCCAAACTTGTGACACCACATTTTCCCCATATGCAACACAGATAACAATCAAAAGTATGTGATATTCGTTTGTAATGTTAAACTCCTTAAAGTATGCACCATTTATGGTAAGTGTATTGCATACATGGGGTTTTTTAAATTTGCATTGGATTTTAATTTGCATTACTTTATCTAATGCAAATACAAAAGAATTACCATTGTTCGCAATGGCAATTCAAAATTTTTTAATTTCAGGGAATGCAAATGCAGGTTGTGGAATCGGATGCCAATTGTGATGAAGTATGGGAACGCTTTTAATTGTTTTGAATTTGTTTGAGTGTTGGCAATTCTATTTTTAAAGTATTTTATATGGAGGGGTTTATGGCTTCAATAGGTATTGCCTCGTAGACTTTCAAATTCATAAACCTGTACTGTGTAAAATATTTGAAAACCACAGCTGCCAGATTTGAAGGAAATGCTTTGAAAATTAATACAATTGCCAATGGTATTGACATTTTTTTGAATTTGCATTTGGACAGGTAATTAAAATTAAACTACGAATTATAATTGTCATATAATTAATTTGACCCATGTATGGTGTAGAGTTAGCACTTACATACCTATGAGGCTAAGTATTTTAGAGAAGTTGCTACTCAAAGGTTCAGCTACATAAGGATATCTATGCAATCAGGTATGCTTAACAAAAACGATTATGCCTCATTCGTTTGTACTGTTAAACTCCTTAAAGTATGCAGTAGATTCATACGTAATTTTAAGGCCCTTAATGTATGCACTAGATTTGTTTATTTGTATAATTTATATTGATGGTTGTTGCAATTACTAGTAGCGGATTTCCAAACATATTTTAAAAATTTTTGAACAGATTTGTGAAAAAGGTAAAACAACTGGACTACAAAAAAGATGAAAACAACTATCAAAGATTTTCAGCCATAGTTGTAAATTAATTTCAAAATTTTTTCACACGGTGCTTTAACATCTTAAATATAATTTCCTTAGTTTTCCGAGTAAATAAACCATTCATAGCAAT
Source organism: Phaonia tiefii (assembly GCA_963931995.1). NCBI lineage: Eukaryota > Metazoa > Arthropoda > Insecta > Diptera > Muscidae > Phaonia > Phaonia tiefii. Next base: position 163,189,780 of record OZ008371.1, on the reverse strand, counting down.
TAGGGCACCCATCGTGCGGACATCTTGTATCCATCAAAAGGATTTAGGAAAATGTTGTGCATCCATACAAATGAGTAATTGGGTTTACATCATAATTAATTCCACATTTCTTCTTTCTCTAACAATTCCATAAGCTCCATCACATTTCAAGAGATCATTAAAGTCAAATGTTATCCTGTACATTATTTGTTTGTTTCCTACTCCTTCGAACTTCAAAGAGAACAACAACCCATTCACAAGGTATTACACGCTTAATTAAGTGCGATCAAATGCTGGCTGACTGGTTGGTTGGTTGGTTGGCAGAAGAAAAAGGCCAAGTCATAACGAGAAAGGTAACAATTATACCAAAATGAAAACTAATTAATTTTTATATAAACTAATTCCATTCCACAGAAACAACTCATTACATATACAAATATAAAACACTCCTGCAGAGAAAGAAAAAAAAAGGTATCGACAGAAACAAATCTCGGCAAATTGAAGTAGAATTAAAAAATCATGAATGCCAGTGGGTCAGAGCTCTAATGTAGCTTGAGTAGGGTAAATATTAATATGGATATAAATGTAGGTTATGCTAATGAATTATTTAGATTGGTAAAAATAAATAGCTCTGTATTTGCACATGTAGCTTCATATGCTATCCCTTACCTGTATATTTACGTTTACTTGTGTTTGTTATGGGGGAAGGTCCCCCGCCTCTTTTCCCAAACTTACCGGTCTTAATTCACTGACATCCCATCCCAGATATTCGGCAACAGCCATCATTTGATTAACAATAGCATCCATTTCAGCTGTATCCAAAACACCATTACCATCCGTATCATACAGCCGGAACATAACTAATGGCATGAGTTTATAATGAGAGATATGAAAAAAAAACCAACAACAAAGATTAAAGTACACAAAGTTTAAAAGTTTGAAGCACAAATATTAAAAAAGGATAATAAAGAGAGAGAAAGAGAGGCAGAGAAAATGAAACGAATATAAATTGTATACAACAGGAAAAATATAGCTCAATATGTGGCATTTTTAAAAATAAATACCCTGAAATATGCAATAATTTTTTTAATATCCACACGCCTTAAGATATGCAGTGAATTCTTATTTCAATTCACGACATGGTACTACGAGTAGTCAACACATAGACGGCACAGTGGGATTAAAATGTCTTTTTACAAAGTATAATTTGAATATTTTTTAATCAAACGACAGAATGGAATGGAAACTTCAAAGGATCATGAGGAAAATGCAGGACCTTAAACAATGTGTTGCAGAGTTGTTGTGATTTTTTTAATATTGAAAAACTATGAAATAGTATTAGAATCTAGAAGCAATTTTATGACATTTTCTTGTCTCTCGGTTAAAATTGGAAATGGTTTAAAAACCCCTATGTTAATTTGAGAAAGAACATTCGAAACATCTTTGCCTTTCTCATTACTCATTCCTTGTCATACACCTACTTTTTTAATAGGGCTGATGTACGCTTTTCATGTTGAAATCTCAAATTTTTTGTAGAAAATTCGTACTGTTCAGTTTTCTCCAATCTGTTTCCGTTAGATCCTCCACACTTGGTATTGTACCGCCTGAGAGGTGGCGGAGTCTTAATCCTGCGAAAGTGTGGCAAAATCGGACACCCATGGCATCGATTTCGAGTTTGTGCAGCTATCTCAGTCCTCTGTTATTGTTCCCATCCTCAGCGGCCTACAGTTTCTTTGCTATTCTGGTCCTGTCCGATGTGTTCCATAATTTTAGGTGGGTTATACTTTCCAATTGTTATAGTTCGGCCATTACCGCTTGGCAAGGTTCCAAGCTTTTTCATAATCACATTTCATTTCCCAAGATGCCGCTGTGGCCTGTGGTTCATATGATCCCCCATATAACGGAGAGTTTGTTTATATCCTCTTTGTACACGAGGACCGTAAGAGATTTAACACTTTGCGACGATATCATAGTGACCACTGCTTGAGTAGCGTAGTATATAGCTTGGTGTGTCATGTGTCTGCCCAGTTTCATCGCTCAACCATATTACATATGCCGTGAAAGCCTTAACCTCTGTCTGAAAGACAGTGTTGTGATGAGAAAAGCAAAATCACAGTTCAATATTTAGATCCTCGATGAAGAGTCCTAAACCGGTTATTCAAGCAGTCAGTATAAAAAAAATGGTTTCCCGTTACATACCATGAAGGTATTAGGGAGAGCTTCTCAGAAACCAATGAGGTGTGCGCGTTCCTGTTTTACACTCACTGATTGGAACCAACAGTTTTACACCGGTTCCGAACGGTATTTTGAGAAGCTTCTTTTCATGGCTGATTACTCGATAGTGTCGCCGTCAATAAGCGAGGTGACCGTCGGTGACCGAAATTTAAAGTGGTCAGAGCAGGGATCGAACCCACGTTCTCATGCACAAGAGCCGCGCACACAACCATTGTACCAGCGACGGCCAAGCATTCAGTATAGCAGCGGATTATTTGCTCGCCATCGGCTAGGAAGACCTCCACCCATGACTGACTTGCATTCCTGTGTATGTTTACCATTTTCTTTGGAATGCGGTCGGTTATCTTTGTTGTTGGTGAGAATCTCGTCAGAATTTCCAGGATGTATTGGTGAGTTGAGTTGTGATCCTATCGGATCCACTCTCCTATTGTTTGTTGCAGTTTGGTCTAATGAAGGTACTGTCTCTATTGGCATGGTTGATGTGTTTCTTAGTGGTTACTATATACCCGCCTGAAGTGTACTTTAAGCTACAATTCTCCAAATTGTGCTAAACATCTGTCAAAACCTTTGCGCCTCAAAGTAGGCAATATTTATAATGTTTAAATAATGTGCTTATGGTAAGCGGTATCATACTCTATAAATCCTTACCAAGTAAATCCTCGACTAGAAGTTACAGATCCTCGTCTACAACGTACCAAATTCAGTAATGACCCTGTGCTAAATATGTATATATAAAAAATTTGCTTAAAAATAGGCAACAGTTCTTGAATCTACTTAAAGTTTAGATTCCTTATGCTAGTCAGGTTAGAGTTATCACTTTCTCCTAAGGTCAAGTATCAAGGTGAAATATTTAACCACCAGTTGAACTCGAAAATAGTAACGATAAAATAAAGTAAAGCCAAAATGATAATGCCTAAAAGTAGACAATAGTTATCAGAACAGTGAAAGGATTAGGATATTTATGGAAAGTGCAGAGTTACCACTTACGTATGAGGCTAAGTATCTCAGAGAATTTGTTACCCAGAAGTTAAGTTAAAAAAGCATAACTATTCTTAGCAAAAGTCAAAACAATTTGGCCTCAAAGTAGGCTTGTAAAAAATTTGCCTCATTTAATATATAATGATATATATATATAATACTGATTAGATTGCTAATGATAGACATTGCAGAGATATTACTTTTTAATTGAGATTCTTCACCAGTAGTTAAACTAAAGAAGGACAAGGAATTTTGCAACACATAAGAGATATACGAACGGTTAAGCCTAAAAGTATTCTTAACACAAAAGGACTTGTATCTAAATGCTTATGCTAGACTGGGTAGAGATATCAATGTATTCTGAAGCCAACTACCTCGGCGAAACTCTTGATTAGAATTAAAACCGGGAAAAGGATAAAGGAACTCAGGTACATTATATCTGCTATAGAGCTGTGGTCTATATCCGAAGACAGTTTATTGTTTATAGACTGAATTTAAATGCCTTATTATTATCCACACAGTCTTGTTGTGATGGAAGGACCCGGAAGGAAATTATCAACTTGGAACAAAGTTTGGGGGGTCAAGCATAAGCGATAAGCGAGGTGCTCGTCGTCGAAAGAAATGTGAGGTGGTCAGAGCAGGCATCGAACCCACATTCTCATGCACAGGAGCCGCGCACACTAGCCATTGCACCACCAACGGCCAATCTGCAAGTGTCAGACTAGAAAGCCCATAGAATAGTAATAGTGAGAAGGTGTTCCCTGGCCATTTATGGGATGCAAAGCGAAGATATGGAGTGAAATATATAAATTAGCTCTATGAAATACATGGTAATCTGATAAAATAGCGGTATTCAGTTCGAACGAAATCTTCATCCCCTAAGAAGCAGTTTTACGAAAACAACGAAAATTTCGTAAGCCCAATATTTTGTGAACCGAAAATTTGTGAAGCTAAAATGTAGCTCACTTTTTATTTGCTTGGTTTTGCGAAAATTTCCAGACCAAAATCAAATACGGGGTTGTTTTGTAAAGGTAGTGGACATGTTGACTTGTCGATTACTTCGGCAAGTAAAAGTAGAACCACATTGGTAAGCACAAAAATGGAGTACAAAGAGGAATTATTCTTGGATTTTTTTTGAGGTCAAGCAGGGATAGATCTGCATCAAAAATTTCAGTGTGGAGATTTTTGAAAAAATTTCGTGCAAACATTTCATGACAAGTACTACGATATAATTGCTGCAGACAAGAAAAATACAGATATATCTAAAAAATTGTTTTTAAGGAACCAATTCAGGAACATTTTTAGACCATATAAAGGACCCAAATTCAACAATTCAATTCATCCACAAATATTCAATTGCTGAGAAATCTTAAGCGATATAGCAAAGACAATAACATATTTCTTGCAGTAAGAGTAATAAGTTCTTGTTTAGTTACACAGTGCAACACGAAAAAATATAACCATATACGGACACCACTACGTGATAAAAGACCAGACAAAAGAAGACCCGTGTCTCCCAGTTCTGCTCAAATTCATGCACTTTTTTATGGGCCCCCAAAGATTTGGGGCTTCGGTGCAAAAAAGTGATAATTTTGTCAGGCTCATATCTTGCAATTCGTTCGGTATTTTGATTTACTCTCTGAGGGAAAGTTGTAGCTCTTGTCATAAAGAATACAAATTGTGAACATATAAAATCAAAATAACTTCATCTTCAAGGTTAAAATCGCAAAAGACTTTAAAAAATTCGATTTTTTTACCTTTTTCCCCCTGTTCACGTCCACAGGTAGCAAAACGTTCAAGATTCAAGAAAACAATTAACTACAGAATTGTACCTAAGATCTCAATAAACAACTTTCTAGAATATATGAACTTCCCAGAATTGTCTCAGAGAGCAAACCAAAATTCCGAACGAATTGCAAGATATGAGCCTGACAAAATTATCACCTTTTTTGCAAAAATTACACGGACGCCCAAATCTTGGGAAGCCCATAAAAAAAGTGCATGACTTTGGGCCAAACTGGGAAACACTGGTCTTTTTTTGTCTTTTATCACGTAGTGGTGTCCGTATATGGTTATATTTCCATGACTTACAAAATTACAATCAGTGAATTTAAAAAATTTTCTGGAAATTTGTCACTTTTGCAGCTACCTAAACGCAACCTAAGCGCTGCCTAAACGGTGCTAAGAATCATTCATAGGAAGTTCGTATTGAGATCTTAGGTGCATTTTTGTAGTTGATTGTTTCATTGAATTTAGAACGGTTTGTTACCTATGGACCTGAACAGTGGGAAAAAGGTAAAAAAAATCTAAATTTTCAAAGTTTTTTTTTCATATTTTGACCTTGAAGATAAAGTTAGTTTGATTTCATATTTTAAAAATTTTTATTCTTAATGACAAGGGCTACAACTTTCCCTCAGAGAGTAAATCAAAATTCCGAACCAATTGCAAGATATGAGCCAGACAAAATGATCATTTTTTTTGGAAAAATGACACCGAAGCCTCAAATCTTTGGGGGCCCATAAAAAAAAGTGCATGACTTTTGTCACATAGTGGTGTCCGTATATGGTTATATTTCCATGAGTTAAATATTTGCACACAGTGTTATTTATTTTAGATAGATTTATGTAAAAAGATTTTTTACTGTTCACACAAACATTTAATCCCACTGTGCAGCATTTTTTATGTTTGTAATTTTTAAAATTTTTTCCCCACTTTTTTTACTCATATATCATTCTATACCGGGTTCAATTATACATTTGCCTTACATTTGTCTTTACAAGTACTTACATTCCAATTTATCCTCCGGTCGTCCAGCCTCCAACAGCGATAAATAACAGACCACGTCCTTGAGGGGCACTTTCAGCGTCAGTGGATCAAAGTGTGAAAGTTTGCGTGTTAATAATTTAATATCTACTGAAACAAAGAGAGAGAGAAACAAAAAAAAGTTCAAAAGTCAACATTAATATAATATCCTGCAAAATTACCCACTACAACAGGTACTCGCAGTGAATGTATGAGTATTAGGTTGGTTCCATTAAATATTACATTATAAAACTCCTAACAATATGCTACCTCTGGATGACTACTACAGCCGCTCTCCCCTCCAGCAAACTGAGCGTCATGAATAAATTATTTTTGCAGAAAACCCCGCAAAAACTGCCACTGTAATACTAGTATGTGTGGATGGACGAAGCAAAGTGCTAAAGATTTTTGCCACACGGAATGAAGTGTGTGTGTGTGTGTGTGTGTAGGGGGGTAGGGGTCGGTGCTTGGGGCCACAATTCCATGCAGGGGTGAGAATGATTAATAACAATTTTTTTGTTGCTTGTCGGTTACCTTAATAAAGGTTAAGTTTTATGAATTTAATTACTCTTTAAATTGTAATAAATCTTTATTAAGATTTTCAAGATTTTCAAAAGCCTTAGTGGAGGAAGTGGAACAAAAGTTTTGTTTAGAGGGAACATTATGTTGTTGTTAAGTTTATGCTATTGAAAGTTATTGCTGAAAAGTGAAAATATTTTTTTCACTTATATTAAGAGTTATGACGAAAGTTTGTTGTTTTTCTTGAGGGCGGTATGATAATTATGGCCAAATTCCTTAAGCATAAGTAACTAAGAATCGTTTTTTGGTAACAAAATATTTTAGTGGCTTGTAATATAATTATAGACTCAATAAATTCCAATTACATACTCAACTTAACTCATAACATAATATTTTCTTGTGGCTTGGACTCTTAACCCTTAGATGACCACAGGCAGGTATGTTTGCCCTAGGGGTTTGATCACCTACAACTGTGCAGGTAGGACATAGAGCAAGAATCTTACAATAGTATTGTACACGTCAATTCTGTAACTGGTCCAATTTGACCCTTATGAGCCATCAAAGTGGATCAAAATTTGGTCCTAATACAAAGGCATGCAACGAGTCAAAAAAGAGTCACACGTATGGGAAACGTCAGTTAAGTTTTGAGTACACACCTTAACTTTAAAAAAATGCAAGTTCGAATTTCAAAGTGCTTACATGGTTCGAACATATGTTTGGCAAGCATGTGTGCCTTTTAGCTAAAATGGAAAAAAATTTACCAAAACACAAGAAATTCTTGCTCCCATTTTTCCGGAGTAGCTATTATTAGGTCATAATAGACAGTGTTGCCAGAGATCGATCAAAAAATTATGCCAAATGTCCTCAAAAATTGTGCCGTTTGCAAAACCATTATGCTAAAATTTGTTTTTTAGTGTTTTATCTAATTCTGAGTCCAAAACACATATAGTCCTTCCAAGAAATGGATGCTTATTAAGAATTTCTGCAACAACAACGAAAGCCTTATTAAGGATGATTTAGTTAGAGGTTCATTGTTTTTATCAATTTCTGTCAATCATTTTAGAATAGAATTTCCTAAGTTTTGGATAATTTATTTTGGAAGCCGTTCTACTTATCCTAGCGAACAGTGGTCAAATCGTCTCTATTTCGAAATTTTCTTTGTCGGATATTTGTCAACTAATGAACCCGCAGATTTTCCCTGGAATTTATATCTGCTACGTCTAGAAGAACTTCCATGAGATTTAGACCATTTTACAAAAGTCACATCTTGATATTGGTCCAATCCGACTAATTTGAAGTTTGTTAATAATCATCCATAATTTTATTCCAGGTAAAAAAGTACGAGTACGTTTTACAACCGGTTTTCACTCCTGAGTTGAGAAGAGCATTTTGGCATCCCTAATAATACATTTATAAGGAATATTGTAATTTAACTCGACACGAAATTTTTAAAATGGTCAACCTATTTCTGATATTTCATGAAATAATTTTTTGCTTTTACGCCTGTGGAGTTACTTTCGAAGCCAGTAACCCAAAAATATGATATATATGTCGATAATATGATACCGATAAATATGACGTAGCATTTTCAGATAAATTAAAAGGAGTGACTTTCAGTTCCAAAAATTGTGCCGTTTGCAAAAAGATTGTACTAAAAAATTTCACTAAAATTAAAAAAATTGGAAAAATGTTTAGGAAGTTGTGCTAAACAGCACTTGGCATAATTTTTCAAAAAACAAGTGTCAAAACCAAACAAATTATGCCAAAACGACACAAATTATGCCAACATGGTAACACTGGTCATAGACCACGAAAATAATCAAAAAAAAAAAATATTACATCGCTTCAGCCGAAAATGTCTGGTCATCAAAGGGTTAATACGAAAATCGACATAAAAATTTTATGACAAAAAATTGGAAGAATTTTTTTAATAATTTTCTTTATTAGTTTTCAAATGTGGACAGTTAGTTATTGTTTTTTTTTATCAATAACTAAATTACAGATCTTAGTCGGGAATATCTCAATTTTTGGAACAAAGTTCCTTATCGCACGTTGCGGGATGGGGGCTAAATGAAAAAATTTTAAACAACTTTTTTTTAACCGTATTAGTCTGCATACTTTTAGGATTTGGTAATTATTACTAAATTTGGACAGTCAGGGACGTATATGAAGGTTGTGTTCTTTCATGTTGGCTTTGCGATAGTGATGCCATTGTGAAGTGTGCTGGCTTCAATGGAAGGCTAAGGAAAGCGGGCTTCTCTGAAATTGTTGGAAGTGTAAGGAATTCGATGTTGACTTTGTTTAGGTTATTGCCTTTTGCGTTATCAACAGTATTACCCCATTCTGTGTGCTTGCAGTTCAAGTAGGTACATAGTAGTTATTTGAATTTTGAAGATTCATAAAATCAAATAGTTTTTACAAGACTGCTCGTATTGAATTTATATTGCCGGCCGGATAGTACGCACATGTAATAACTAAAAAGTTGTCTTTATGGCGCATGTCTCTAAAGCATCTAGCGAATATCTTCTTTTGTTATCGTGACTGTAGTATTGTATGTTATTCTTGATTAATATAGCAGTTCCCCCACCCTTGTTCCATAAATTCGATATTTGCTTATGATTTTATAATTTCTCAATATTACATTGTGTCTATGGTTTAATTTTGTCTCATTTAATAGGACAATATTCTTGAAAAAAGGACCAATTCTAAAAAAATTCCATTTCTTAAAAAACACCTTTTCTTCAAAAAATATCTTGTTATATAAAATATCTTTTCTTACAAAAATTCCTTTTCTTAAAAGTACCTTTTCTTAAAAATAATATATTACCTTTTTTTCTTGAGATAGGTAGGCTTTCTGAAAATAAGTAAATTTTGTTAAACAAATATCCTTTTCCTAAATAGAGTACCACATCTTAAGAAGTACCTGTTCTTACAAAAGTACTTCTTTGTAAAAAAAAGTCATTACAGAAAGTACTTCTTCTTAAAAATAGTACCTTTTCTTAAAAAAACATTATCTTTTAATAAAAAAAGTACCTCTCTTTAAGAAAGGACCTATGTATATAATACATATTCCGGAAAATATAATACATATTCTTACAAAAAGGACCTAAGAATGGAAAAAAAAATACGTTGCAGAGAGAACATCATACATCTGTAGAGAACATCACCCCGAAGTTACGATGGCGAGGCCATATAGGGCCCAGTAGACATAAAGTGTTTGAGGCTTCCAATAGTTTATTCAATCCCTGATTAAGCAACAACTTTCTTGGCAGCTTCTAATCTATAAGAAGGATGATTATATACATCTATCGCTACGATCAGCGAGTTTCGATGTTGAAATGGTTAGCGTGCACGCCTGTTGAACATGAGATCCTAGGATCGATCCCTACTTGTACACCTTCCTCGTATAGTGACGGCAACACTATCGAGTATTTAGCCATTAAAAAAGCTTCTCAAAATACCGTTTGGAACCGGTGTAAAACTGTAGCTTCCAAATAGTGAGTATAAAACTAGAAAGCGAACTGTTCACTGATTGTGAGAAGCTCTCCCTAATTCCTTCATGGGATGTAATGGAAAACCATTTATACTTTTTTTAGGTATTCATAAGGAGGGTCAGTGACTCCTTAATGTCTAGAATAGTCCTTCAAGTATCCCTTCCTCATGGTACCTGATGGCAGAATTGTTCTTAGTGTTGAGGCCTCGGTTGCATCTTCTGTTGATTTGAAGAAAACACCTACGAGTTTATTTTTACCGATCTGAGAGCATTCTTATATCGCATTAGCTCTACTTTGAAAAGCTTCCGACATGACTTCCTCATGTGCGAAATTCCTCTATTCCACTAGAAGATGAGCTCCTTGATTTCATGCTTGAACAAGAGATTTTAGTGAGTTGTTAAAAGCTTTCGTGACCCCGCCCTCTACATTAACTATTCCATCTTTTGATGCCAAAATCCTTTAGCAGATCCTTTCAGAGAAGGACCATATATCCTTACATTTCGGCGATCTTATCTAAATCATCAGCGTTTTATGATAGGAGTACGAATTCCCCTCAAGACTTTCCATTCCCTGATCATTTCATACACGCCCTCCATTGCAAAGGTGACATGTGAAACGTCTTGTCTGGTGCTACAGTCAAAAGACGGCACACTGCCTCTGTTGCATTTGGCAAGGATAGTAACCAGTAGGTCCACATTTCCTGCATTGGTGTTACTACTCTCCCATAACCCTTCCCTCCGTATGAACATCACCATAAGTGAATGTGAACATACTGTTATTTGATCACAATACAAAATGTTTGCTTTCACTACCAAAAATTTTATCTTTGTGTCTACACGGACTATATGTAATATACATACATGGGTTTTTTTAATTTGCATTGGATTTTAATTTGCATTACTTTATCTAATGGAAATGCAAAAGAATTACCACTGTTCGCAATGACAATTACAAAATTTTGAATTTGCATTTGTTCAGGCAATGAAAATGCAGGTTGTGGAATCAGATGACAATTGTAATGAAATATGGCAATGCTTTAAATTGTTTTGAATTTGTTTGACTGCTGGCAATTCCGTCTTTAAAGTATTTTATATATAGAGGTTTGTGTCTTCGATAGGCATTGCCTCATAGTACTTTCAAATTCATAAACCTGTACTGTATAAAGTATTTGAAAACCAAAAGTGCCAGATATGAAGGAAATGCTTTGCAAATAAGTACAATTGCCAATGGTTTTGAAATTGTTTTGAATTTGCATTTCGAAAGGTAATTCAAATTAAACTACAAATTATAATTGTCATATAATTAATTTGCTCCATGTATGGTAATAAATCTACCCCCAAGATAGATTTGGTGGTATGAGTATAACTTTTTTATTACACGCATATTGAAGCTGATGCACGGTTTTAATGTGGTCTCTGGCAAACATATTATTTTCATGTTATAAACATAAGACAACGTTGGGCTAAATACAAAAAAAGAAAAAAATTCGCAATTAAATTTGGATTTTTGTTTGATGACTTTTGCCGTTTATTTGTTGACCCAAATGGTTAGAGCTTTGAAAACAATATGACGAAAGAACAAACTTGCTGAATTGCCATTACACAAACATATTAGTTGTTGGATACCTTAATCAATTATGGTCACAATTTTAATGGCAAATAATTTATGGTTTTTTAAAACTAATTGCTTTAAAATAATTAAACGTACGCAAAATATTACATTATGTCCCGGGAAACAAATGTTATAACAATTGTTATTATAGTAAAATATGTATCATACTCCAAACATATTAATGATTGTCTATAAAGATTTTGTAATTGTGTGTAAACATATTCCAAAACATATTTTTTCTGCTCGTAATTATTCCATATTGTCACAGTCATCATTAATTTGAAATGAAATTGTTCAGGGAATGGTTTTTTCATAGAATGATTCCATTAGTGAAACTGTTGCGCAAACTACGTTATCTTTATGTTGTCCGTCCAAAGTAGTTTTCGAGTTAGGATTACTTCTGCATATGGACAATTTTATAAACTTTCCTAATAAGTGACGCTCCTCAAATGTGTCTATTTTTGGTTCTCTTTAATACTTAAAACAAGCTAATAACTTGATAACTTTTTCTTTTGTCTTTATCCACTCATGTCTTGTACATTGAAGCACTTGCTCTCCTAAAAAACTCCCTTCGTTCGTGCAAATCAAAACGACTGCTGATACCAGCAAATATCCCTGTGATTTGTTATCCATATCAGTTGGCAACTGCTTCCTTAAAGCAAATACTCTTGGTGTCACAACCTTCAACTGCGGAGCATTTTAATCGCAGAGCATGTTTCATAGGGTGTCAGCTTTTTAGTTCATTTTGAAAAAAACCAAATAAACAGAAAAATTTTCCGCACAGAACAGATACATTTTTCCTCTGCATAAAACTGAGACATTGGTGTGCCAGCCACCAAAATGAGGGCCATCCTAATGTGTTGGTCTTCGAATTATTTGTTTTTTTTGAGATAAATTGAACCACATTTTCTACTTCCGTAGAATGTCAGGCACACTTGAGTTGAATTTTTCCTTGACACAATTCGGTTATACACTCAGAATAGCAGACAGAATCTTTATTGACAACAATCGAATTTTCCTGTATTTTACATTTAGGAATTTGTCATGCACTTAATATTGAATGGAGCAGTTCAATATCGTTACAATGCACATATATTAACATACCTGTGCAAGCAGGCATGAACAAGAACTATCTATACTCTTGATTGGTATTCTGATATGCATTGATTTCGTAGAAATCAAGGAAAATGCTTCAGATTTTGGTATGCATGCATTTAAATAAGATCGCTTGGCTTTTTTTTAAAACAATTTTGTTACGAAATGAAAACAAATACCTGGGAAATCCCTGCAAATATACTTCAATGTGTCATGTGTTATGAGAAAGTATGCAATAGTTGTTATGATTTTAAAAGCCTCAAAGTATGCAACATTTGTGGAGTTTAATTCTAAAGTATCATATAAAGTGTAAAAGGAATATAGAAGTATTAAATGGATTTTAAACGAACGTAGTATTTGGCGTAAGAAAAATACTGTGAGCTCTTATGCATTTTCAACCAAGAGTTTCTAGACTTCCCGTGTAAATATTTATTATACTCGGCACAAGATCCTTTATACAAATAATCCTGACGCCCTTGAAACGAAAGAAAATCTTTTGCTAAAAGCTCTTTTGCAGGTTGGAGAGTAGATGTCATTGTTATGTTAAATTTCTCCAAATAGAACCCAGATTCTCTATCCTGGCGATGCTTTTAATAATGACTGCGATTGGATTGTCCTTAATGGAAATGTCTGTGAGATAGTTTTCTCTCGTCCTTATAGCAACTTGACCCCACATTCTTTACTGTTACCTTCAAATTAAAGTACCAAGTCAGTTGAGGCCTTATTTAAATTTTATATAACACTGTTCAACAAAATGATGGCCACAATTCAATAATTGTTTTACTCTAAAAATGAGTTACAGAAAACTGCAGATGCAGGTTCTTTCTTCATTTAAAATAAACCGGTCAATACATGTGGGTTTTGTCTCCATACAGACCCAGGGCACATGCCTGGACCCCAGCCAACCCATACGACTGAAGGCCGCGTTAAACTATTAGTGCATATGGAACGATTCGCTGAGAGAGAAATGGAATGGAACTCCTTTCCATTTAACACAAATCATACTAACATTCTGAACTTAGCGAAAATGATACGCGTCGCTAAGTTCTCGCTAAGTGCTTCATACAAAACAAGCGATTATATAAGCAAGCGATGTAACCAAAACACTCTAAATATATAATTGGAAATCTGCTCCATTTGAAGAGGCAGATGGTGTGCGTAGATATGATGCTAGATGTTTATTTCTAAAAACGGCTCATTTTCACCTCTAAACCAATCCAGTGGGGTGGTCTCATTTTGGGTAGATATCCCTGGAGATAAATAAAAGGGACCAAATTGTTGATATTGTTCCATTAAATGCTTTATGTGTTTGGATTAAATAGCACTCATGGCAAGATATGTTTCGAATGTCAACAGTTTGTGGCGTATTGTACAACTTGATTGTCTAATGTTAATTATGCCTAAAAGTATGCCTTCACTGAAAATTGAAAAGCTACCTCATGTTAACTTACCACTAACGTTTGACGGTAACGCAAGAACAATCTCAGATAATCGAGACCAGATGACATCTCACCACTAACGATTAAGTAAGTTTGTACTCTACAAGTAAAATTAAGATATCCGTTGACTTTGGATTTGTTCCCATGAACGGATTGGGGAGAGCTTCTCACAACCAGTGAGATGTGCGTATTCTAGTTTTGCACTCACTTGTTTGAACTTACAGTTTCACACTGGTTCCGAATGTTAGTTTGAGAAGCTTTTTTATGGCGAAGTACTCGATAGTGTTGCCATCGCTAAGCGAGGTGACCGTCATGAAACGGCAGGGTGGTCAAAGCAGGGATCGAACCCACGTTCTCATGTACAATAGCCGCTTACACAAATCATTGAACTAAAGACGGTGTCTGGGATTCATTAACGGGAAATTAAATAGCAAGTAACAATATCATGTCGGCTGTGAATGACGAAGTAAAACAGTCGAAGTATTGTGATGAAGTCTCTCGAAAACAGGATCTAGAGCACGAGGCTGTCCATAATATGTCATGGATAAGGGGGAATAAATATAAGGTGCGCTGCTGATAATGACATAAATGAAAACTCATCGAGCTCTATGTGACGCTGGTGGAGAGACAAACAAATGTTGATGTTTCTTCGGAGCAATCTCCATCATAGTGATGTGACATATCCCACATATAACTTTCGTATATAAGTATGTTGCTCTTAAGGGTATATAGTGATAGGTATGACGTTGCGATCTGTCTGGAATTGATGGGCACCAAAATTTCCTACATGCCCAATGAAGAAAAGGGTCCACTAACACGTGTCTCGAGGGCAAGAGGCAAGTTGCCATCAGTACCCTTAAAAGGACTCATAGAAGAGTCAGAAAAGGTAGGTCTCCAATGATTTTGGACGGGAATACAAACCGACACCATCTATTATGGCGTAGCACTGTTATCAATGAGAAGGGGGAAACACATCTTCAGGATCAAGTAGGTGATCACTTATTGAAGTACTTACTCAGAATCTACTAGGTTCTAGCCTTGCTATATGTGATAAAGCATAGGCACTAGATGCCACTTTTACAAAGGAGGACATGTATGAGATGATCAGGGAATGGAATGCCATTGATGCCAATTCGTTCTCTGATCACTACTAAAGTACATGTGGAATGGAATTAGAGCATGATCCAGCCTAAAATAGTGCATTGTAATGTGAGCAAGACTGACTGCGCTTGCAGGAGTTGGTTGGGATTACAACCATCTATGGAGATAAAGTCCCAAGCCGGGTTGGTGAATAAAGTGGACAGAAGTTCTCTTAACAGGTCGATAAAAAATCTCTTATCCATGAACGAAGTCTAGGGAGAAGAAGAAGTCTTGCTGATGGAATGGAGAACTTGCTGCTATAGGGAATTCAAGACTATTTAATGATGCCAATTCTTCGAGTGACAAGAGGGATCAGTACAAATTTGACTTAAGGAGGTGTAAGAAGACGCCAAGAATGAACTCATGGATGCTGGTCTGTAAATTAGTAGAATTTACATACATCCGGGGCGTCGAGGCTCAGCTAAGTTCTGCCGTCAGGCAACCCAAGTGAAGTAGTTCAAGGACATTTTGGGCAGTGGCCATCATGCTGTGGGAATTCGCTAAATCTCCTTATGAATACCCATTTTTGTGAATACAGCTGAACGAGGCGCCAGATTGAAGTAAACCTACTTCTTATAGATCAAAAGTTTCCGAAAAAATTGTTACAGGATTAAATGGATCAAGGATTATAGAGGCTAGGGGCAGTTTTTGGAGGGTTACAAGAGTGGTGTTTATTCGCAAAGCGGGAAAGGCCTCTGGCACTGCTCCCAAAGGCTTTAGATGTATAAGCCTGCCTTCTTCCTACTGAACAGTTTGGAACGGCTGACAGATGGAAACTTTCGCGTGAAAGGGGACAACATGAGTACTGTTAGACGAGACCTACAGATGCAGGTGCTAATAAACTAGTAGGATATACATATAGGTATAGAGAAGTCGCTGGCTGCTAAGCAGTATCCGTTGTTAGCCTTTCTTGACATTGAGGGTGCATCTAAGAAAATCACATCTAGTGCGATAGAATAGTCGCTACTGACCCTTAAGGTGATACTGGATCTTATGGGACTTGCATACGAAGTGCTCAGAAGGTGACGTGTCATGGCTGAATGGGACACCTCGAACTCTATATTAACAGAGATTTACCTCAAGGAGATGTCTTGTTGGTTCGATCCCTGCTGAGACCACCTTACATTTCTTTCGACGATGGACACCTCGCTTAGTGATGGCGACACTATCGAGTACTTAGCCATGAAAGCGCACATCTCGCTGATTGTGAGAAGCTCTCCTCAATCCCTTCATGGGATGTTATGGGACACCATTTTTTTTAGTGGTCTTGTATCCAGATCTAGTGGACCTTGTGCTAAATGGAATACTGGTCACTGTCAAAAAAAGAAAAAGGGTGTGAAAATTGGTGCTTATGGGGATGGCATGGCAATAGCAATAAGGAGTAAATATCCCAGTACTCTAGGGTACCAGGGTAGCTTACGGACTCTGAGCTGATGGACGGGTGGAAATGGACTATATCTAAACCAGAATAATACTAAGCTGGTCCTTTGCAACCGAAGGTATAAAATTCGTACCTCGGAACCTATAACGAAACTTTCACTTTCTGAAAATAGGCTTTCCGAGTGGATCAAATAACAGGATGTTATTTTACAAAGCAGTCGTAGTTTCAGACCCAACATAGTGGAAAGGGATAGCAGGTGAAAATATCCAACTGTAAAATATTTGGCATTAAAATCCACGTTATTTAACAAGTTTTCGTTGGAAAATAACGAAAAGGACTGGGACATTTTGCAGATATCCTTAGTTTGTTTTCCGGCATTTTAACCCCCAAACAGACCGATTTCAATCATATTCAATCACAATTTTAATCAGGCTCAAAGGACTCAAACAGGTCATTATAATCATATACAATACAATTATAATCAATGTAAAAAGCAATCATCAGAAACCAATCCCAATGTAAATAAGGCTCATAGGTCTCATACAAATGTGAGATATCGACTTTCCGTTTTCGGTGATCCCAAATCAAATTAACTGTGCAAGAACAGACAACGTATTTGTGACACATTTTTATATTCAAACTGCCCATTTTAATTCACATTTTTGGGGTTTATTGAATTGGGACGTAAAGGATATATAAGGAATAAAGGTTTAATATATGAAAATATCATCAATCTTAACTAAGAATAAAATTCTCATAGAACATCAGGTACTTGAGTTTTTGGGCATACTTAAGGCTAAATAGCACTGCCAAAATCCTTATACTGAAGCAGTCCAGGAGCCTGTCGTTCATTTGGCTTAGGAATTATCCACTCCCAAAAAAGTGATATATTGTGTAGTCAATCATTTTCTTATCACACGTAATGCAAAAACCATTAGGTTATTCTAGCAATATGACCTAGCACCAATAACTCTACTTGGACGTTGTAAAGGGTGTCCCTAAATTTACGCAACATTTAAATTTGCTGCTATCAATGTAGAAAAGAGTTGGCAACCCTAAAAAACCCAGCTGACAGCTGACAGTTCAGGGTTAATAAAAATGGCAAATTACATTATTGAATAATATTTCAGAAGTAATGAAAGTTTTGCGGTCGCAATTACTGGTGTTCTGCTGCTACTGGTGTTCGATATCGCGACATGATAAAACAGTTTTTTTTTTTGCCGTAATTGAATGAAATAGATGTGGCCAATATTTCGTTTCAACAAGACGGTGCCACATGTCATACAGCTCGTGAAACTCTTCAATTACTGCAAGAGATATTTCCAGGTCGCGTCATTTCTCGAGTTGGTGACCAGAACTGGCCCCCAAGATCGTGTGATCTAACACCATTAGATTTTTTTATGGGGTTTTTTAAAATCACAGGTCTATGCTAACAAGCCCACAACCACTGGTGATTTAAAGGAGGAGATTCATCGTTGCATCAATGAAATTCGACCAGATTTATGCAGAAAAGTCATGGAAAATTAAGACAAACGAATACGTATGTGTATGGAAAGCCGTGGAGGCCATTTGCCAGATGTTTTATTCCATAAATAACCCTATCCTATGTACTTTACGATTCAATAAAAATATTACCATAAGAAGAATAAAAACTTTGTTTTCTATTCAATTCAAATGTTGCGTGAATTTTGGGACACCCTTTATTACCTGATGGCATTGATCGGTTATATTTTGTGTCTTTTTTCTGTTGAATTTAATCATGTTACTTTTGCATTCGTATCTTGAAAGAAAAACCCTCAGATATTATTCCGTAGGGATTTCGCAACACTCGGTGCAACTGTCTGTAGTGTCGCCATAGGGGCTGTGATCATTTATTTTTCATATCAGTCTCAAAGCTCTATCACTGTTTCCAGCATTACAGACATGGTCTCAAGTTTGAGCAAGCAGTAGAATAGGTAAGCTTTCAGAGCTACTCCAATATGCGACGTTTTTATCTAGCTGGTGTCTCTAATATTGTCTCCTTCTCCACCTCGTACATTCCTCTCCATGAACATCTTTTGAAACATATTATATTCCACTTCTCCAAGTGCTTCAAATAATAATCATAAAATTCAAATTTAATCCATTTGTGGTTTTAATATTCTTCAAATTCCTAAAAGTATACACCATTATCTATACATTCATAATTCATCCGGAAGATATGCTATTGATTTTGGTTCAATCAAATTCCAGTATCCAGGCAATAAATATAAATCAATCACTTAGTGAACACTTAAAGACCAATAGCCAGCCATCTGAAGTATCTTAGTATAGATGCTGTTATATATATATACT
This sequence comes from Phaonia tiefii, assembly GCA_963931995.1. NCBI lineage: Eukaryota > Metazoa > Arthropoda > Insecta > Diptera > Muscidae > Phaonia > Phaonia tiefii. The sequence goes on along the minus strand of OZ008371.1, from coordinate 163,170,773 downwards.
ATTTGCCCAATGGCTGATTTGGATAGAGTGGAAGGAGACCTTAATTCCAGTGAAACAGTAAATTTCATTTCCCAAATTATTTCAAGGAAATACCAGAAATTTATATCGCCAAAATACAATTGATTTATATAAAATTGCGTTGCGTTGCTATCGAAATCGTATCGTAGTAAAGTGTATTGGATTGTATTGTATTGAAAGAACTTGATATTTGTTTTTGCATAACAGCAGTTTGATTAGATTTTTCATCCCCAGCTCGCTTTCGGATCGATGACAGTTTTATCCTTTGTCTAAACATTTCCATTTTTTTTTGCTTTCGGCTACAAACAAAGAAGATATGTTGGTGCAATTTTTCCCCATCTCTTTCATTTATTTTTATGAAATAACAATAATCCCTAAATGTATGCAGCAATTTATGCTTTGAAATGACATCCTTAGGGTATGCAATATTTGTTTTTTTTTTTGTGTTTTTTCTATATATTTTGTTAGTTATGTCTATTTATAAACTTCGTGGTAATGATTAAGGAAGAGAATGCTTTGGGGCCAGGATTAACATGATGTTGTATTAGGGGCATGAAGTTGTACTCGAAGTAGGATGGCAGTTCTAAAAGAGGTCACGTTTATTTGTATATCATTTGACTGCAAATGGCGGTGGGGCCATTGTTGGCATTTTGCTCGCAGCTATTCATATGTATGGGAGGAACAAAAGAAAAGCAGCTCCATTTTGTCGCCCCCAAATTAATTGGATATTTCCTCGTTGTAATCGGTATATCGGATATCTGTTGACAAATGCTCCGAACGTTTTTGGGTTGGACTGAAATTTAATATTGAATGTTGAGTAGAAAATGTATTAGTTTTTGGAACTAAATTATAGTTGAAAAATAGAGCAGAGCGGATGTGCTGAACTGACTGATGCTAATTAATTTTCGCTGATGCGACAAAGTTTAAGAGAATTTTCTTTGATTCCCTTACTTCTGCATTTTATGGCTCACAGAAACTTAAGGAAAATCACATAAATTGGACAAAACAGGAATGCTGTGCCTAAGCTTAAAAAATAGCCCAAATGGGAAAAAGAATTTCACCATAATAAGAGAAGTCGCTAAGGACATAGTGCCATAGAGAGTTTCATTATAAGCTGATCCAGTTCTTGACTGGACACGGAGGATCCATGAGTTGTTTAGAAAAATGTGGGCTCCACGAGTCTCCTTTGTGTCCGCACTGACCCGACAAAGATGATATCGCGAAACATGTTATCGGATACCCGCTGTTTAGTGAAAAGAGGACGTAACCTGAGATGTACATGAACGTGCGAGTAATTATAACTCCTGAAAATTCAATCACAGATTAGATGGTGGTGAGTACAGGCTGAAAAGTTTGTCTTTGTTTGTTGTTTGGATGCTAATATAACGGGTTTGTAGCTTGTCGCAAATATTGTATACTTGCGTCCAAACACATTGTGTTTGCAATTCAATATAACATGTTTCGAACACAATGTTTAATAGGTTATAATATATGTATTGGTGACCCAAATGTGGATTTGTTTATTCAAAACTGCTGATGACAAAAACGTGAAAGACACTATAGAAACAAAACTTCCCGAAAGCAAAGCTTGCAAACATGTACATGATTCTTGCTAAGATGTTGCTTCGGCTGTTATTTTTCTGCGGTCGTACAGCGAACCATATTTTAAATGCGACTGTCAGAAACTACAGAATCCAGTAAGGGAAATTTGAGATTTTGACATTCAAAGAAGTTAATTCTTCAGCAGAAAAGAGCGGTTCACCTTTGCTGACAAAAAAATGCAACCAGGTATAAGGGCACTCTCTGCAAGCTTATTTACAGACCTCTTCAATGATGTAGGTTCCTCGGTGTGTGTATTTTATTCCTTCGGTTCGAGGTTTGGGAATAGGAAGTTTTGAAGGGTAGTTTAGGTGGAATTGGCGCTCGCCATTGATACACTTAGTCTAATGAGAAACGTTGTGATACGATGGGACGTCATGTTCCATTTCCATCATTAAACCTGTGAACAGATCTGATGTGGTTATGAGGCATTCATACCCCATCCCAGTGATCCAAGCTGAGCGAGAAAAAGGGGTATAGTAGAACCTGATGAACCAATTTGTGCTCGGTAATGAGATTTTATGGGTATTCAGCTTAACTTCCTGAATGTCTTCTAGATTACGAAAGAAATAGGGTCGTTCGTACTGTCTCCTACTCACACAAAATGTATTCTGTAGTAACCATGAGCTAAGATACCAAAACTAGACGCGTATCTGCCTGTGAAAGAGTGCCCAGTGATCACAGCTATTAGCGTAGACATATCCTGACTAGGAGTACATATCACGTTTTTCGAACGACTTAGGTCATAACTTTTCCCATCTGCCTGGTAATCCAGCAATGTGTGCCTGCAAAACATTTTTCTTTCGCCAGTATAAGAACTTCAATTTTACACATGAGTTTGCATGCAGAGAGAGGCATGCATACATCATCCACACCTACACGCTGAAAACTAACGGCCCCAGCAACATATTGCAGACACCATGTACATGGTTGCAAGCATTGTTTTCGTGAATTGAAGATTTGTTGGTTTATGTTTCTTTGTTGTGACAGATATCAGTGTCACAAATACATATGTTATAATCCATTAATCATTGTATCCCAAACATGTTATATTGAATAGCAAATACAATGTGTTTGGACACAAAAATATTATATTTGCGACATGCTATATTTGCATCCAAACAACAAAATAGGACACACTTTTCAGCGTGCAGTGTAATTAGTAAGATATTCTCTTATCTCGCCAGCTCATCGGGTCTATCGTTCCCTGGAATGTTCTTGTAATCTGACACCCATATAAGGCGGATATCAAACAGCTTGGCCATCTTATTTAAAGATGCACGGGAGGTTTGGTAAATTTTTGCAGTCAATAATACAGATTGCAGAGATTTTATAGCAGTCCGACTATTAGAGTAAATATTGATAATCTTTTCGGACAGTGCAGCTTCTCAGATTGCCGTGACTTCTGTCTGAAAAACACTACAATGGCCTGATGGCCTTCGTGCAAGGTACATCAACCACTTTAGAATAGACTCCCAAATCCGACTTCGCCTTTTTGTTTGGATATGCACTCCTTCCGCTCCTGCATATCTGAGTGGATCAAATTCTCGAACGGTTGAGTGAATGACATGTATTCCACGTTTTTTGTGAATTGTTGCAGATGGGAGTACGCTTGATGCAGTTCGAATGAAGTTCAGATGTCAGGAAGCCAAAATGTCAAGCATATTTCGGAACTTCACTGATGCTATGCTGCCGTCAGGGTCAGGTAATTTGTAGTGCTTAAAAATTCCTATTGCCCAGTGTAGTGTTTCTTCTTGCACGATATTTCCAGCAAACTACGAGATGACGTAGTTGGTCGGAGAGTGCGACTATAAGTTTTCGGACCATTTACATGGGAGTGCGTTTTCAGCAGGAAGTCTATCGATTGACGTCCATCGCTCGGTAGATCGCCGGTAAGAACGCCAAAGTTTCTCTGCGATGCGACGGGTACATCAAGGACCTTTTTATATCTTAAAGAATGTAGGGGGCTCATGGGTTACACATTCTTAACCCCGAAGACTTATACGATATTTATTTATTGTTATTGTGTAAATTGGCATTGATTCGACAAAGAATGTCCTTTCAGAGTTAAAGTGTCTACCCTTTATAATTTATAACAGCACACCCGCAAATTGTGTGGTTCTCGTTGATATCCGCACAAAGAGCGATACCCATTTTATTTCTCTCGGCCTCATCAATTAGTTTCTTCAACAGAAAAGATGGCTGGAGCACAGTATCTGCAATAGCCATGTATGCTGAGGCTAAACTTTGTCCGCCTCCAGACTGGTAGTGGTAACGTCTCTATCACAATAGTTAGTCATTTATTTCTGTCGCATTTGTGATCCCTGGTCAACAGACGAAGAACCAGATAAATCATCTGGTAATTGATGGAAGGCATTCTACTAGTGTAATTGTCGTAGGTGTGATTCGAGGAGATAATATGGATTCGGATCACTACCTGGTTGCAGCAAAGGTTCGCATAATGATAAACATACCGAAAGTCGGACGAAACCGGACATAAAGAAAGCTGGACATCGGAAAGCTGCAATTACCAGAGATAGGCCACGGCCTATGCAGAGAAGCTTACTCAGATACTGGCGCATAACAAACCCTCGCCTCATGATCCTGTAGCGCAGTGGAGGTACATTTCCCATTCTATGAAAACGGATGCAGAGACCGCACTTGGTTATGAAAAACCTCTTAAAGACCAATCATGGTACGCATGGCAAGTGTTGAACAGACCGCTGTACGTATGGCAATGCTTCAGTCAAATGCAACTCGAGCCGTAACAGAGCGTTATAAGAAGAAGAGGAGAGAGGAAACCTGTTTGTTTAGGAAGAAGCAATGACTGTGAAGAAAAGGCGACAGTGGGAAAACTAAATTTTACAGAAGGAAGAATGAGACCCTAAAATTCTACCAACAAGTACAAATTCAAAACAAAGGGTAGTGGATCAGGACCCCCTTGTTGTGGAGATAAGGATGGGAATCTTATCGTAGGTGTGCAGAGTATGTTGGTAATATGGACATATCACTTCTCTGCTTTACTCGTACCAGGAGACTTCAATATAGATTAGAGTATGGATCACATAGAGAACGATGTCGTCGACTGCCCCTGCTAACCAAAGCGAAGTTAGAACTGCAATTTCCAGGCTTAATAACAACAAAGCCACTGATGGTGATGGACTACCGTCTGAGCTGTTTAAACCGGGGGGGGGGACTATGATTTAGAAAGGTGCATGCATCAGCTCATATGCAAAATCTGGCGAACGAATGAATTCCCGACGATTGGAGTCTTAGAATATTGTGTCCTGTTTTGAAAACAGGCAACCGTTGTATATGTATCAACTATCGTGGAATAATTAATTCATCATTCATCGCATTGAAGGGCCACTCGACCTTAATGTGCGAAAGACTGAAACCGTTTGTTGCAGACCTGATCGAACCTTATCAGTGTGGCTTTACGGCTGGAAAGGCAACAATCGACCTGATATTCACATGACGACAAAACCTGGAGAAAAACCACCAAAACAAATCGACACCTACCACCTCTTTGTTGATTATAAGGCTGCCTTCGATAGGCCGATACGGAGAAAACGGTACCAAGCTATGCCGGAGCTTGGTTTCTCTGCTAAGCCTTCACGTCTTTGTAGAATAACACTGAACGACACGAAATCCTCAGTAAAGATTGAAGGAGATCTGACCGCGATCATCATGCGAACTCTTCAACAAATTAATTGAATAAAAATATCAGTAGCAAAAATCACATTCTGCTCGCGTATGCTGATGATTTAAACGCCATTGGGCGAAATCTCCGAGAAGTTACTTCAGTATTTGCGAGAATTGAAAAGGAAGCAGAATAAGTGAGTTTTGTAGTAAACAAGGAGTCTTCGAGAGAAAAATGCTCCGAAATATTTATGTTCCTTTAATAGAAATGGTGAGTATCGATGACGGATGAATTACGAGCTGTATTATCTGAATCGCAGCATTGAAGTATTCATGTGTATCAAAAATTAATAAATAAGAATAAAAGGAAAAGAATAAAATATTTAAAAAAGACGACCAAATGCTCGAACATTTTAATTTTGAATATAATACTAAAGGTCGGGTCAGATAAATATTAACTTTTTTAAATCAGAACTATTTTTTGTCTTTTTTCTTATAATAGTTTTGAAAAACTGTAGTTTCCGCTATTGATCACTTTATAACTGGGTAATGAAATTCGCTAAGTTTTAGTATTTTTGGTTTCTGATTAATATGTATGACACAGTTCCCAATTAAATAAAATTCAGATTATTATATATTTATATAAAAAAAAATACCAGCAACCAAAAACTAATCTAAAACTACCCCCATCACACAATGTAAATGTCGAATGTAATGATTTGTTGTCGACATAATGCTTAACACATTCTAAACACGTACAAGACCACGTACCCTTCTTCACTTACACATTCTCATACACACACACATAACAAATAGCCCTAATGTATCCTTACACTTTACTACTACTACTACTGAAACAACTATTCCCACCACTACTACTCTGGCCACTACGACTCTTACCACTACAAAATATTTTACACATACTTACATGTTCAAATTCCATATTCACACTCTGTTATAAATGTCTATAGACAAATTTTCAAATAGGATTAAAAGGCAAAAAAGGACGAAGCTGTCATTAGTTGTAAGCAGTTGGTGTGGGTGTGAATGTATTTGAGAGGGGAGAGTGTATTATTATCTACGTGTGTAGGCTGGCAAACTGCAAACACGTGTACACGAGGACATGACTCCTTTTTATATGTTGGTCTTTCTGTGGGGATTTCAACAAAAATCTAACTAATTAATTGACATTTGTTTTTCAGTTACCTTTCGTAGCTTTGGGTGATGCCAATTCTGTAGCTTTGGGTGCATTTTACACCAACAAATGTCTTAGACAAAAACTCATTAATGAGCGTTTTTTTTCATTGTTAATAACAACCAATAATTATAACAGGCCTCTGCGGTATTGTGGCAGGCACTTCAGAGACAAAACTACTTTAAGACTAAAACAAATTTATCAAATATACCCGATACTTTTTGGAAGCTGGTATAATCTTTATTTATACTCTAAGAAGAGCGAGTTTTGATTGTGCTCCTTAAAATATGCAGTATAATACTTGGGCAAATTCTCCCTAAGCTTAGGCAATACATATGAAAAGAATACTTGGAGCATAATACTTGGGCAAATTCTCCCTAAGCTTAGGCAATACATATGTATATAACTGAAGTTTATTACATTTGTAAACAACAATTTCCTAAATCTTCCAAGAAAATATATAAAGATTTAATTTATGAATTAACATCTTTGGATTTATTTAATATTTATCAAATTTTCTAGTGACGTTCTGGAAGCTGGTAACATCACTTTTTATACACCAGGGTATGCCACCTATTTGGTGTGCTCCCTAAAGTACTTTGACCAGATATGCCTAAGAATATGCAATACATATTTAAATAACGCAAGTTTATTGCATTTTTACATAAAATTTCCGCAAATGTATTAAGTGAAGTACAAAGATCTAAATTCTAAAATGAAACTCCACACATTTCTTAATCAATTATCATATTTAACCCTGACTATTTGGAAGGTGGTGGAATATCCTTTTATAATATAAGGCTTACAAACAGCTCTGTGATGAGCTCCTTGAAGTATGCAGTATAATACCTTGGCGAATTATACCTAAGGTTATGCAATACATGTATAAATAACTTAGGCTTAGAAGATTTGTAAAACAAAAAAATTTCCGAAATGTATCAAGAGAACTAAAAAGTTGTAAATTGTTTGGTGTAGTTATGGTATGGAGGCATCGTAACCTTATGGATGCCCTTATTTCTTTCAAAATAGTGAAGAAGACACCGCTAGCGTCAGTGGTTCTCGGTAGAGGGTGATATTAACACACTTTCTGTGCTCAGAGCTCGACAACGTCGATATATCCGAGTTGTAGTTCCAACAAGACGACTCTCTATGCCATGCAAGTGACTTCACGCTCAATGTTGTGTTGGCAACTGGGTCATCTTACGACCAACGCTCGTCATTTGGCTAGACGCGGCTATTTTTCCTGGGGCTACGTCAAGTGATTAGTCTATGCTAGCAAGCCAACCAGTTTGGACGAGCTCGAGGCTAACATTTGATAACAATAAAATCGGAGCAAATCATCAAAAATTGGAAGCAGTGTGAGCGAAGCAGAGCCAGCTATTTTAATGATGTAGTATTCTATACCTAATGGCATAAATGCAGCTACAAATTAATACAGACTCCATTTGATATCTCACAACGTTGTTGTTTTATTTTATTTTTTCTACCATTCTTATCTGGTCACCCTTTATATCAAGAGATCTATAAAGATTTAAATTCTAAAATTAACATTTTTGCTTTCACTATAATATTTGCGTTGTTATTTCTGATTTTCAATACAACAACTATTTTGAAATCCTTTTAAAAGTTCTTGTAGACCTATGGCAACTCCGTATTGGTTGCCCTAAAGTATCCAGCACAATACTCTGTTCAACTCTGTTCAATAATTTCTAAAAAATATATCAAAATTTTTATATATATGTGTTATAATATTTTGAATTAGTGGTTTGCTAATATAAATTTAAAGAAGTCTTTGAAGGGAACTATGAAAACAGATCTAAATACTGTTAAAAAATATTTGGGTACCCTGCGAATAGGTAATACGAGTATGTTTTGTGTTCTACCGAATACTTATCCCTTAAAGTATGCAATACATTTTTTAAAATCTACCTAAAAAAATACAGAAATGACATCACGTGAAACGCGTCAGTTTTCCAGACACTTACTTCGATCACGCAGTAGAAGGTAGTACAAATGTTTCAGCACAAAAATTAGCACGATGTTAGCGTGTCCGACTAGAAAACGGCAGCTGGTGAAGTTTCTGGATTCGAATTCCACCAAAGAAACAAATTGAATATTATATTGTTTTTTGATTTTTGTTGTTTTTTTGGTCTTTTGCAATGTTTCATTTAAAGTTGTAGTAATTTTTAAAAAATGGGCAAATGTGGCAAGTACAGCAAACGAATATTTAGTTGCCAAATATTCGCCTAAAGGTATACCATGCAAATAGCGTGAAGTGTTTTTGATTTTATATGTTTACAATTTTTGTTCTTTAATACAAGAGCTACAACTTATCCTCAGAGAGTAAATCAAAATTCCGAATAGTTTGCAAGATATGAGCCTGACAAAATTATCACTTTTTGCAAAAACTACACCGAGGCCCCAAATTTTTGAGGGCCCATGAAAAAGTGAATGACTTTGGGCAAAACTGGGGGATATGAGCCTGACAAAATTATCACTTTTTTGCAAAAACTACACCGAGGCCCCAAATTTTTGGGGGCCCATGAAAAAGTGAATGACTTTGGGCAAAACTGGACACGGGTCTTTTTTTTGGTCTTTATCACGTAGTGGTGTCCGTATGTGGGTTATATTTTTTGTGTTGCACTGTGTAATTATTAAATTTTTTAACAATTTTTCCTCGACCGGGATTCGAAGTCAAGAAGTCATCATCGAGCTATCGAGGACGTTGAGCTTTGACGAACAAGACACTATTAGTGCCAGAAAGTAATTTTCTTGTGACAAACACAATAATATCTGTATTGCAATTTCGGATTCCCGTATGCCGATAATCCGAACATAGTACTTCGTTGGACGTACTGAAAGGGGTAGAGCCATTGAAATTGCTCCATTGTATTTTTGTTGGGTTTCATTACTACTAATCCCATTATTGTGGTTGCAATTTTTTTTTATTTTAGCTAATATTTTATATGGGAGATTTTTGTATTTTAGCTATTCCGGCACTTGAAATGCTTACGTCGATGCCATTTCTGATATTTTCAAATTTTTGTTAAACTAGACCAATGTTTTTGGTACTTGATCGATTTTAACGATTTTCATATTTAAGTGATTTTTTATACGTTTTTTTATTTTATCAACCTTTTATTTCAGCAATTTTTTTAATTCACATCGTGATAAAATAAATTTTAGAAAATTGTTGAAGGGCATTTCATGGCAAAACCTGTATTACTAAAACTTTAAAAACTGTTAGAAATTTTATTTTTTTCCTTTTAGGTAACATGCTTAATATTCTCCCTAAAATATGCAATCAATACTATTATAGCTAATCCCTTAGGGTATGCAATGCAAATGGCTGAAACCTATATAATGAAATAGAAGGGTTCCAATACTAAAAACATATTCACCTGTTTTTTAACAATACGTGGCATAAAATTTGTGATTTTCAAAATCAAAGCTATTCCTGAATCTCTCTTAATAAGTCTAAACTATATCATTAGAACTAAAGGGCGTCCCAAAATTTACGCAAGATTGAATGTAATTGAATTGTTGATTCTCGATATGTATGGCATGTAGTACCGTGTTGATGAAACCACATATTATCCTCATCAATATCATTCAATTTAGGAACAACAAAACTAGATTATCATGTCGCAATATAGCACCAAGCACTGTTATTGTCATACCAGCCGCATTTTCAAAGATAAATAGTTCTTTGATCGAGCTCCAGCTCAAAATCTACACCAAACAAGGACACGTTGTTGATGTGTTTGTTTCTCAACTGTCACTCGTGTGTTTTCTGTACCCCGAATGCGGCAATCTTGACGATTACCAATGCCATCATATGAAACCCCTTCATTACTTTTTAATAATGACAACGCGTTGTTCTTCCTTTTAGAGTTTCGTTTTTAATAAACCTGAAGTGTCAGCTGTTTGCTCAACAACAACGCTCTACCGCCCACATGCCACGAAATTCAAATCTTCCTTGATTTTTGGGACACCCTTTATAAAATTGTCCAAACCAAAAACATGCTAAATTCGCGAATTTAATAGCAAGAAATGAAGTCGAAACTATTTGAATTCAGTAAGGTATCATCCTTGAAGTATGCAGCACAATATTGTTACACATTATCCCTTATAATATGCTATGCTACGATATATGTATTTAAATAATTAAAATTTAATAAACTGATAATTTTAGAAATCTATCAAGGGAACTGTGGCCGTCGGTGGTGCAATGGTTTGTGTGTGCGTCTCTTGTACATGAGATCCTGGGTTCGTTCCCTGCTCTGACCACCTTACATTTCTTTCGGCGGCGGTCATCTCGTATAGTGAAGGCGACACTATCGAGTATTTAGCATTGAAAAGCTTCTAAAAAATAACGTTCGGAATCGGCGTAAAAACTGTGGCTCCCAATCAGTGAGTATAAAACTAGAAAGCGCACAGCTCACTGGTTTTGGGAAGCCCTCCCCAATTCCTTCACGGGATATAATGGGAAAACCATGTATGTGTTTTATTTTTTTTTATCAAGGGAACTATGATGTCTTAAATTCTATAAGCTGTAATGAAATTTATAGAATTTGAAATATTGGATTTGTAGTCTGCGAAATATTATAGAAAGTGTTGACATTGCCCAAGGCAAAAAGCTCGTGCTTGAAGTCTCTCTAAAATAAGCCATATAAACTTTTACCAGGTATCCCTTAGGATATGCAACAAAATATTTAGAAATCTAGCCAACTAAAAGTTTTTCAATTAAGAATTTAGAATTTTCAATTTAGTAGGAAAGTAGACGACACATTGCCCGATTTCCTCCCCAAAGTATGCAGCATACTTCTTCTACATATTATCATTTATGGGTATGTAAAAAATTTGTTTATAATTGGAGCTCATAAATTTATGATCGTTGATTTCAGGGATCTGTCAACGGAACTATAAAGTTTATATTTAAGAGACTGTAACTGCAATTATGTGTAGCTCTGGTCCGTGTAGCTCATTGAATATTGAAAAGTATTCTTCGAAGAAATAATTTCAGATCGAATCATATGTAATAAAATTTGAAAATAGTATAGGAGGAGGTATATTGAAAATCAATAAAACATAATAAAGATTTTAATTCTGCAGACTAAATCTAAACCACAATTTGAAGTGATTAAAATGTTGCCTTTGTAATCTGTAAACTTATATTACCTAGAAATATGTTTACAGCTTATCCCTTAAGTTGTGCAACGAATTGGTCAGAAACCTACCAAACCAACTAAAAAGTTATCAACACAGAAACCATATCTATTTTCGTCAAAAAAAATTTTGATTAATAATTTATAACTTTCATTATAAAATCTCTAGTGGAAATATTGGATACCTTAAGGGTTGTGGCAACTTTCTTAATTTCCTCCCAAAAGTATGCAGCATAATTCATCCACATATTATAATTGAGGATAGGCAAAGTATAAGTTTATAATTAAGGCATAATAGATTAATAAAAGCTGGTTTCAGAAATATATCAAGGGAACTATGAAGTGTTTAAAATTGCGAACTAAATATTAAATACAATTCTGCATTTGCAATATATGTACTTCACTACATACTATTGTGGATATAGGACGACATTCTTGGTATAACGTCAGGTACAAGGCATATGCTTGTTGCCTTCCTAAAATATGCTACAAAAACATATACTACTTATCCCTTAGGATGTGCACCGAAATCCTTACAAACATACCAAAGAAACTTTTTGAAATGTTTAGAATTAGGAATCATTTCTGCTTCTTCTAACAAACTCCTAACGCTTTATAATTTAGGAGCTTAATTATGAAAACTCATTGTCTACCTTAAGGTGATTCGTAACTTTATTGATTTCATCTCCAAAATATGTAGCATAATTGTTCTACATATTGTTGTATAGAAATGTATCAGAGGAACTATAAAGCTTTTAGTTCTATAAACTATGATCAAATTTACATTTTTAAAACTTTGGCTTTGTAATTTTTGCATTTTTGTCGAAATTGGTTACAAATAATGGTATAGACTAAGGTACAAGTTACATGTTTGATGTCTGCCTACCAATAAGCCACAAATACATTTACTACTTATCCCTTAGGTTATGAAATGAAATATTTAGAAATATAACAAAGCAACAAAACTGTTCTCAACTAAGAAGCTATGCCCATTTTCTACTAACTATTTTTGCTTTATAATTTGTAACTTTCATTATAGAAACTCTAGTTGCATACATTGTCTACTCTTAAGTGAATGTCAAATTACTTAATCTCCTCCCCAAAGAATGCAGCATAATACTTCTACAAATTGCCTCTAAGGATATGCAATACAAATGTTTATGTTTAGGCTTAAAGCATTGACAAATGAAGTTGTTTTTAACTATATCTAGAGAAAGCTAGATCTCTTCACATAACATGCTTTGCTTTGCAATTTGTGAATTTCAACGTACAAAGTCAACACGAAACTATATTAAAGTCGATCCCAGGTTGTTCTGATGCCGCCCCTAAACTATGCAACATAATAGTTTTTCATACTCTCCTTCAGGATATGCAACACAAATGTTCATATTTCGTTTAAATTCGTTAACAATTTTTTTTAAAGTGAAGTAAAGTAAAGTTATCTACTTATATTTAAGCCTTTTATTTATAGACAAAGATGTTTTTTTAAACTGTTGTCATGATAACAAAATAATTTTTGGTTTTTAATTTGTGACATTCAATACAAAAATGCAAATCGAAATTATATTAAAATTTGTGCCAACTCTTGCTTGTTGTTGTCCCTAAAAAATGCGGCAATGTTCTTCCAAAATTATCCCGTAGGATATTGCACAAAAGTGTTTATATTTCGGCTTAATTTACTGACAAATATATAGCCAAAAAGTGTTTTATTGATTGACACAATGTACGTTCTAGCACTTTATCAGGAGAACAGAAAAGCCAATATTCACCCAAAAATTGTTTCTTTTCAATTTACGACTTTCAATTCAAGAAGTTACAACGTATCTACATTAAAATCTATGCCAGATTTTGTTTTGTGCCCCCCTGAAGAATGCAGCATAATATTTTTTAAATTATCCCTTAGGATATGCAATACATAAATATTCAAATAACTCATGATGAGTGCATTCATATCACATCCATACATAGATCAAAGTGTTGACATTTGTATGTCGTTCACTTGCAGAATTCTGAGAATTTCTTTTTAGTTTATACTTAAGGACATTTTCTCCCGCATATCCCCAATACTGCTTGATTTCTCACATATTCACACACCATTTGTCAAACACGTAGTACTCAGGCACACCTAGACAATATTTAACGTACTCAGTGGGAAAGAGAGGGAGTGTGAATGCCTTCTAGTAGGCCTGCAAGGTAGGCTTTGCTTCTCGTGGGTACTGTATCTCTCTATATATGAGGGTTTTGCTCCTCGTGGACCCTGCACGTTTATTTGTTCGAAGGTTCGAATACTACTTGGGGGTTCAAACGCTTGACTCCTTGTGAATGATACGCCTTTGTTATGCTAATTTGTTCTTCGTTACCCTTCGTGGGTTCTTCTGCATTGTTTTCAGAAGGCTTTGATCTTCGTGAGTACTGCCTTGTTGTTTATAGGAAGACTTTACTCTTAATGGATAATGCACCTTTGTTTATATAAAGGATTTAGTCCTCTTGAATTTTGCACTTTTGTTTCTTCCTCTGTTTCTACTAAGGCCTTATCTCCTTGTCACTACGATTATCATCGTTTTTGTCGGAATTAACTGAAAGCCGAAATCAAAGTGGAAACCTGCGGGCCAACACTCTTAGCTACCACCACCTCATGTGTTTGACAAGCTAAGTCCCTGCCGCGGACTAGCTACGGTTACAGCAGAGCCAACCGAACACCGATCTGAATGTTGAAGCCGACGATATGAAGTCTTTGTTCATTTTCTGCAACCACCGCATCCGCAATACGGGCCTGGTGTAAATCGCCGATTATCACCGCTTACACTAGATCCAACCAAATGCCGAGTTCGAGGTAGAAACTGACGACCTTATGCCATAAGCCATTATATAAAACCATCACGCCAGCAACCCGAGACTGTTCTTCATCAACGATCGCAATCAACCGAATGTCGACGTTTCTGTACTGATAGAACTAATTGTTTGAAAAGAGGTTGTAGCAAACGTAAATTCGGTTGTTGCTAACGAATTGTAGTTGTCATAACCGAACTGAGGTTGCCACGACTGAATTTCGTTCTACAAAATTTAAATTCGGTTGAAGCAACCTCTTACAGGTTGTGACAACCACGAACAGGTTGAGACAGCCTCGAATAGGCTGTGATAACCTTGAATAGTTTGAGACAACCTCGAATAGGTTGAGACAACCTCGAATAGGTTGAGGCAACCTCGAATAGGTTGAAACAACCTTGAATAGTTTCAGACAACCTCGAATAGGTTGAGACCACTTTTAATAGGCTGAGGCAACTTCCAATAGGTTGAGGCAACTTCGACCAGGTTGAGACAACCTTGAACAGATTGAGACAACCTCGAATATGTTGACTCAACCTCCAATAGGTTGGGACATCCTCTAATAGTTTGACACAACCTCGAATAGGTTGAGGCAACCTCGAATAGGTTGAAACAACCTTGAATAGTTTGAGACAACCTAGAATAGATTGAGATAACCTCGAATAGGTTGAGGTAACCTCGAATAGGTCCAAACAACCTTGACTAGTTTGAGGCAACCTCGAATAGGTTGAGTCAACCTGGAATAGGTTGGGACATCCTCTAATAGTTTGACACAACCTCGAATAGGTTGAGGCAACCTCGAATAGGTTGAAACAACCTTGAATAGTTTGAGACAACCTCTAATAGGTTGAGACAACCTCGAATAGGTTGAGTCATCCTCGAATTGGTTGAAGCAACCTCGAACAGGTTGAGACAACCTCGAATAGGTTGAGCCCACTTTTAATAGGCTGAGGCAACTTCCAATAGGTTGAGGCAACTTCGACCAGGTTGAGACAACCTTGAACAGATTGAGACAACCTCGAATATGTTGACTCAACCTCCAATAGGTTGGGACATCCTCTAATAGTTTGACACAACCTCGAATAGGTTGAGGCAACCTCGAATAGGTTGAAACACCCTTGAATAGTTTGAGACAACCTAGAATAGATTGAGACAACCTCGAATAGGTTGAGGTAACCTCGAATAGGTCCAAACAACCTTGACTAGTTTGAGGCAATCTCGAATAGGTTGAGTCAACCTGGAATAGGTTGGGACATCCTCTAATAGTTTGACACAACCTCGAATAGGTTGAGGCAACCTCGAATAGGTTGAAACAACCTTGAATAGTTTGAGACAACCTCTAATAGGTTGAGGCAACTTCGAATAGGTTGTGACAACCTCGAATATGTTGAGTTAACCTCGAATATGTTGAGTCAACCTCGAATAGGTTGAGACAACTTCGAAGAAGTTGAGACAATCACGAATAGAATGTGACAACCTCCACTATGTTGAGTCAACCTCGAATAGGTTGAGACAACCTCGAATATGTTGACTCAACCTCGAATAGGTTGAGACAACCTCGAATAGTTTGAGACAAACTCCAATAGTTTGACACAACCTCGAATAGGTTGAGGTAACCTCGAATAGGTTGAAACAACCTTGAATAGTTTCAGACAACCTCGAATAGGTTGAGACAACCTCGATTGATTGAGCCAACCTCAAATAGGTTGAGGCAACTTCGAATAGGTTGAGGCAACTTTGAAGATGTTAAGACAACCTCCAATAGGTTGTGACAACCTGGAATATGTTGAGTCAACCTCGAATATTTGGGTCAACCTCGAATAGTTTGAGACAACCTCGAATAGTTTGAGACAACCTCGAATGGGCCACTTCGAATAGTTTGAGACAAACTCGAATAGGTCGAATGCGGTTGTGACAACCTCGAATGAGTTGACCTAACGTCTAATGTGGTTCTGACAACCTCTAGGTCGGAGGTGATGACATCTACTGTGGTTGCGGCAACCTCTAAATTTGGTTTCGGATAATTCGGTATTTTTTTTATATGTGTATTGAAATAGATTCGATACCCACAACCACCGTATCCTTGCTTATCTGCTACTGATCGTGTAACCGACTACCGATTGCCGATTCACAGGCACTATAATCCTAGAATCGTCTGATTACGCCTTCCATTTTATACGCTTACCAACGTCTGAGAAGACACAATTTAAATGCCTACTATGGCCTTAAAATTGTCCTAAATAAGCAAATATTTTCCCATTATATATTCTCATTTCCCATGAAGGACCTTCTCATATTCAGGGCGCTGTGCTCTTTCTAGTTTTAGGACCACTGATTGTTCTACACCGGTTCTAAACGGGTTTCGAATGGTTGTTCAAGAAGCTATTCTGGTCTAATTACTCGACAGTGTTGCCGTCAATAATTGAGGCGAACGTCGTCGAAAGAAATGTAAGGTGGACAGAAATGGGTCACGCATACTAACCATTGCACGACCAACGGCCACTATTATTATCCTAGTCAGGGGAGACTTCACCGTTTAATATCGTTAGCAGTAGGTGCTAAACGAAGGCATACCTGAATGTCAACAGACTGCCTCAGAACAAATATCTATAGGCCCATTTTGGAAATGCCTCGGCATTTCTACTGCTGACATCAACACAGTCACGTCTGTGTTTGTTAACGTCTACACATAACACGATATCTTAAAAACATCTTATTATCATATAAATTACAAAACCAAAAAGTAAAGAAACAACGAAAAACTGTCGAGTTTGTTATCTTTTTATATGTATCCTTTACGTGATAGTATGTGTGACAATAAAGTATTCGCAATAAGCACGAACACATATGAATGAACTCATAAATTCACACTAGCATACTTATGTGTACATAGTATTCATAATGTGTCTACACTCACACACACACACACACACATATCTGTTTCTGTGGTGTTGGTTATTATAACATTTTGTGTGTTAAACGAATTCCTTATTATGTGATATGTTTGTTTGCCAAAGGATATGAAAACATTTTGGGTTAAAAAGGATAAATATTTACAAGTTTGTTAACATAAAGTGGTTATGAACAGAAAGTTTGATAACTTTCTCTCTTTACCCCTTTGGAATAATCTTAATTTTCCACAATTATTTCTATCACTTGAGTATTTATTATTTTATCGTTCGGATTGTTGTTGTTGTGGTGCATAGCTTAGGGGGTAAATTTGTAAATATGATGTTGCATACTTTGAGGATGAAAGGGTATACAAACAGAGTAATTTCTTATGAATGTTGGAATGTTAATGTCATGGGAATGTGGCTTTAAGGATGTTTCTTTTTTAGTATTCAAAAATGTATTACATGAAAACTCAAGTATTTTAACGAAAATTTTTACACATTTATATTTTATTATTTATGCTTATAATTCTATTTGCAAGAATTTCTTTTGATGTCTTTTTAAAAAATTCTTTAAGTTTTAGCAAATTCTTAATTGAAAGAAAATCATTAGCAACACTTGGGAATTTAATGATAAACCTATCTAGAGCAACACATTTTGTTAATCTTGTGGTAGTACGAGGGGGGTTGAATATTCAGTCGACAGAATTTCGAATTGATTGTTGTATTGGTTTGAAATATTTTAGTGGATATTTTCATAGTTTCAGAATGTGGTTATGATTAAATTGTGAGTTCAAAATGCTGGTTTTTGCTAGCACATGGATAGAGAAGTTGTTGTGCAATTTCCGGTTAATGCTGTTGCATATATTTGGGAAGATTAAGCATTATTCTTCCCTCCATTGTAACCGTACTATTAGAGTTATTGATGCAAAATATGGCTGCTAGTTTGTAGGTTTTAAATATTGCTTACTTCATTAACGCATCGTGATAATGACCCTTGGAGAAAATATACGTGTTGAAGTTATGCTTTAATATATCATTAAATGCTGCATATAATTAGGGAAATAGTAGCGAAAATCTTCTGCATAATTTTAGGATGAAGTACTATCTTTTAGACAATCTAATTATAATTAAATTGATTTGAAAAGTCTTTGGTTTTTTCATAAACTTGCAGGTAACATTTTTTTGAAGGTGAAGCGAGAGAACTATATTGTATTTCTTTTTAGTTAATGTATGAGAAATTTATACTACAAGCTTACAAGGTCAGGAACATATTTCTAATTGAAGTATGTTATTAATTGACAAAGAAATTTTTAGGATGACAAGAAGAGCCTATGTTCACATAATTTTTTTTGTTTTTAATTTTGCCAGTTTCAATAGAAAAATTCGAAACGTAACTACTCGTATATTAATGTCTATTCCAGCCCTTGCTTGCTGTTTTCTCTAAAACAAATAGAGCAATATTCTTCTGAAATTATCCTTTAGGATATTGAACTCAAATGTTTACATTTAGTCTTAATTCAGAGACAAAATAACTTTTTTCTTTAAACTTTATCAACAATATTTTATTAGTTACATAATAAATACTCAAAGACTTTATCAGGACAACAGAAAAGGCAATATGTACTTAAAATTGTTCGCTTTTCAATATGTGACTTTTTCCATACAAGAAGTTAAAACGTACTTACATTAAAGTCTATGCCAGCTTTTGCTTGTTATCCGCCTCTAAAGAATGCAGCATAATATTTTCCAAATTATCCCTTAGGATATGCAATGCATAAATATGCAAATAACGCATGATGAGTGCATTCATATCACATCCGTACGTAGATCAAAGTGTTGACATTTGTGTATCGTTCACTTGCAGAATTCTGAGAATTCCTTTTTAGTTTTTATTTAAGGACATTTTTTCCCGCATATTCCCAAAACTTGATTTTTAACAAAGTCATACACCATTTGGCAATCACATACTTCTCCCGTACACAAAGACAATCTTTAATGTACTCAGTGGGAAAGAGATGGGATTTGAATAACTTCTATTAGGCCTGGTAAGAGAGGCTTTGCTCCTATACTCAAGCTTTGTTGCTCGTGGGTACTGCACCGTTTTTTATACGAAGGCTTTGCTTGTCAAAGGTAAATGTTGTGAAATTTTCTGTAGGTAGTGTTATTATATAGTTAGAGAATCAATATATATTAAAGTTATTATTTCAAACCGCTCCACAGTGTACGATTTTGATATGATGCCAACACTAAATTATAATTTTTTTTTGTTCTATTTCGTTTTTTCAAATATGGAGTATGGTAGTAGGCTACCTAATCATTATAAAAATAATGATTTCAAAATGAAAAAATTGTGTATGCAGATTATAACAGTACTGTCAATATCAAATATAAATAGTTGAAAACACCTGAGTATGAGTTGGGAAATATTCATTAAAGTTTAAATTCTGATTGTGCAGATATTATACAATATTTCTTGGTGCGTTTTTTTTTATTTAAAAGAAAAACTATTCATAATTACATATTTAAATATAAATCAACGAAAAACCGTATGTTGTTTATATATTTCTCATAAATGTTAATCAGGTTTTAATAATTTAATATGAAAAAATCCATAATACTTTCTAGTCTGTATCTCCTAAACACGGGAGAGTACGGGGGCGAAAGTTTCGTCAAAATAATCTGGAAAGTGTTCACAATAGCTGTAACTAAAAGAATTTTGCAGCCGTTTGCTTCCCCAGAAATTCTTGAAGCTTTTGGAAAATTGCCACTACGATTACTCATCGTCATTTGTTCGATTTGTGGGTTGTAACACCGAATACAGGCCGATGCACTAGGCTTGCTGATGAAGTATCTGACAATCTTTGTAGCGGTTCTAGATGCGCAATAGATTATGACAAATTAAAATTATTTTGCAAGCGTTTGTGAGAACATTTTGCTAGCAGGTGGGCTAAGGCCTATCGAGCAAAGTCAAGATTTTATTCGGACCACAGTGAATGGCTAGCATCGAAAATAAATACATCGTCATTTGTTAATGTTTCAAGCCCAAATGATACTGCTGGGAGACCTGTAAAAAGCTTTACTGATTGGCCAAAACAAAAGAAAGCGATGAAATTATGTGTGAGTGTATGCGAAGATCAGCTGTTTATGGCAGCTGAAACAAAACTTCGTTCAACAGGCAAACGTAATTCAGCAGAATTACTAAAAGAATTATTTAAATCGTCTCCAGAGAGAGGTACATGTGTCAAATGGGATCTAGAATCTTTTCTACTGAAGCGGTCGCAATGATAACACTGGTTTACAGCCAAAAAATACCAAGAACGCCACATGCCTAGATAAGTTAATTGGGACCTCCTGAAGACGAAAAACGCTGTAATTTTTTTTCCTAAGTACCGATTTTTAGATAACGGTACTTTTGTGTTTTTCGGTGTATCATCCCACTCAACCCCTTGTGGAGCCCAACCGAAATGACCGATCGAGATATATGGGATATCGTTAAAAAGGTAATTGAATGCCCTTTCCGTCTCTGATAAGAAATAACCGAGTAGTGGCCCCTCAAAGTTCAAAATTTGGTGTTTTTTAACGTTTTTTTCAAAATTTTTCATTTTTATTTCGTTTTTCTTCTACTTTATAGTGAAGATCTGGAATGTTTTATTTTTTAACCATATAGTTTATTTAACTACCAACATTTTAAGCGTAATTTGAAATAAAGGCTTTTTTTAAGCATTTTGTGGAACGACAATATTTTCATTTTCATTGCCCACACACCATATTCGGCGTCCATCAGTTTTAATACGAACATTTTCATCTTAGCTATGTTAACTAACAGTAGGGAGACATAGGGGTGGTAACCCACTTCATTTTGACGTTTATTTATTTATTTTTCATCAGATTTTGTTCAAATTACGCTTAAAATGTTGGTAGTTAAATAGACTCTATGGTTAAAAAATAAAACATTCCAGATCTTCACTATAAAGTAGAAGAAAAACGAAATAAAAATGAAAAATTTTGAAAAAAACGTTAAAAAACACCAAATTTTGAAATTTGAGGGGCCACTACTCGGTCATTTCTTATCAGAGAGAAATGTATAGCTTATCGACGGAAAGGGCATTCAATTACCTTTTTAACGATATCCCATATATCTCGATCGGTCTTTTCGGTTGGGCTCCACAAGGGGTTGAGTGGGATGATACACCGGAAAACACAAAAGTACCGTTATCTAAAATCGGTACTTAGGAAAAAAAATTACAGCGTTTTTCGTGTTCAGGAGGTCCCAATTAACTTATCTAGGCATGTGGCGTTCTTGGTATTTTTCCAAAGTTAAAATTTGTAAAGCAGTGTAATAGACACTGATTTATCTGTGCATCAATATAATTTGCTTTAACTTGCACTAACTATAAAAAAACCTTTCCACAAAATGCATTGCTTTATCTGGAATAGTTTTAAAGTTATGGAATTTAGTGTTGCTACCATATTAAAATCGTACACTGTGCGCTCTAAACAAAAAACAATCTCTCAAACCTTTAACAACTTCTTATGAATATGGCGGTTATTATATATGTAATCGTCTTTTGTTAGGAGTAACCCATCCTATTTTGATCTTATTTTTCAAAAATTGACCAAGCAATGTTCGTGTGTAAATCGTCATCGATTCGAGTAGATATTGTTGAATGCAGTGATAGTTCCTGGCATTGTCTTTGATCAGACTAAAAGGTACAATTAACAGATCCATTCGAAAGAAATAGGTTTCGTCTCTGACGACCATAAAATGGCGCACACATTTCCCATCGATTATGAATTTTGATAATGAAATTCAGTAATTTGTGTGAGTTGTTCGGATCTAAGTCACAAATTCAAAACTGAAAAATAAATCTGCAACAAATTCACCCTTTGCATATGTGTTGTATAAAAGTAAACACATCCTTCATACGCCTAAGTGGAAAGTTTTCAAACCTGTTCACTGCAACAACAAACGTATAATTAATATTAATAGATTTCAGAGATTATCCGTTTGTGAACAACCGGTAAAGAATTTTGCTGGGAAATTAACAGTTATTTTTAGTTAGTTATAAGCTAGTTAGTTATTAGTTATATATAAGCTAAAATAATGCATTTGCCACTAAAAAAAATAAATAAATGGTTCCCATTACATTCCATGAAGGAATTGATAAGACCTTCTCACAACCGCTTTCTAGTAATATACTCACTGATTTTTACCTACAGTTTTGACACCGATTCCGAACGGTATTTTGGGAAGCTTTTTAATGGCTGAATACTCGATAGTGTCACCCTTACTATGCGAGGTGACCGCCGCCGAAAGGAATTTTAGGTGGTCACAGCAGGGATCGAACCCAGGATCTCATGTACAAGAGGCGCGCACACTACCATTGCACCACCGACGGCCACATTTGCAACTGTTGACCTTTTTTGCCTGAGAGTAGTTTAGTATCTAGTACCGCTTGCCCACTTATGTGTATGTGTTTAGACAAATGTTGCGTAAACCTGAGTGGGTTGTTTCCAAAAGTGTTCACCGAGACAACTACTGTGGGATTAAAATCGCTAGATTTCATATTACTTTTTGTACTATAAGAATCAGTGTTCAACTAGAATATACACATCTTTCATACGCCTCAATGGGATATTTCAAAACTTGTTCACTAAACCAACTAACATATAATTAATATTAAAATGTTGCACAGTCGTCTTTGTATTATCCATTTGTGAAACAAATAAGAGATTTTTGCGACGGGAATTACAGTTTATATCTCAATATTAATTAAAATAAAAATTTTACTCTGTTAGTCGTGTTGGTCTAGAACTAGTTTACAAATGGATTCCCACTTATATCAATGTTTTGTATTTTAATATACACATCTTTCATACTCCTAAGTGGGATGTTTTGAAAAAAGTGTTCCTGAACTAGCTAACGTATGATTAATATTAATAGATTTCATATTAAGTTTTGTATTATTTGTTTCTTAAAAAAATTAGTATAGAGTTGTTCTGAGGACGTCACAGATTACTTTTTTTGTCCTAAGACTAATTAAGTACTTAGTAGTAAACGATTGCCCACTTATGTGTATGTGTTATATAAAAATAGTCAAATCCTTCATAAGACTAAGTGTGCTGTTTCCCCAAATTTCCACTGAATTATCTAACGTATGATTAATATTAATAGATTTTTCAATATTTTTTGAATTGTTCATTTGTGCGGCAAATTAGTATAGAGTTTTGCTGAGGAATTAACATTTTATTACTAAATACTTACTTACTTACTTATCCGGTCTCGGACAACCCCGGGGGGTCAGGCACCTTACAAAACGAAGATAACATATTTCGCCAACCAGTTAGATCTTTTGCTTTATTTCTCCAGTTGGCAATGCCAAGTGTACGCAGGGATTCGTCAACCTGATCCCTCCAGCGGAGTCTTGGTCTTCCTATGTTTCGTCTTCCTTCCAGTTCGGTTTCGAAAACCCTTCGCGCTGGTTCATCTTCATCCATTCTACTCACATGGCCTAGCCAGCGCAATCGCGTTATCTTGATCCGCTTAACTATGTCAATGTCAGGATAAAGCTCATACAGCTCATGATTCATTCGTCGCCGATACTCGCCGTTGTGCACTACAGGGCCATAAATTTTTCGGAGTATTTTTCTATCGAAGACTCCTACAGATGTTTCGTCTGCTTGCGATAAGACCCAGCATCAGCGCCATAAAGCAAGACAGGTTGTATGAGAGTCTGGTACAGCTGGACTTTTGTTACTCGAGAGAGGGCTTTATCTCTAAAGTGCTTGCTTAGCCCAAAATAACATCTATTCGCAAGCACAATTCTCTGCTAGATCCCAAGGCTGACATTTTTGTTTTGTGTTTACGGCAGATCCGAAGTATATAAATTCGTCCACCACCTCGAAATTATAACGGTTATCAACGGTCACGCTTTGGTCTAATCGTGTGGGGGCCCTGTTCGTTGAAACCATTAATTTTGTCTGTCCTCATTTACCGTCAGACCCACTTTTGCTGACTCCTTCTCAATTCTCGAAAAAAGCGCAGTAACTTCTCTAATTGTGCGCCCAATGATATCTATATCACCAGCATACGCGAGCAGCATATGACTTTTGCTGCTGATGGTTTTATTCATGTTGACAGCAGCTTTCCTCATAATGATCTCCATTAAGATGTTAAAGAGATCGCACGATAGGGTGTCGCCTTGCCTGAGGCCTCGCTTAGTTTCGAAAGGTTCGGTAAGATCCTTACCAACTTTCACTGCGGATTTGGTATTCGTCAAGGTCATCCTGCAAAGGCGTATGAGTTTTGCGGGAATACCAAGCTCAGACATTGCTTCATAGAGTTTCTCCCGTATCGGACTATCGAAGGCCGATTTGTAATCGATAAATAGATGATAGGTGTCGATTTGTTTTTCGTGTGTCTTCTCCAGGATTTGGCGTAGCGTGAAAATCTGGTCAGTTATCGATTTTCCAGGCCTAAAACCACACTGGTGTGGTCCAATCAGGTCAGCGATAATTGGTTTTAGTCTTTCGCACATTATACTTGATAGAACCTTATGTGCTATGGATAAAAGGCTTATTCCACGGTAGTTGGCACAGATACTCCGGTCGCCTTTTTTAAATATGGGACATAGTACACTGAGACTCCAATCGCCGGGCATGAATTTTGCTAATGAGCTGATGCATGTTGTTCTTAAGCCGGGCAATAGCTGTTCTGACATCGTCTTGGTTAGGAGGGGGCAATCGACGTCGTCGTCCATATTGTGATCGATTGTCCCATCGTCATTGGATATATCAGGTACTAGTAGCGCGGAGAAATGCTCTCTCCACATTCCCAACATGCTCTGCAAATCTGAAACGAGATTTCCGTCCTTGTCTTTACAGAAGGGGGGCCCTAAACCATGTCCATTAGTTCCGTTTTTAACTTTTTGGTAGAATTTCCGGGCTTCGTTCTTCCTTCTGTATGTCTCAATTTTCTCACTCTCGCGCTTTTTCCACTGCCGTTTCTTACGCCTAAAGAGACGGTTTACCTCCTTTCTTTTCTCCCTATACCGCTCAGTTGCAGTTCGCGTTGCAATTGACTGAAGCATTACCATACGTGCAGCGTTCTTTTCGTCATTTGCTATGCGACACTCTTCATCGTCCGACTGTGGCTACCTCTGGTAATTGCAGCTTTCCGATGTCCAGCATCCTCTGCGTCTGGTTTCGTACGATCTTCGCTCTACTTAATCTTGTGCGAACCTTTGCTGCTACCAGGTAGTGATCAGAATCCATGTTAACTCCTCTGATTATTCGTACGTCCATTACACTGGATGAGTGCCTTCCATCAATTACCACGTGAACAATTTGGTTCTTAGTTCTTTGATCAGGGGATACCCAAGTAGCCTCGTGGATGTATTAATGCTGGAATCTTGTACCACTAATGACCATGTTTTTTGCCGCCACAAAGTCAATCAACCTCATACCGTTGTCGGAACTGTCAGCATGTAGACTGAAATTGCCAATAGTTGGATTAAACACATTCTCCCTTCCTACTTTGGCATTAAAATCTCCTAGTACAATCTTAATGTAATGGCCAGGGCAGCGGTCATACGTTTCCTCTAGGAGCTCATAGAATATGTCTTTGGCATCATCATCTTTCTCTTCTGTCGGGCCATGCGAACAAATTCGGGAAATATAAAAATATTTCGCTTTTATGCGGATTGTGGCTATACGTTCACTCACAGGATTGAACCTAGAGACTAGATGTCGCAGTCTTTTGCCAACTACAAATCCACAACCAAATTCATGTTTTTTTTCATGGCAACTGTAGTATATATCGCAGTTTCTTTTTCTTGTGCAGCCATGTCCTGTCCATCGCATTTCCTGGATAGCGGTAATGTCAGCCTTATAACTTTCGAGGACATCTGCCAGTTGGATACTTGCACCGGATCTGTATAGAGTCCTTTCATTCCAAGTGCATATCCGTAAATCGTGGTCCTTACAACGTTTGCGGGGGTCGTCAACAAATAGGGGTTGTTTATGTTTTCTTGTTCGTTTACGTATTTTCACTGCCATTGTGAACGATGGCGGGAGGCAAACCCAGCCCACCGTGTTTTTACATTTTACCTACTGCCAGGATATTTGATTGCAGCCGCCCATTATGGATCAGACGCTGACCAGGATGCAATATGTTGAGCCTTGATTTTCTTCTTTTAATTTCTATCCGCCGATGGCCCGTATGTTTGGCTCATCCGTCTTCTAAGGACAAAATAATATGCCCGATTGTTTGATGAGCTTCAGTGACATCAGTCATCTACTAAACCTGATTTGATGCTCATTTGTTTCGCCTTCTCACTCTAGCTAGCTAACGAAGGTTGGCGAAAAGCCATTGCCCAGGACATACTGCGTGGAAGTAGTGAGCTGCTTGGACTGCCCAATGAAGGAATCATTTCTGGCCACTCCCAAGTGAATGGTAATCAGAAACTTTCCACCTCCACTGACAGTCCCATATTTTATATGCTCCAGGCTGATATTTGTTGACAGTCATTTTTGTTTGGTTGGCATTCGTCGGTTTGTATTTGACAGTTGTGCGGAGCAATCAATAATAATTTATTATGGATTATCTAACGCACTAACATCGTGTTCAAGTTACTCCAACATTTTATTGAAATTCAATTGTAAAAACGCGAAGAATTATGCGGAATGTTTTTTGGTTTGAATACCGAGCAAGTCAACCATTCAGCCTATTGTAAATAATTTTGAAACTTTTTATACACTGGGTGACGTTTCAAATGACTGACCGAACTTGTAGCGTCCGTACGGCACAAAATGCTAAAGAACAGCGTTATCGAAGAAATTGGAGCAATAATACCCGTAATATGCAAAACTCTTATGCAAAATATGGATAAAAGAGCAGAGATTTGCGCAGCGGCCAGACATGGCCGGTGGCCGGAAGACGGGCCCCAGAAAATAACACCCCAATTGCAAAATGAAAATGGGCCCAAACCAATTAGTCGGCCCGACTGAACTCCCAGTGTACGGTGCGATCGGGCAAAAGTCAAATTATTTTTACTTTCTTGAAGTTGGGTCGACTAATCATTCAGCTTAAGGGCACGTCTGGCCGACGTTTTTTTTTGGTTTCTTATTGAATGTCTAAATATACAGTTGCCCACTTATGTGTCTGTTTAACATTTAAATATACAACTCCTTCATACGCCTAACTACGGTGTTTCCAAAATTGTTCACTTAACCAACTGACGTATGATTAATATTAACAGAATTCACATTCGTTAGTTAATCAAACGAGTATACAGTTTGGCTTAGAAATTAACCGCCTTATTCGTAAAAACTTGTGAGAGGTTTGAGAAAGGTTTTTTGTATGATAAATTATCTCTCAAGCCCCTCACAAATTTTTATGATAAGGCCGCAACAGTTTAATAATAAATATAAAATATTAAATATTCACCTGTTAGTCGTTTTTTGGGTTCCACATATGCTTACGTTTCAAATTTTCGTATTCAAATCCTTCATACGCCTCCGTGGGATGTTTCGAAAATTGTTCCCTGAACCAACTAACGTATGATTAATTAAGAATAATGGTTTTTTTAACGTGAATTTTCGTTTTATTCGTTTGATAAACAAATTTGTATGGGGTTGTGCTGAGGAAGTAAGAGTTTATTAGTAAATGCCTTGTTTGTCCTAAGACTAATTAAGTACCTACTAGTAAATGGTTGCCCACTTATGTGTATGAGTTATATTTAAATAGTCAAATCCTTCATAAGCCTAAGTAGGTTGTTCCCAAAAAACTTTACTGACCCAGCTAATAGATGATTAATATTAATAGATTTCATAGTAATTTTTGAGTTGTCCACTTGGTAACCAAGTTAGTATGGAGTGTTACTGTGGAACAATTAACCCTTGTTTGTTTAAAGGAAAATTTAGTACCTAGTACTAAACGCCTGGCCACTTATGTGTATGTTTCAAATTTACATATACAAATCCTTCATACTCCTAAGAGTGATGTTTCCAAAATTGTTCACTTCAACTACTAACGTATGATTAATATTAATAGATTTCACATTCGTTGGTTAGTCAAATGAGGATAGAGTGTCATCGAAAAACGGGCAACATCAGTTCGGCATCGATCACAACAACCTTAAATTGCTCGCGCAAGGACATATGATTAGAGCCCCATTTGCCACATACTTTTCTTCCATACTTAATGGGAATATGTCCACCTTGCAATGCAATAAAAATATCAGCACTGGGTAAAAAAAATATGCGTTTCATTCTTAACCTAAACAGTGCACATTTATTAGGACACCCTTTATAAGTTAAAATAATATATTTGCCTCCCGTAACTGATTTTCTTTTGTCCTAAGATTGATTTAGTACTTAGTAGTAAGTGCTTGCCCACTTATGTGTATGTTTTATATTTAAATATTCATATCCTTCATACTTGTTGTGGTGTTTCCAAAATGGTTCACTGAAACAACCAGCATATGATTAATATCAATAGAATTTATATCAATTTTTGGATTATTAATTTTGTAAAGAAATAGCTATAGATTGTTGCTAAGATATTAATAGTATATTAGTAAATATGGGTTTAAACGGAGACACGTGTTTTCTAAAATTGTTATAATACCTGGAAGTAAATTCTTGCCATTTAAATATTCAAATACTTCATACGCCTTAGTGGGTTGTATCCAAAATGGTGCACGGATATAACTTACGTATGATTAATATTAAATGATTTCATATTGGTTTTTGTATTATGAGTTTGTTAAACATTTAAGTATAGACTTTTGCTAATGTATTTGTAGTATATTAGTAAATGTTGGTTAAAATGTTACATTTGCCTCTGTGGACCATTTGTTCTAAGACTAATTATATACATTATGTACATATACTTTATATACAATTATATATATACTATTACCCACTCATGCGTCTATTTAATATTATACTATACAAATCCGTCATACGCTTAGGTGGGTTGTTCCAAAATTATGCCCTCAAAGAACTAACGTATGATTAATATTAATATGTTAAACAATAAATATAAATTTTTGCTGAGGTATTAACAATTTATCAACATTTTCTAACATTTTCCTCCGTTGACCATTTTTCTATCCTAAGACAGCATTTTACCTGACTTCCTACAATAATGAATATTCTAAGTTCTAACTGTTCCTTCCAACTTAATTCACCTCAAACAACCCAGTGGGGTTAGAGCCTTACAAATCAAGATTTACATATTTTTTATTCGGATTGATCTTGTGTGTTTTCTCTGCAGTAGTTGACCGTTAGTATTGTAATGTTTACTTTTCGAAACTCTTGTACACGATGGCATGTTTGCGATCACTGTTCCGACCACCTTATATTTCTTGCGACAATGGTCGCTTCTCTTAGTGACTGCGACAGTTTCGAGTTATTAACCATGAAGAGGTTTCACTTTGTCGGTCACTGATTGTGAAAAGCTCTTGCCTGTTCCTTCATATGACGTAATGGGAAATATATTTGGTAACATCCAGTTTTAACAGGGATTCGAACACATGATCCTTCCAGCATTCTCTTAGTCATTTTATTTTACGGATTCCTTGTGGTACTTCTCCTTTTGCTCTGGTTGATCCTTAGCCTCCTTACATGACCCCGCCAACGTAATCGCGTTAATCCGCTTAACTATGATCATGACGGGATACAATTCATGCACTTCGTGATTTCTATGATATTGATTTTCATCGGTGTCTATTATAGGTGCATATATTTGCCGGAACATTGATGTCTAGGGCACTCGAATTAGCGACCACTTGCGATATGACTCAGGATTCTGTACCATAAAGCAAGATAGGTTGTAAGAGAGTGTGATATAACTGATGTTTGTTTCTTTAGGTTGACTTTATCTCCGAAGTGCCGACTGAGGCCTATTAGAACGAAAAATTTTCCGTTTGCTCTCAAGGGAGACATTACTGTTCGTCTTTATGGCAGAGCTGATGTAAATGAATTCGTTCACTACCTCGATGTTGTAATGGTGATCCACGTTCACGCTCTGCTCCAAACAAGCGGAACCTGTGCTTGTTAAAACATGAGCTTTGTCTTGGCCTTACTGAAATATCGTAACAAAGGGGGATACCTCGTTAGTACCATTGACTTCATCTTGTTCTTACTGAAGTTTATAAACGAAGACCGACATTCCTAATACTTATAAAAAATTTACTAGATGATTATTGTCTAAAGTTTTTTCGTATAAAACATTTCGTAAGTTTTATGAAGACAAACCAAAAACTTTCCTGTGGATCAAATTGGAATCTGGTATGTCTTGTTAGTCTAATAATGCGAATGAGTTTCATTTGTAAACACATATCAATTCATTATTCATACGCCTTAGTGGGAGGTTTGTTTTTTAAATACCTAAGTAGTGAAGTATGAAACGTATGATTAATAATAATTATTGTCAATAATTTTTACATGTATTAAGAGTTTGTTTAACAAGTTTACATAGACTCTTTCGCATGTATTAACAGTGGAGTTATATAGTTTTATATTGAAATCATCTGCCTGTGGTTGTCGGAGATTTTATGACAATTAATTACCACATGTAAAAAACTTTTTCAACTAAAGTTTATCCATGCAGTTATCTATGTTTATACATATTCCACACGGATTTCCTTCCTGTATTGATTTCAACATTAGAGATTTCTATCCTGATTTTCATACTGTATTCAGTTATATCCCAATGAACATCCCTTAAAGGAATTATAACAATGTTCCAAATCAATTATAACTAAAACTTGTAGTTTGATTAAGTTTGCCTCTAGTATGAATCGTTTGTCTACTTATGCAACGTATGATGTATATTAACAGTGACAACTTAAATCAATCATACGCCTTTTGAGGCGGTTTTGTAATGTGGGTTTTCAAGCTGGTAACGTATGATTAATATAAATATATTGTATATTAATTTTGATATTATGAGTTTGTTTTACAAGTTAATATAGTATTTTGACTATGTACTAACAGTTAATTGGTTTCTATAAATTCATAGGTATTTAATTTCCTCTCGATAGGTGGTTTGCACAAGAAAACTTTATGACATTCTTTTGCATTCTGAGAAAGTTTATGATTAGTTTATGTGTCGACTTTGTTTTAGTGTGTCGTAGTTTTTAAATTGAAACGAAATAAGGGTGTCTCAGTAAGATTGCACTTTTTAAACATAGAGTAATTTTTTGTTGCACCTCTGAAATTTGGCAGCTGTGATATATGTTTATTCCGATTATTAAAAATGCAGAGCTTTACGAAAGAACAACGCGTTATTTTAGTGAAAACTTATCTCAAAAATTTTGTAAGTTATGCAGAGAGATGCAAACTTCGAAGAATTTACACTCGAGCACGTGCACCTTATGTGTCAACCATTCGAAAAGAGGTAACAAAATTTGAAAAATACTTGTTGGTTATGGACAGGTGTCTGTGCGTCAACGTACCGGACGGTCTCTTGAAAACATTACTGCTGTAGACGAGAGTGTCGCCGAAAACCCGAAATCGTAAATTCGGCATCGTTCTCAACATCTTCAAATTTGCACGAAGCACTACGTAGCAAATTTTGACAAAAGACCTCCATTGTCATGTGTACAAAATTCGGCTTACTCAGGAGCTCAAACCAGCAGACCATGGAAAGAGCCGGTAATTCGTTCAATGGGTAATGGAGTAAAGTGAGGTCAATGCCAATTTTTCGAAAAAAATCATCGCCTCCGATGAAGCCCATTTTCATCGTAAATACATAAAATTATCGAATTTTGGGCTCAGAAAATCCTCATGCAATCCTTGAGAAACATACAACCACCCGCAACGAGCAACTGTCTAGTGTGCAGTTTGGTCAGGCGGCGTGATTGCGACTTACTTTTGCGAAGATGAGGCCGAAATTACAGTGACTGTGAACGGTATTCGTTACAGGAACATTATAACCGAATCCTTGTGGCATAGACTGGACGGCATGTATCTGGACGACAAGTGGTTTCAGCAAGACGGTGCCACCTGCCACACCGCTTATGAAATAATCGATTTTTTGTACTAACGATTTCCAGAACAAATTATCTCAGGAAGTTCTGATGTCAATTGACCACCAGTATCATGTGATTGAACGCCGTGCTATTTCTTCCTTATGGGTTTTGTGAAATCTTTGGTTTATGTGAATAAACCAGAAACAATTCCTGTGCTCAAATCCGAGATCCAACGCGTCATCGGTGAGATACAGCCACATCTCTGTGAAAAAGTCATCGAAAATATCATGTAAATTTTAATGGCCTGTCATTAGAGCCGTGGGGCCGATTCACGAATATTTTATTCCATTCGTAATCCCCACATGTCTTCTTTACAATCCAATAAAAAATCACAACTATTTTAAAAAATACGTGTTTTTATTTTAAAATGGAAAAGTGGATTCATACTGAGACGCCTTTGCATGCAATTATTAAACGTAAAGGATTTTTCAACAGAGACGCTACAAAAGTAAATCGATAGGGACAGCAAACGACGGCATATTTTTTCCCCCTCTTTTGACATTTCTCTTCAGTAAGGTTTGCCATCTCATCATGGAATGATATACGAGCCAACAACGAGTCGAAATTATTAAAATTTACTACCGAAATTTGGAGTCAGTGGCCTCAACTTTCAGAGCGCTACGTCCAATTTATGGTCATCATAATCGTCCTATCAGATAAACAATTGAGCGTCTAGTGGAAAAATTTGAATCCACAGGCACAGTACAAAATGTTCCCCTGCCAGTGAGACAAAGAAGTGCCCGTAGTGTCGAGAATATTGCTGCCGCTGAGGCTTCAGTTCAAGAAAGCCCAAATGTGTCTCTCACACGTCGTTCTCAAGCGTTGGGCATCTCTGTGACGTCGTTGTGGCGAATTTTGCGAAAAGATCTTTGCCTACATCCTTACAAGATCAAATTGACGCAAGAACTGAAGCCGCTTGACCACCATAAGAGTCGTATGTTCGTGAATTGGGCTGAGCAACAACTTGAAAATGATTCGGATTTTCATCGGAAAATCATCTTCAGCGATGAGGCTCATTTCTGGCTGAATGGCTGCGTCAATAAGCAAAATATGCCTTATTGGTCAGACAGCAATCCACACACGTAATCCATGAGTCATCATTGCATCCCGAAAAAATTACGGTTTGGAGCGGTTTATGGGCCGGCGGCGTCATTGGGCCGTACTTCTTCCGTGATGATAAAGACCGGCACATTACTGTGAATGCGAATCACTACCGTTCAATGGTAACCGAATATTTTTGGCCCCAATTGGATAATATGGACTTGGAGGACATGTGGTTCCAACAGGACGGCGCCACAAGCTAAACAGCGAATGCCACAATCAATTTATTGGTAACCAAGTTTGGTGAACGTGTTATCTCACGAAATGACCCAGTCGATTGGCCACCTCGGTCGTGCGATTTGACGCCGTTAGATTGGTTCCTGTGGGGCTACGTCAAGTCTATGGTCTATGCCAACAAGCCAGCGACGATTGATGAACTTCGTACGAATATCGAACGTGAAATTGCAGCAGTATCGGCCGATTTATGTTTGAAAACCGTCGAAAATTGGGTTCAGCGTCTGGACTTCTGCAAGCGTGCCCGTGGTGGCCATGCAAAAGAAATCGAGTTCCATACATAATGGCATCGAACGTACTTTCACAGGAATATAGAATTTCATTGGTATCTAAAACCGGGTTTGTTTTATTTAGATAAAACTTTTGTAGCGCTCTTATTGAAAAACCCATTATATTTGGGTTATTGGCATATTTTGGGAAGGATTATGAAATTTCTGACCTTAGAGTTTAAACGGCGGAATTACACATCTTAGAATAGTCATTAGTTTTCTTACTTAGGTATTAGGTATGAGTTATATTAATAGTTGTTAATCAAATATCTCATACGCATCAATATGTTATTTAACAAAATGGGCATTGTACATAGTAATGAACGTATGATTAATTTTAATAGATTATTTTTGGCAATATAAGCTTGTTTATCTAAGTGTACATAAACTGTTACTAAGAAAGAAATAGATAACTAATTTAAGGTATTCTAGCTACCTCTTCAGATTGTTTCAGGTTGTTTTCTTTAAATAAATATAAATTTTGAGTTTCATTCTAGCAAAACTTATTCCAAATATAGTTCAGTTTCTTTTTAGAGTTCCCTATTTTTATATTAAAATGTTGTGAAACTATAAATTTTGTTTTATTTGTTTAAGATAATACTGGGCATAATAATGCATATTGGCGGCTTAACTGGAACATAATGTTGGAGGTAAATAAAATGATAAAAAAATGAAAATAACAAAAATAAGTTTTGTTTCCCCCAAGCTTCCTTGGGGGATGGATTATGACATTCCGTTGTATCACAGAGGTCCTCATTGGACTAAATGCGTCAATATTGATTGCCACTTCTATCTAACCTAGCATCCTAATAGTATAATAACCTCGACAACATGTTTTAGGTTACATTATTAGCTTCCTTATTAGGCAACTTTTGCATTGAATTAAAATTTAATTAAAAAATTAATTAAATATTAAAATTTTCTTAATATTATGTCATAATTTTGAAAATTTCCTCCCCAAATGAAATGGCAAATCATGACGTCTAAAACCTTTATATTAACTGGCTGCCTTTTAAATTCTGTTGAAAATTTACGACACTATAACGGGATACCCTTTCTATGAACTGCTTTTATTTCATTAGTGACATCAATGAAGCGAATACAGTTTGACTTGATTGGTTGGCTAAGGTGGGAAACGAACATTTTAATTAAAATTTCAATTTCACCTATCAATCATCTAATTAATTTACACCCTAGAGTATGTAGACTTAACCACCAGAACAAACATAATAATGTTATTAACCAAAATAACAAGCAAACACACACAAACAAAGTTTCAATTTCATAGGCATAACCATAGAGTAAGCATATACCTAGAGTAGCTACGTGTATCAGTAATTTTACGAAATTAGGTTTGGTTGCATATGAATGTTGCATGTTGAATAGTAAACATTGATTTAATAAAAGCAGATAGGGACATTAAGTCAAAACAACCAACAAGAAAACAACAACGGCAATCCGTTTTGGGTGTTACAATTTTTGCGTTGAATACAACACAAATGTATTAGTATACTAACAATAAAAGATAGCAAAAAAGTCCAAAATACGTTTAAATTTCACAGATATCAACCAAAAGGACACGACAAATTTAAGTCAACAGTTCTTGTAACTCCACCTGATGTAAGTCAATCCGTATCAAATACCTCTCTACGGCACGAACTCACCACGAAAAGTGTGAAATGAAACGTCAGATGAGACATATGTCACCTCTAGGTATATGAGTATAACTGTGAGTATAACTATGAAGCAAGTAGTAGAACAGTGGGACCTACTAATTAGTATTTGTACAAATTGTACGAATAGTTATTTGCCGGATTAATTCTGAAACGTAGAAGTAACCCTAACCTAATGTACAGAATTTAATTTTTTGTATTAATCTATCCTAGAAAACTTGTCGAATTTCAGACAACGGCTTGTCTATTCAAGAATTCATATTATACATGGGACGTTTTAAATTGCATTTAGCTTATATTTGTATCACTCATCTTAATTCATTTTGGTTGGCATTGCAAAATTATATTGAAAACAGTGAGTTTTGCATTTGAAAGTGTGTCAATTTTATAATGTAGGAAACTCTTTTAAATTTGTCATGTATGGGAATTTTTATTATGCATTTCATTTCATTTCATTTCTCCACTCAATATATTCTCAAAGTCTAGGCAATGAAAATACATACTGAAGTAATTAATTTTTGCATTTAAAATTTTTCTTATATAAATTCTTATGTAAATTCGTCCACCACCTCGAAATTATATCGGTTATCAACGTCCACGCTCAACACGTGTAGGCCCTGTTCGTTGAAACCATTAATTTTGTCTTGTCCTCATTTACCGTCAGAGCCACGTTTGCTGACTTCTTGTCTATTCTCGAAAACACTGGAGTAACTTCTGTCATTGTGCGCCCAATGATATCTATATCATCAGCATAAGCGTGCGGCATGTGAATTTTGCTGCTGATGTGTTTATTCATGTTGACTGCAGCATTTTTTCGTAATGATGTTAAAGAGATCGCACGATAGACTGTAGCCTTGATAGATTTCGAAAGTTTCGTTAAGATAATTAATATAAGTTCGTCAAGGTCATCCTGCAAAGGTGTAAAGTTTTGCAGGAATACCAAGCTCAGACATTGCTTCTTAGAGTTTCCCCCGTTGCGGGCTATCGAAAGCCGCCTTATAATCGACAAATAAATGATAGGTGTCTATTTGTTTTTTGTGGGTCTTCTCCAGTATTTGCCGTAGCGTGACCATCTGGTCAGTTGTCGATTTTCCGGTCCTAAAGTCACAACTGGTATTTGGACCAGTGTGACTTTAGGACCGGAAAATCGACAACTGACCAGATGGTCACGCTATAATTGGTTTTAGTCTTTCGCACATTACACTTGATACAACCTTATATGCTATGGACAAAAGGCTTATTCCATGGAGGATGGCACAGAGACTCGGGTGACCTTTTTTAAATGTGGGACATAATACACTGAGATAATGAATGATAAATAATACACCGGGCATGAATTCATCTAACCAAATTTTGCATCTAACCAAATCCATACAAAAATACTATGCCGAAGTCGTTGTTGGACCAAAACCGGAGGAGAGAACCCCTAAGCCCGACCGACGGCCGTCCATGCAGAAAGCTTTGTGACATAAAAATACTATGCCGAAGCCGCGAAGAAGGTGTTGGGCATACCCTAGAGAAAAAAATTCCTAAGCCGCCACGTAGAAGCTTTATAACACAAAAATACTATGAATGTTAATTTAGAACTTTAATATCCCCCCTGTCTTTGAACGGTTATTGGTGAACATTACACGTTAAAACAAGGTTAAGGTTTGTCTATTATCGGAGCCTACCAAAAAATAAGTATAATAGGGCAATTTTTTGGGAAAATTTTTTTTATTAAGAAGTGAGTTTAAAAAACCCGCTTTCATTTAAACGGGTTAATAATACAAAAATAAATATATTCATACACAGATTTATAGACCTTAGCAAGGCCTTTGTAATGATACCAATTTCAATAACATCGGATAATAAATGGCTGACTCATGCCCGGTTATACATTCAAGTTTTGGAGGTCTATATTTCGGAAAATATGGACCAGCGGCAAAATTTTGTTTTGTTTTCTCAATCAGCGTTTAATGCCCTATCACGCGAAAGAAACCACAAATTAGGCCATTTGCTCCAATAGTTTTGTTTTCATGTAAATTTACCCATTTCCACCACTGCTGAGCCATCTAGAAAATTTCCCTTGACCTTCAAATCCATCACTTATATTTCGTCATCTGTGGTATTTCTATCATCATTGGTATTTCACCATACCAAGGAAGAGAGAAATACCATAGGTGATTCATTCGCTTATTCACCATCTTCACCAGATGGTATGTGGTGTTTCCGTGCGACCATTTTTCACTCGGATACGACGAAAAAGGACTCAAACATTATTTCGATTCTGTTGTTTAAATTTGAAAATACAATATAAATAATAAAAAATTATATCACTTTTGATATTTGTACACAATACAAAAGGCAAAAAAGCATGGTTATATAGTATTTTCAATATATTTCGTTTCGAAGGAAATTTGTCCATATCTACCACTCCATCGCAATCTACAAAATTTCCCTTTACTTTCGTATCCACCACTAATCTTTCAGCATCTATGGTTTATTATTTATCTATGACCATCTATGGTTTTTCAATTATCACCACCAAAATTCACCTCTTGACAAATGGTTTGAGTCTTTGATAAGTGCATGTATTTAATGCGAGAAAATCTGGAATTTTCCACCATTATCTCTTACTTTTGGGTTTATTTTTTTACATACACAAATACATAATTGGTTCATTGAAATTTTGTTTGGAATGATTACTCCAATAACTACAAAAATTACAATTGCCATCGATTTAAGGGTTTCCATGTATGATATACATTTGTAGAGAATGAAGGGGTGTCAAATTGCAGCAGGTAGAACAACTAAATACCTACATGGAAAATGTAGCAACATTTGATGCAACACTTGAAAACTAGACATTTTGAAATATAATTCTCGTACTACACTGCACAGTGGTGAATATAGAAAATAGATGAACAACTATTTATATATTTTAATCCGATTTTAATGCAGTTTCGCAGAACCATAGCTGAAGGGTTGGTAAGCTGAGATTGCCACGGGCATAGCACCAAATCTAATAGGGGTTTCACTGTGGGGCAGCTCGTGTTTAAGAAATTTTTAAATGAATTCTGTATTTGGTTTCGATTTAAATCGAATTTCGTGGACAAATAGCTGAAGTGTTGTTAGGCTTAAACGGTTGCCTTCAATGCTACAATTCTGATAGATGCCGCACAGTGGGTGAACAAAGTGATCTTCCTCAGATGTTATGTTTTTTTACAAGTCTTCAGGATTGTATTGCTGGTCCAACTAAGGACGAAATTGATGTGCAATCTTCAAAAAAATATCAACGCAATATGATTGCACCTCTGAGCAGATTTTTTTAAAACCAGGGCTAGAGAAAGTTTAATCTTAAGCCCGCTCACACCTCCGCTATGGCTTATTCCAATTTCATGTGATTTAAAACAGCCAAACTATTTTTCCCCAATGCTCCCACTGTATCCGTCTGGGAGTCGATTTCGTTTAAATAAAACCATACAATTCACATAATATGTTGAATATCTTGGCCAACACACATTCATTCGAAAAAGAAAAATAAATATTGGAAATTTCCTATTTAGATCGTCTTTGAAAGAAACTCATTTTCTTTTAAAACAAACAGACACATTCAAATTTAGTTCATTAAGTTTATAGACGTAAACATTAATTAATGTACACAAATACACACACACACAACCTCAATACACCTCCACCTCTGATCCTTTATGAAGTTATCAACAACAAAAGAAAAAGAACAACATCTCAATAATACAAAGGTTAATTATGAAATATGAGCACATAAGATTCTTTGAAGGCTTTTCAAGAACACGTAACAAAAATATCAAAATCAACATAACCGCTCCCGCCTTCTGCCACATTCTCGTGTCCCCACTGCAAAGACAATGGAAAAGCAGAGTGCAGAAAACGGATGCGAAATGGAAATGTTTAATGAGCAAAGGTTTTTCGGACTTACCATCAATTTTGCAATTAACGGAATTGTTACTCTTCTTCGATGAGTTGCGTGACATTTGGGAATGATTGGTCTGCGAGTGAGATGGACTTGAGTCGGTAGATCGTCGCACATTGCCTGACACTGTTGTAGTGTGACCGTGGCCGTGTCCATATCCATGCCCACTCCCAATACCACCACCGCCACCAACTCCTGTAGTGACTGCGGTCGTATTACCACTATTGCTGCCATTTGTATTTGTGGTTCCGGGTGATGTTGCATTCATCATCGTCGTTGTTGTTGTGGTATTTTGAAATGCTGCCATGGGACTTGGTGTAACTGTAACCATGGGATGTACACTGCCTGTTCCATTGGCATTGGACGTTGTTGGTTGCATGATAATGATGATGTTGTTAAAACGCCACACAACGATAGTCCAACAATTACACACACACACGCAGAGATGAACACACGAAGACGGATACAGATACGGATATAAACAGAGTTGATGTTAGAGTCGAGAGCGTAAAATAACGGACAAGACAAGAATATAAGGAAACAAGAAAACAACAACAGTTGATGAGTTTTAAATGTTGAAACTTAAAGCCAATTAAATTATGAAAAACAATACACGAGTTGGTTACAGGGATTTCATTTTATAACATGTTTCATAATACGATTAGTAATGTTTTTTCCGGATTTGTTTAGGTATAAGAGGGGGGGACAGTGGTTTGAAAGGATGTACATATAACTAATTTAGATAATAGAATAATGTGAATAACCTGTAAAGTTAATTTTAAAAATGATTTATTAGTAATGAGTAATTTACAATAATTGTATAACAATCATACGTTATAGTGGAAAATATTTAATATATTACATAGCATATGATTAATAATAATTTATTGATTTAAGGTTTTGTAATGATTATTTCGAAAAATATTTTAATAAAGGTAATTTTTAAAAATTTGGCTACAATGGCTGCCATTCATAACGCACAGTAACAAAAAAATATTTGTAAATTATATATTTTTAAATTTAATCTATTTGGACAGGGTGGGCAAAACCCATCACATATAGTTATAGTTCATTCGGTGTAACTTTTATTTAAATTAAAACCTCATTTGGGTTTTAACTGACTATGTTTTCTCGCACTTGTAAATGTTTTTCATTTAATGTTGTTTCATTGTGGAAACCCTTAATACTTGGAAACTCAACAACGAATGGATCATTTTCCATCAAAATTGATCACGGCGACAAGGCTCATCTCTCTCTCAGCGGCCATGACAAGAAGCAAAATTCTAGGTTCTGGGGGGCAGAAAATCGAATCATAGTTCACAAAGCAGCATCACCGTGCAAGTACGCCGGTAGTGGTGATTGGACCTTATTTTTTCGAAGCAGCGGACAGTAATGGTTTAACAACGGCTACAGTTATACAGCCATGCTGACTACAGTTTTTTTACCAAAAGTTAACGATCTGGATTTGGTGGATATGTGGTTCTAAAAGAAAGGTGCCATGTGCCATACTGCATGCGCCATAATACGCGTTTTGAAGGATGACTTCCCTGCATTTTGGTGATTTGGCTTGGAAAACAAGAATTCCAGATTCCTGGAGTTTTTCGTCTGGCTATATTTGCAGTCGTTGGTGTACGCTAAGCAGTCTCTCACCTTGAAGGAGTTTAAGAGCAACATTCGAGCTGAAATTTACAACGTGACACCACAAATGCTGAGCACAGTTAAGGAAAATGTAATGAAAAGAACATAAATGAATGAAATCACTAAAGACTCAATACAGAATGACCCCTGAATCGCAAACCTTTCACCTCTCTGATGTCAGCATGTCTAATATTCAGAATTGTGAGGTACATTTGAATTTGGCAAGGTTATTTTTATATTACACTTTAGCGTATGAGTAACATGAAACGCTTCTATATTAAGTATACGCCATAAGAGACAATATGGAATATAACACATAGCGTATGATTAATATTATATCATAATATATCAGTTTTTATGCAATTAGAGGAGTTTGCTCCATTTTGTTTTAAATGCACGTATCACTTTGAATGATTGTAAAAGGATAACATCTTTGATGAGTTTCTAAGTTAGTTGTTATGAAATACTAAAAAAGATTGAATTGATTTCAATCAAATATTCGTAGGTGAAATATTTTCAAGCATCACTATTGATTTTTGTACCCACGGTACATAATGTAGTTGATCGAATTAGGGCACAATGGATATGTCTGTAAAAAGTCACTTAAGACATCCCCTAGAACATTGAAATATCTGGAGTCCATATGAGTCACTTTGCTTAATATTCATTTCATTGTATGTCTTGAATACTGTTTAGAGATATCCACTAACAGTTTCCTAAGGAATTGTAATCAAAGAGGTTACAAATCTTCAATCTTGTTATCTGGTACACACGGTTGACCTACCGTGACAACCCTGCATGAACTGGTAGGATACGTAGATAAATCGTTGGCTGCCAAGAAGTATGCTTTGGTAATCTTCCCTGACATTGAGGTTGCCTTCAATAATATCGCCCCTAATGCGATAGAATTAGCACTATTGGTCTTAGGGTGAGCGTGGGTCTTACGGGATTTGTATACCAGAAGAGGTGTGTCA
Source organism: Phaonia tiefii (assembly GCA_963931995.1). Classification (NCBI taxonomy): domain Eukaryota; kingdom Metazoa; phylum Arthropoda; class Insecta; order Diptera; family Muscidae; genus Phaonia; species Phaonia tiefii. The sequence continues at coordinate 163,128,567 of OZ008371.1, read as the reverse complement.
CAACCAAATTTGGCATCTCATCCTCTACGAGGTATGTTAACCCTTTAACGACCACAGGCAAGCATGTTTGCCCCAGTGGTTTTTAACCGCTTCTTCTGAAAACTACAGGCAAGTATGTTTGCCCTAGTGGTTTTCACATCTATAATTGGACAGGTAGGTGATAGCGCAAATGTTTCAATGAGTGATTTATAGAAGACAGTAGAGGCAATAGTAGTGCAATAGCTGTCAATTCCCTAACTGATACGATTTGACCCCTATAAGCCATTAAAGTGGGTCAAAAACCGGTCTTACTGCAAAATTATGCAACGGGTCGAAAAAAGATGGGCACGTGGGAGAAACCTCAGATAAGTCTTGCGTCCACAACCTTAACTTTAAACAAATTTGGGGTCGAATTTCAACGCGCTTACATGGACCGAACATATGTTTGACACATATGCCTACCTTTTAGCTAAAATGGAAACAAGTTCACCAAAAAAAAACCCTTTGTTGGTCCTAATTCTGCGGCGGCCTATTATTAGGTCAGAAATTACGAAAATAGCAAAACAAAAAAGTAATAATAAATAAATCTTTTTGGTCGAAAATGTATGGTTTACAAAAGGTTAACAGAGGCATGCTCAAGGAGGGGTCTTGTTTCCACTTCTATAGAACCTTGCGTTGAATGGAATACTGGTCACTCTCGAAACTGCGGGTGCAAAAATTATTGCACGACGTACCAATAGTCATGAATTACGAAAATAGCAAGACAAAAAAAAAAATAATAATAAATAAATCACTTTGATCGAAAATGTATGGTCTACAAAGGGTTAAGAGAGGCATCCTCAAGGAGGGGTCTTGTTTCCACTTCTATAGAATCTTGCGTTGAATGGAATACTGGTCACTCTCGAAATTGCGGGTGCAAAAATTGTTGCACGACATACCAATAGTCATAAGGGCAAGTATCCCAGACCCGTAAGGAATATTCTCTAAGGTAGCTTACGGACGGTACGGTCGATAAAGGGTTAGGTGTAAACCCCCCTAAGACCAAGCTGGTCCTTTTTTACTCGAAAGTATAAAATATATATCTGTTACGTTCCCATTTGGGAGTATAATATTGTCACAATTAAGCTATAATGTCAAATTCTTGGTTATATTTATGTAACACAAAGACAACTAAATATTTTCTAGCAACATACCATGAATGGGCAAGGAAGGGCTTCTTTCAGTCAGTAATGTGTTTGCATACGATGTGGGCAATAAAATTAGATAACTGAATTTAAAGCAATTATACGCCATAGTGGGACAATGTTCCTTGTAGCGTATGATTAATATTTATTTACATCTCATGGACAAGATACTGAGATGATTTTTTTAAGATTTTCTGTAGTAAATAGTTAGAGGATGTACACAGTACACATCAGTATATACCATACGACATGTACTGTCTGCGCTTTTTCAATAGAGAATTTTGTATGCACATCCTTTGAAGCAATTGCTTGGCCATTTAAGCAAAGATTGAGATTTTCCATTTAGCCATATCTGAGATAGACTCTATTTACAACTGGTAGCTCACTTTCCTGGACTTTAGGGAATTAAATAATGCTCATCTCCTTGCTGTCACTGATTTCCATATTGAAATAGCGATGCTTCATTTGCTAATCCTCTCTAACTTTCCCTCAAAGGAAATAATATTAATGATTCGTCTACAGACCTTTCAAACCACTGTCTTTTAAGTAGGTACTAATGAAGGGATTGCATGGAATCGTGCGCGGGATTCTGCCGTTGGCATCGACTGTGTCTTACCTGTTTTACTGGCATCGTGTGTCAAGTGGCCACTTAATGAATGGAGTTTATCCGTTATGCCGTGATGTAATTTATCCACAAAACTGCTGCGTATTTCGGTAGAGGCGAACGATGTCGTTGAGGTAACTGCTTGAGGCAGTGTTGTTGCTATTTCTGCGATACTATTAAGGTTTGGTATTGAACCTGCAACAAGAACGAAGGGGGGAAAAACAAAATGATAAGGGGACTCGAGGTGAATATATTGGGCAGTCATGGAAACGAAAATTGAATTATAACTTTCATCGTTTACACACACATTTACATGCAGACTAGCTAGGATGTTTGAGGATGTAAACCTTATGAAGTGAATGTTATGGGGAGATATACCGTATAGTATTTCTTGTTCGTAGTATGCTGGTCCATGTGTGTGTATTCGATATAGTTACCTACGTAATTACCTTTGGTATGAGCTGTCACAGGTGCACAAGCGGCCGTACTACTGATGGCAGCCATTTGATTGAGCGTTCTGCCCTGCAAGTGAATGTTGTTAACATTGGCCTTAAGAAATGATACAAACAAATGTTGCGCCAATTCTGTGGGGGTATCGCAGTCGAGAAAGGCATCCAGGAAACGCCGAAATCCATCGTAATCAATGTCCTTGAGAAGTGACACAAACAAACAAAGATTATGAGAGGGAGAGACATAGAGAGAGGGGAAGAGAAACAGCACAAATAGATAAATCAAATTAATGTTTGTACGTATTGAAATGTCAATAGGAAATATAGAGTTAAGAAGGAAAGAAAAAAAAACAATTGAGAAAATAAGACTTATGTGAAGTTAAGGAAATCGATTCTTTAAAGATGTTATAGTTTAAAAATTAATTTTGATTATTAAGTTAAAGATAAGTTGGTATATTTGCAATTCAGTTCTCTAAGAGAATGTATGAAAATCATTATCTGTGCTTAATTTGGAGGACTAGCATATTGAGGTCGGCAAAAAATTACGAAGAATCATATGCGCCATAAAATTATTTTAAGTAATTTACTTAAAACATTAACAACCTAATTATTGACCAAACTACGGCCGTCGTTTCCATGTATACTTAAAAATCTTGAAGGTTAAGAGGTTAATTACAAGAGGTTAAATTAAATAATGTGATTCATCACAAGTGCAAAAATTTTCGTTCTCGCTGGAAATTGCATTAAACACCATTAAATATCATCATGAAATACCATCGGTAACCATAATGGGATCAAAGCAATGCACAACGGCCTATTCGGAATGATACACCACCATCCTGGTCGTCTGTGTAGAAATAATGAAGATCAATTACCAAACATGGATCATTCTCCACCAAGATAATGTGGGTTTCCACTGGCCGGCTCAAGCAAGTCTGGTTTTGACCACTCTAAACTTCAAATTAGTGACCGGTATCCCACTGAGCCCTGATCTAGCACCTAATGAATTCCATATATTGCCCCACATCGAAAACAAAATGCGAGGTTATCGTTTCGACGCCTAAAGAGACGGCTGTTAGGTTGGAAACAATTGTTTTGAACTAGCCTTGCTTGGAGCAGAAAATGTGCTTTGGAAATTAGATCCAAGGCATGCAAAAATATACTGAACTCCTCGGAGTATATTTTGAAATGCAATACAACCATTTGTGAGGTTTCCTCTTAATTTAATTTAATTAATTTAATTTAAGTAGCAGCCCTCGTAACCAATTTGTTTTAACATGTCTTACTTTTCTTGATACAGAATCTAAATTAGATTGATTTCAAATTTTCTTTAAATAAATTTTAATTAACTCAAGAATTTTGTAAACTGCTTTTAATTCGGCTGTGTCATATATATGTACCAATACCTTATGTATTAGTTGTAGATAATTACGAATGAGTCCATGATCGTTATTTGTCTTTTTAAATCCTAAATCTTCAAAAGTTCAGATTCTTCATTGCTTCTTAGTCGGACGTATACTTAATATTATTTAATTACATATTACTTATACGTTGAGTAGAGAAACATTTATAATGAAAATATGTTGAAAATATATATTTTTCTTTTTATATTGGGTTAATGAGAGTGGGTTCGAAACCCGGAGATGATAATGGAATCACTCTAGGGTAACAAAAAAACAATTCAGCATTTTGGCGTCACAAGCTTTTAAGGAAATATCGTCAAACAAGAGATGAAAAGAAATTGAGGGAAGATTACAAAAATTGGAGTAGGACAGTGTGACAACTCTGAAATTTGACAACTGTCGTCTACGGTTATTCGGATTATTAAAAATGGATTCGGATTATTAAAAATGGAGCGCCAAACAATGGAAGAACGCGTTATCTTTGTGAAAACCCATTAAGAAAAAATGAAATGAAAAATGGAGAAAGTTATGCTGAAACCGCCGGAATTTTCGGCAGTGGACGTCCAGCTAATGCGTCAACAATTCGAAGAGCGATCAAGAAACTATAAGAAACTGGGTTGGGAAACTGCGATTATGGGCAGTAAGTCTCCTGTTCGTCGACGTACCGGCCTATCTTTCGAAAACATTGCTCTGTTATCGACTGTTTTGTCGAAAATCCGAGATCATCAATTCAGAATTCTCAACAATGGGGACATTAGCCAGGTATTTGATTCGATACTTAATCGGAACATATCTACTTTACCATGCAGTAAAAGTATCACCACTCGGTCAAAAAATATCCTTTTGGCTTCAAATTAAATCGTGCACTTTTGTTGGGACACCCTTTAGATAGAATAGGTTGGTCATCGATAATTTTAAAGGTACGTTTAGAAATTCTACAAATTATCATTAGAACTTTTGTAAAGGCTACAGGGAGGGACAGTTTATATGTAGGCCTCCTGTGTTTTATTATTAAGCAATTGAATCTTATTTCAGTTGCATGTTCTTGAAATTGAACTTGTAATAAAATGAAAACGCTCTTCAAGTTTTTGAATTAAAAATTTTTGTGAAATTTCTTCCATAAAAATTGATTTAGTAATAGATTAGTATGGAGATAAATAATATTACTTATATGTCACAAACCACACTTTACATTACTCGTTTCTTTTTGGATACTAGAAAAATTTACTCAGAACACACGTGTCAAAGGAGTCTAAATAAATCCTTTCCTACCTCATTTAATGATAATTGTACGATATTTCTTTCAACCAGACTGTATTTTAATATGCCGCATACTTAATATTTATTAGTTCCATATTACTTATAGGTTCTGAAAAGTTTTATACAAATAATACATTTTCTTGAGAATTCCTTTTAAATTTTGTTTAAATTTCACTTTCCTTTAAGGACTATATACAAAAATGCAAAATTTGCTTTTAAATATCTATGGCATATCAGCGGAAGAGACTACAATAAATACCGGATATTTATTTATATAAAATCCTTAAGGATTTTCTAAACGTCTACTATACACAAAAATACAAATACAATCGCAAGTACAGACAAACACAAATAAAGAGAATGGAAAGTGAAACTGTAGTAGGAAAACTAAATGAATTTTCTTATATAAATAATGAAATTCTTTCAGTTATAAATCTCATTATTCATTACGTATAATTATGTACAAGGATATCCTATGAATCTTATGAATATTTCGTAATTTAGCCAAAAATGCACAACTATTATTAAGAGACTGTAATTGTAGGATTCATTGAATTCAGTCAGGAAGTAGAGGACGAGACACAATCAATGGCTCGGTTGTGTTGAGGGGAGCCGTGGGGGGTTTATATGTAAAGCTTTATGAAAAATGTTGTTGGAGGAAGTGAAGGCGTTGTCCGTATGACAGAGTAGTAATATTATGCTATGATAATATTCTTTTCGAAAAATTCCTTGAGCCATCACCATCATTAATTATGTTATAAAACACCCAGCATTTGTGCTGCGTTACGTGGCTTCCTTGCACTCCCTCCATTTTGCAAGAGCTTTATGTTCCCTTAGCATCGCTTTGTTGAAATATGAAAACACAGCGGTATGAAATGTTAGAAGGGGAAAACTAATTGTTCCCTTTCCTTATCAGAAAATATATTTGAAAGTCGTTTCTTCTCAATTCATTACACTTGTCCACACGGACCTCTATATAATATATTCCGAAGGAGTTGCTTTACTACTTGGTCGTTTACTGTAACGACACGCAGCATTTTTTTCTTTTACTTGCAGTTTGTGAAAAACAGCAACAATAAGCTGTTAATTTTTTCCTTCCTTACATGTATCCTTTGGCAAGTTGTGTTATAAATTAGCATAACATCTAATATTTCCGGTATTCTTTTCTTTCCTCTGCATTTTGTTGTCTTGTTTTTTTCCTTGTGTAGATATTTCATTTCCCTCGTTACAACTTTGTTAACAACCGGAAATGCAGGTCTCACATTATTTACACACTCGAAACGCATAAGTCTCGCTTTACTCTCTTACAAAGAAATATTAAAGGAACGTATATAATTGAAATGTTAATGGTGTGGTAAGAATAATTTACGAGGTGCACGCAAATTTAAAAGGTCAATAGTTTTTCGGTATTAACATAACTCATACGTATGCGGTACCTGAACTCTGAATTGTGATAATAAAACTTCTTTGAAGTGTTTCTGTGACACTGCTTGCATTCATTGCAAAAATAATCTTCTCTAGCCACGATATAATAACCAGATAATATCCTTGCGACTGCAAGTAGATCCTTTGTGCAGTTCAACGGATTAATTTTTAATGCTTACGGTATAGTCGGTATAGTCTACAGTAAACTTTGCGAATTGTTATATTTATCAATTAATTTTTATCAATCATACGCCACCAGAAGTTCCTTGGTATCTCTGACGTGTGTTGAACAGGTATAACTGCATTTATTATAATTATTATCTTTAAAAAGATGGTGAAGAGATGGAAAGTAGGACTGTCGTCTGGTAACAAATATATTTTTTTTAGCAAACAGTACAGATTTTACTTTTGCTGATATCATTTGAGCCCATATAGTTTCCTCTTAGTTGCTTGAAGAATCTCTTACAGACCACCACAAACTTTGCTTAATGCTTTAGTTATTAACTCCAATGAGATGTCTCACAGATCTCACGTTAGACTGTCGACTTTTCACACCAATCTGAAAAATACTGACGGATTTTTGCTGATGGATTCAAAACCCAGTAAGGACTTTTGAGTATAATGCCATCTAAGCAGTTGAAGTGATCGCATATTCGACTCTCCACTTCATCTTAGACTAATATAATACTTACAGATTCATGTAATAACCACAACCGATGTTTGCTACTTAATAGCAGGCAATTTCTTTGCTACTACAGGAAAAATATACTGTGTGCAATGTTGATCAAATACTTGATAATATATTTGCTAAAACAACAAACATTTGTTTGGTGAAATAGAGAACACCTTTGCTTACCCATTACAGCACCTTTTTCTGCTATGATTTCTAACATAGTTTTTTAAGTGCTAATGCTAATGCTACTGCCAATAATAATGCTAATGTTAATGATAACTCTAATGCTAATGCTAATGCTAATGCTAATGTCAATGCTAACGCTTATGTTAATGCTAATGCTAATGGAAATGCACATGTTAACGCTGGTACTAATGCTACTGATAATGCTAATGCCAATGCTAGTGCCACTGCTAATGCTAATGTCAATGCTAATGTCAATGCTGAGGCTAATGTCGATGCTAATGCTAATGCTAACGCTGATGCTAGTGCTAATGCTAATTATAATGCTAATACTAATGCTAATGCTAATTATAATGTTAATGCTAATGATAATGATAATGCTAATGATAATGATAATGCTAATGCTAATGCTAATTCTAACGCTAATACTAATGCTACTGTCAGTGCTAATTGTAATGCTAATTCTACTGCTAATGTTAATGCTAATGCCAATGGTAATCCTAATGCTAACGCTAATGCTAATACTTATTATAATGTTAATTATAATGCTAAAGCTAATTCTAATTCTAATGATATTGCTAATTATAATGTTAATGCTTATGCTAAGGATAATGCTAATAATAATGCTAATGCTAATTCTAATGCTAATGCAAATTATAATGCTGCTGCCAATGCTAATGCTAATGCTTATGCTAGTGATAATACCAATACTAATGCTACTGTCAGTGCTAATTGCAATGTTAATGCTACTGCTAATGCTAATGACAATGTTAATGCTAATTCTAACGCTAATGCTAATGCTAATGCTTATGCTAATGCTTATGCTAATGCTTATGCTAATGCTAATTATAATGCTAATTTTAATGCTAATGCTAATTCTAATGCTAATGCTAATTATAATTTTAATGTCATTGCTACTGATAGTGCTAATGATAATGCTAATGATAATGCTAATGATATTGCTAACGTTAATGCTAATAATAATGCTAATTCTAATGCTAATTATAATGCTAATGCTAATTCAAATGCTCATGCTAATTATAATGTTAATGTCATTGCTAATGATAGTGCGAATGATAATGCTACTGTCAATGCGAATGGTAATGCCAATGCCAATGCTAATGTAAATGCTACTGCTACTGCCAATGCTAGTAATAAAAATAAATGGTTCCCATTACATCCCATGAAGGGACAGGGGAGAGCTGACCACAATCACTGATCTGTGCGATTTCCAGTTTTCACTCACTGATGGGGACCTACAGTTTTATACCCATTCCGAACGGTATTTTGAGAAGCCTTTTCATGGCTACATAATCGATAGTGTCGCCGTCACTATGCGAGGTGACCGCCGCCGAAAGAAATTTTAATGTGGTCAGAGCAGGGTTCTAACCCAGGATCTCATGTACAAGAGGCGCGCACACTAACCACACTTTATAAATATTAAAATTTTTTAACTGAATTATTTATTTTTACATTTAGAAACATTAAATTTTTTAACTGAATTATTTATTTTTTTGTAAATAAACGAAATCAAATACAGTAGATGAATGTTACGCAAAAAATGTTAAAGGCGGATTATTGCCATAATGACTCGAATTCATTTCGTCTGTGGCAATTTGAGGAAAAATAAGGCCATACGGTTTTATTGCCTATGACCTTATAGAACTACACCGCGAAAGTGAGCCCAGTAAACGCGAGTTAGAATCCTACCCGCGGCGTTTATATTTTGTTTTGCTAACTGGGAGGAAACACTGATGTGCTAGCTTAAAAGGAATTACAAGTTTCTAAAAATAACTGGGATCAAAAGCAGCTAAAATTGGCAAATGCTAGTCCTTCCAAACTGCACGTCATTATGCGTAATAGCTTTATAGAGTGCCAAATGAATGTTGACTTAATTTGTTTCTTCATACAGTTTTTTATTTATTTATTTATTTATTTAATTTCGTCTAATGGAAATACACATTCCTTACAGACTACTTCTTAATAGTAAATTAATTCTACCAATTCTAATTTATAATATATATATGATATTGTTTCATTTCGCTAAAATTTCCCTACTGCTTACACTAACCTCGTAGAAGGAAGATTTGCAAATAAATTTGTATACTTTTATGCGACCACTGGCGCTCGTAAACACAAATTTACGCCCATTTTACTAATGCCTTTTTCGTATTCCCCACTTGAGATTTTTTTGTGAGAGAGGGGGTGTATGATTAAGTGGGCAATGCTTTCATTTTCTACACTTTCAGAGTAAAAATAATGACTCGTGCTTATTTGTATGTGTATAGAGTAACTTGAGTTAGTCAACCATTAAACATCTAAATTTAACGAAAGTTTCCTTTTCCGCACCACCCATTATGAAAGAAAAAAAGCCATATTTCTTTGCGTGTTAAGGAGCAAAACTGTTTCCGTAATGTTTCTGTTCCCGCTTCCAAACTAAATGAAAATGATTACACACGCAAATGTACATACACTGGAATATAATTTCATACACCTACAGAAACAAAATGAGGCATCCTTATGTGCCATATGTTATGCATGTCAACACCAATACTACTTTATACTACTCACAAGCGTTGAGATTTGCAAAAGGGCGGGCACACATTTATGCACTATAATGTCCTGAAAAATGTTTCCAGGGTACTTATGAAATCTGTGAAGATGTTGAGAAGAATATTCATGTATGTGTTATAAAATTAAGTAAAATATAGGGTGGTTAATTTGTAATGCAGATCTTTGACAGCAATTATTTGTGATATGATCATGTTTTTTTTATATTTTTTTCAGACAGATTGTACTACAGGCTTTGGCAAACTTAGTTCTGGACCTTTTCACACTGAATGTGGGGAACAAAGTCACTTTTGTCAAAAAAATTAGGTCAGAGGTGTTAGGTATCACAATTTGTTCTGAAAATTTTATAGATGAGATTCAAGAATGGAGGGTTTCAAATGAGCACTCATTCTCGGATCACAGATACATTAAATTCAGGATAACACGGCCACCGCCGAAACCGATATGTTTCCGAAACAGGACCAACACAAACTGGACAAATTTCGGAAGCCCACTTAGGATACATTAGATTCGAGATAACACGACCACCGCCGAAACCGATAAGTTTCCGAAACAGGACCAAGACAAACTGGACAAAGTTTGGAAGCCTACTTAGGAATCGACAAGATCAGCCTCAACTCGAGTACTCTAGCAGGGACGAATTGGACAAATTGGACGATAAGGTGACAAGTACAACGCAAGCACTAGTAAAGTCTTGCGAGGACAGCTGCCCACTTCGGGAAAGGAAATCGGTGTAAGAAAAACCCTGGGTTACAGGAGAAATTCGAAATCTACGGAAGAATGTCCGTAGACTTTACTACAGTGCCCCACGCGTAAGAAACTACCAGTATACTGGGAGGACTATTAGAGGAGTTTCAATGAATAAAGCGCAATATTGCGAAAAGCGAGACGCAACTCCTGGAGACTATTCAGTGAACAGGGGGACAGCGTCAACGACATGTCGAAGATGACAAAATTACTCTCTAAGACCCACGTACAGCTACACTAGTAGATGACACGGGGAAGAGAATAGATACAATGGAATAAACTCTAAGGCACCTGATTAATACATACTTTCCAAATGGGAACGCGGAACCCACAGGGGAATGACGATAAGGTGAAAATGTAGTTCATAAGACGCCAACATTACCCTTTACCAAAAACCTATAAAGAGCTCCTCCCCAAGCGGCGGGACGGGATGGGATTTTTCCGGCTAGCCAACAACATGTGGTGGAATAAATATCAGCCCATTTGGCTGGAATTTTTATCGTATCAAGCGGCGGGACCGGATGGGATTTTTCCGGCTAGCCTACAACATGTGGTTGACCAAATAACAACCCATTTGGTAGAAATTTTTAGCGCAAGCTTAAAATACGCCTACACACCGAAAAACTGGCAGGAGGCTAGGGTAGTATTTATACCCAAACCTGGAAAAGCAAGCTATGCAACGACAAAGGCTTATAGACCAATTAGCCTTATCTCGTTTCTACTAAAAACCCTAGAGAGATTTGCAGGCGAACGTGGTGAAAAGTGGAATACTGAACGATGTGCTGAAGTTTAGGCAACACGCATATGTCAAAGGCAGATCAGTGGAAACCGCACTTCATAACCTACTACATAGAGCAATCTCTATATGACAAACTGTATACACTCGCTGTATGCATAGATATTGAGGGAGTGTTCAATAATGTCCGGACCGAAACACTCATCCAATCCTTAGACCAGTTTATGGTGAACCGGGCATTAAAAGACTGGATCAGCCATAAGCTAAGGAATAGATGGATAAACTGTGGTTGCCATCATGTAAATACACTGAGTGTAATTTTTTGAGTCATGGAAATATAACCATATACGGACACCACTACGTGATAAAAGACAAAAAAAAGACCCGTGTCTCCCAGTTTTGCCCAAAGTCATGCACTTTTTTTTATGGGCCACCAAAGATTTGGGGCCTCGGTGTTATTTTTGTAAAAAAGTGCTCATTTTGTCAGGCTCATATCTTGCAATTCGTTCGGAATTTTGGTTCACTTTCTGAGGGAAAGTTGTAGCCCTTATCATAGAGAATGAAAATTGTCAGCATACAAAATCAAAACAACTTCATATTCAAGTTCAAAATCGCAAACAACTTTAAAAAATTCGATTTTTTAACCTTTTTCCGCTGTTCAGGTCCATAGGTAGCAAACCGATCAAAATTCAAGGAAACAATCGACTAAAAAAATGTAGCTAAGATCTCAATAAACAACTTTCTAGAACATATGAACTTCCTAGGAATGACCCTTAATACCGTTTAGTTGAAAAATGAGATACTATGTTATCTCACCGACCGCAGCAGCACAGGTAAAGCAGTAAGCTCAGCACACGCATCAAGGGCCGCAGGAGCACACAATATAAAAACAATTCTCTACGACAAGGGCTACAACTTTCCCTCAGAGTGTAAATCAAAATTCCTAACGAATTGCAAGATATGAGCCTGACGAAATGATAACTGTTGATCACGAAATGACACCGAGGCCCCAAATTTTTGGTGGCTCATAAAAAACGTCCATGACTTTGAGCAAAACTGGGAGAGACGGGTCTTTTTTTTGGTCTTTTATCACGTAGTGGTATATGGTTATAATTCCATGATTTAAAAAATTACACAAAGTGAAATTCAAACATTTTCGGGAAATTATTCACTTTTGCGGTTACCTAAACGCTACTTAAGCGCTACCTAGACGTTGTTAAGAATCATTCCTATAAAAGTTTATATGTTGCGATCTTATGTAATTCTTGTAGTTCATTGTTTCCTTGAATTTTGAACGGTTTGTTACCTATAGACCTGAAGAGGGGGAAAAAGGTAAAAAACATCGAATTTTTTAAACTTTACTGAGATTTTGACCTTGAAAATGTTGTTTTTTTGGTTTTATGTGTTGGCAATTTTTATTCTCTATGACAAGGGCTACAACTCTCTCTCAGAAAGTAAATCAAACTTACGAACGGTTTGCAAGATATGAGCCTGACAAAACGATCACTTTTTTTTTGCAAAAATTACACCGAAGCCCCAAATCTTTGGAGGCCCATAAAAAAAAGTCCATGACTTTGGGTAAAACTGGAACACACGGGTCTTTTTTTTTGGTCTTTTATCACGTAGTCGTATTCGTATATCGTTATATTTGTTCTTGTTGCACTGTGATATTAGAGACAGGGAACAACGTGGAACTCCACAGGGAGGGATTATATCACCAACCTTATGGGTCCTCACAATACACAGTCTCCTAAGGAAACTTCCCAAATAAGGACTTAAACCTGTCTGCTACACAGATGAAGTTATGATACTTCTTAAGGGAAAGAATCCTAATCTATTATGCAGAGAGGCCGAGAGGGCACGGAGTATAGCTTATAACTGGGCACAGGCAAGGGGCTTAAATGTAAACCCGGATAAAACGGAAATATGTCTATTCACAAGGAAAACGAAAATCTCAGAGTATGAAGAACCACGATTCCTGGAAATGACGATTAAAATAGCCGATAAGGTTAAATACTTAGGGTTAATCTTAGATCGGAAACTGAATTGGAAGCATCACATAGAGGACATGGCCAATCAGGTCTACAGATGCTGGTCGCTGTGCAGAAGGGCTATAGGATCCAAATAGGGCCTCAAACCGGATATAACACACTGGCTCTACAGAAGCGTAATTAGGCCCATACTAACTAACATATGCTTCTGTAGTATGGTATGGTTCAAAGGATGTGCTGCATTGGCATTAGTTGGGCAATAAGGACAACCTCGATAAGGGCCATGGAGACTATTTTATGTATATCATATTACTAATATACATAATATTAATATTACTAATATACATCATATTACATAATATATAGATCAAAGTATACATCTAAAAAAAATAAATAAAAAATTCATTCATGATTTGGATTAGGTTTGGTTGAGTCGTATAATTAATATTATTCCATACAACATTGCTCATACGTACGATGGAAAACGTGTTGCATTTTCGTTATTGCATGATTCTTTTTAACATTTTAATTCAATTCAATTCAGTTGAATTCAATTCAAACTCAGGCAGAGGATACTTTTGCGGATTACCAGTCTAAAACAACTTTTGGAAAAAAGTCTAAAAGGGGCCACTACAGTCAGAACTTTGGCTTAGTTACCAAATGTTACATGTAAGTATATTCGTGGAAAAATAGTTGTAACTCTCTTGATAATATACAAGTGTATGATTATATTTGTATTGGTAACTTGAAATTATAACATCCAATTACCAGTCACAAGTACAGGTTGATATTTCTATAAATTTACATTGAAATCATAATTACATTCGAATTGTAAATGTAATTACAACCATTCTGCGCAGCACATTAACTGGTACAGTTGTGTATAAATATTATATGTTTCAGAAATTCAAATATGTTTAATTGCTTAAGTTCTTGGTAATGTACCAGTATACTGGTTATACTCCACAAATATCCTGGAAGGACTATTATTATAAGGAACTGTGCATTAAATTGTAGTCTATATATTAAGATGTGAGCTTACAGATAATATGTAACTAAATTGGTTTCCTGACAGTGGATGAAATGGAAAGTAAAATAATAGAAATTTGTACTCAAGGTAGTAAAAATTTCAGTGGCCGAATTAACTAATATTCTACCGCATTTCAGTTTGAAATAATTAAGAAACAAAGGATATGTTCGAAAATTTTGATGTATATATGCAATGGTTTCGTTTTGTCAAACTAATTGCTTTTATACCACTGTGCGCCTCTTAACAACATCCATACAGTGATTATGAATTCAAATTGGAAATGGCCGAACAGAAGTCATTACATTGCCACATTTGGTAATAGGGACTCACATAATCAATCCCTATTTAATCTCATGCAGTAACATGGAAGTAGGATAATGGAAGGTGTTTTGGGGAAACTTGTTGACTTTAATAATAGTAACACTTTACTCATGTCCTTGCAACTACTTAGTCCAAAAGGGATATACTACAAATGAAAGTGTGCAAAATGATTTCCAAGTAAGAAAAATTTAAAGATAAAAATTAGAAATCAAAGTTATAGAGAAATTTATAGGTTTCAATTGTGATAACAGGAAGGAGGGCCACTTTGAATTGTCAGAGAAGGTAACATAGAGGAGTTTTATTATTTATAAAAGGCTGTCCTATGAAGGATATGTTAGCCTACTTTCCGTTTCGAACTAAAATTTTTCAACAATAACAACAGTTCATTGTGATTAGTAGAGATCAAATGACAGTTATCGCCAGCCAGTTAGCCAGTCTTACAGCTAGCCAGCCAGCCATCCAGCAATCCAGCCATCCAGCAGGCCAACCAGCGAACCATCCAGCTAGCCAACCAGCCAGGCAAAATGACGCGTCTCAATCATTTTAAAAATTCCTACAATGACTTCAGATCAAATACGCAGCCTGCCAGGCAGCCAACCAGCAATACGCAATAACACGACTCAATAGTTTCGAAAATTTCCAAAAATATGTTGAAAGAACTATATCAAATTTATCGATACCTCACTTAGTTATCGAGTTATCGGAAGTTAATATAGTTTATTTTTTCTTTTATTTTTGAAATTTTTGTGCTGAAAAGCTTTCTGCGTGGCCGGCCTTAGGGATTTTCTACTCCGGGGTAGGTTCAACATCGTTTTCGCGGCTTCGGCATAAGTAGTATATTTATGTTAAAAAGTAATTTCGTCGAAAGATATTCTTCACGATATGCATAGCTGAGCGAGTACAGAGCTAGATGGAAGCCGCATCTGTTCCAAAATTCACCACGATCCAAATAGTACGATCAAAATAGTAGGCCGCCGGTGGTGCAATGGGTAGTGTGCGCTCCTCTTGTACTTGAGATCCTGGGTTCGATCCCTGCTCTGAGCACCTTAACATTTCTTACGACGGCGGTCACCCCGCATAGTGACGGCGATACTATCGAGTATTTAGCCATGAAAATGTTTCGCAAAAATACCGTTCGGAACCGGTGTAAAACTGTAGGTCCCAATCAGTAAGTATAAAAACTAGAAAGCTCACAGCTCACTGGTTGTGAGAAGCTCTCCCCGATTCCTTCATGGGATGTAATGGGAAACCATTTATTTTATTTAAAATAGTATGAAAACTTCAAAGATATTATGTCGTTGATTATACATCGGCATCTGTATCTTCTCTTCGTGGCCGTCGGTGGTGCAATGGTTATTGTACGCGGATTTTGTACATCAGTGCGTGGATTAGATCCGTGGATTAGAAATTGATAGCAATAACACCGCATTCGCATTGTAAAGCATTTCCTTTAACAATCTATTTTACTTTTGTCGAAGTTGTATACGTATTATTAATTAGTTACACATTAATCATACGCACGATGGATATTGTTTTTGAATAGCAGGTTTCTATAATAGCGATAAGGTCGCAACCCGATCGTAACATTTCTGAATCTAAATTATATTCAAAAGGTAGGAATCTACCGGTAATCAAGGAATGTTCTGAAGTGATACTGTCATTTGTACTCATATTAAACTGTGTGAAGGTCACAATCCCACAAGTAGATACAAAATGATTTTCCAAGGGAATTAAATAAAATTGTATTTAATTTTTTGCGTTACATCCTATTCTTTGATTGTGAAAGTGTGTATAACTAGCCGTGAATGGTGCAATGGTGAGTGCGAGGGGCTTCTGTATATGAGACATTGGTTCGATACTTGCTCTGAATACCTAACATTTCTGGCGACACTAATAAGTACTTAGACATGAAAAAGATTCTAAAAATACGTTCGGAACCGGTGTAAATGAGTGAGTGTAAAACTAGAAAGCTCACGGCTCACTAGTTGTGAGGATGTCTCCCCAATCCTTTCATAGGATGTAGCGGGAAATGTTTTTTTTATATATATATATATAAGTCGGTGGTGCAATGGTAGTGTGCGCGCCTCTTGTAGTTGAGAAGCGGTTCAAACGGTTCAAACCGTGCTCGTATCACCTTAAAATTCCTTTCGGCGGCGGTCACCTCGCATAGTGATGGCGACACTATCGAGTATTTAGCCATGAAAAAGCTTCTCAAAATACCGTTTGGAATCGGTGTAAAACTGTAGGTCCCAATCAGTGAGTGAACTGGAAAGCGTACAGCTCAGTGATTGTGAGAAGCCCCTGTCCCTTCATGGGATGTAATGGGAAACCATTTTTTTATGCTTCTAAAACCAAAGAAATAAAATATATGAACTAATTAATTTTTTATAATATAGTTACAAAGTATTTCCACATGTTTATGTGCGATTCTTATACTAGATAACCTGGAATCTTTTCGTGTATCTACGTACGCTATATGAAATGAAAAGCGAGGAAGTGGTGCTATAGCTTTATCCAAAGATTTTTATACACAAAAAAATGCTGGGAAAACAAAAATCAAATTTAATTTCAATCTGAATACTATCGTTTGAATCCTATCACCTGGTTCAAACGTTTGAGAACATAATTGTCGTGGAAACTTTCTCGGTTGAAAACCCCTGTCGCTGCAAAAATCAAAATGTCCCTTGGGACCTTTTCGCAATATTCCGTAATACTAAGCTTCGACGTTTCTCTGAAGTGATTATTGTATTTTACTACTAAGTAAAAATAGGTATTATTCAATATCGCTCATACGTCAAATCAAAAAATTATCATACGTGATCAGGTCACGAATCGCCTTTTAATACTCGATCTTAGAATGCTAAACTGATAGTCAAGAACACCGCAAATTAAGGTTTCAAATATTTGATTAATGTTGGTTGTAAGTTTCTTCCCCCACAATTCATATGAATTTATATATGCCGTATACATAATATTTATTAGCTCTGTATTACTGAATGCAATTTTATAGTATTCTTGGATTTTCATTAAATTAAAAAAATATTTCCCATTAACTCTCATGAATGGGTTGGGGAGAGCTTCTCACAACCAGTGAGCTGTGATATTTCTAGTTTTATACGCACTGATTGGGACCTACTGCTTTACAGTAATATAAGGTGTTCAGAGGAGGGATCAAAACCACGTTCACATCTTGAAGAGCTACGACCACTTACCACGGCGCAACGTCAATGGCCGTATAATTACTATTAAATCGATCGGCATTTCTCGTACATGAGATAGGAAATGTTTCTTAAATAATGTTCTAAGTAGGTAGCTCAAAACAGCGATTTGGAATCGGCAATCTGGAGATTTTTAAATTCAATTTATAATCATGTTTTAAATATATTCAATATTTTATAGAAACTGTGTTATAACATATGAAAAAGCAACTCTGATACTGTATTTGCTTTATCAACACATCACTCAAGGTGATGTCATAAGCTTATTATGAATTTCATATTAATCATACGTAGTAGTTTTCACATTTTCTTTCGCCCCTTACTGCTTTGTTTTAAGAGCACAACATTTCTACGAATTTCTCATAACAAAATTATTTCACACAGAGGGAGAAATGCGCCTCAAATTATTTAACAAATTTGTACATTTGATCTTTGCGCTGAACTAAACATAAGGTTTCAATGACATAACTATTATTGGCTGTAAGTATTTTACTCACGATCCATGGGAATTCAGACACGACGTATACTTAATATTAATTAGCTGGGTGTCTCAGTATGATTACACTTTTTAAATTTAGTGTCATTTCCGTTTTGTGGAAGTGGTAACTTTGACATTTGGCAGCTATCACATATATTTCTTCCGATTATGAAAAATGGAGCACTTTATGAAAGAACAACGCGTTATAATTGCGAAAACTTATTGCAAAAGTTTGGAAAGTTATGCTGAGACCGCTTGCAAACTTCGAAGAATTTTCAGTTGAGAAGGTGTCAATCATTCGAAGAGTGGTCAAACAATTTGAAGAAACTGGGGTTGTTCGTCAACATACCAGTCGGTACGTGTTAAAATTGAGAAAACTTATTACAAAAATTTGAATATTTATTTTGAGACTGTTGGCAAACTGCGAAGAATTTTCAGTCGGAAAAGTGCACCTACTGTGTCAACCATTCGAAGAGTGGTCAAACAATTTGAAGAACCTTGGTCAGTTATGGACAGTAAGACTCCTGTGCGTCAACGTACCAGTCGGTCTCTTGAAAACTTTGCTGCTGTAAACGAGAGTGTCGCCAAAAACCCGAAAACATCAATTCAGCATCGTTCTCAGCAAATTCAAATTTCACGAAGCACTACGCAGCGAATTTTGACAAAAGACCTTAATCTTCATCTTTACAAAAGTCAGCTTAGCTAGGAGCTCAAACCAACAGACAATGGAAAAAGAGCCGGTAATTCGGTCAATGGGTAATCGAGCAAAGTGAAGTCAATGCAAATTTTTCAAAAAAAGTCATCTCTCCGATCTCTCCATTCTATCTGAATGGATTCGTGAATACACGAAATTATCGAATTTGGGGTTCAGAAAATCCCCATACAAGTCATGAGAAAAAATTCACTCCTATCGAGCAACTGTCTTATGCTGAATTTGGTCACGGTGCGTGATTGAGCAATACTTTTTTAAAGATGAGGCTGATGGATGGCATGGATCTGGACGGCATGGATCTGGACGACATGTGGTTTTAGCAAAAGGGCGCCACCTGCCACACCCCGCATGAAACAATCGATTTATTTCAGCAACGATTTTCAGAACAAATTATTTCAAGAAAATCTGATGCCAACTGGCCACCAAGAACATGCGATTTAACGTCGACCGAAAATGATTCTTTGGAGTTTTTAAAAACCGGGGTTTATCCGAATAAACCAGAAATAATTCCTGAACTTAAATCCGAGATCCAACGCGTCATCGGTGAGGTACAGCCACATTTCTGTGAAAAGTCATGGGAAATTTCACGAAAGCAGTTATGGCCTGTCATCACAACCGTAGGGGCCATTTGACGGATATTTTATTCCATAGTTAATCGGCACATGTCTTCATTACAATCCAATAAAAGAATCACAATTGTCTCAAAAAATATGTGTTTCTATTTTAAAATCAAAAAGGTTACTCTTAGTGAGACACCCTTTATATTACTGGGACTTATGATGAAGAGCCTATTTACCGAAGATTTGATGAAAACTATATTATTCCTGGCATTTTTCCATAACACATTACTATCATTCGAACGGCCTGTGATAAAGCTTTATTCGTACGTCATAAATATTGTGAAATATTGTTATCTTCTTACTGAATACTAGGAAAATTTGTGTAGACTAACGGTCTTATTCATAAAAAGTTAAAAAGTTACGAGGGGTTTGAGAGATGATTTATCATACAAAAATCTTCTCTGAAACCTCTCATAACTTTTTGTGCAAAGCGGTAAGTATGTGTATTGAACTAAATTTTCTGGAATACTACGTATAAGTAATATGTATTAGTTCCATAATACTCATACTTTTAGTGAAAGCAACTTTTGGTAGAAAACAGTTTTTAACTAATATTTTATTCTAGTTTTTTTATATTGAAAATGCAGTAAATCTCAAATTCATTAAATTCAAACGTGAAAAGTTCAAATACTTTACAAAAGTGTTTACATTTTTACTATCAATTGTACAAAGACTAGTATCATTTAAAATAACTCATACGTGAAAATGCAAATGCACATGATCAAGTAATGGATGACCCTTTAATAATCAGTGAGTGTAAAACTAGAAAGCACATAGCTCACTGAATATGCGAAGCTTTGTCCCATCCGTTTTGTAATGGCAAATATTTATTTAATTTTTAGTATCTAGATGAATTGTGGCACGGCAAAATTAAGTTTCCAGTTGTTTAACTATTCGGCCTCCCAATTTCATTCACCGTATGCTTAATATTAATTAATTGCATATTAATCATACGTATGATGGACATAAATTTAATTAGTATTAGGATAAAGCAATACTTTTTCTGATTCAATATTTATTACATTTCACTTTTCTAATAAATTACTATACATAAAATGTTTATTATAAAATTTAAATTCTATATTTACATTTTAAATTTAATATTGCCGGTTGCGAAATTTGCGATAATTGTCATCAATCCTTATTTAACCTTTTCTCGGCTATTTGGTGTGAAATTAAATTATATTCAGTTCAATATTTATCCATACTCAATATATAATTCTATGCCATTAGTGTTATTTGTTTTTATTTGTGGAAATTTGTAAATATAAACAATTTACGCTTGAATAATTTTCAAACGACCGGCAGTTGTGTAGAACGATAATAAACAGGCGTTATATTTTATTTGATCAAGCCCCTACACATACTGAACCCTACAGCAGGAGTGGCAGGATATTGGTGTGGTATTAATCAACTTATAAAGGACTTTTGACTGATGCAAATAATTGTATATATATACTTTCCATTAAATTCCATGAAGGGACTGGGGAGAATATGTAAATTATAAGACATCTTTTATGGCAAAATTTAAACAATATCCTGAGCCAGGAAAAAGTGGTTCAATTGATAAGGCCAAACTCCCATTTTTTAATTATCCGTTGACATTAGCTAACTTTTCTCAGTAGACTACGTAGGTACTGCAAATTTTAATACAAATTCAGAAACTCCATGTATGGCAAATTTGAATAGATTTTTTGAGTTAGTAATGTTTAAAGATTTCTTTGAGATTACATTCTAATCTAATGGATATTCATAAGCCCCATGTGTGACAAACTTAGATAATTTTGTTTAGCAAGAAATAGGATAAATTTTAAATGGCTCGAATTGTTGTTCAATGCGAATTCTTCCTTACTAACAATTTACTTTAATTTAGGTGATACATTTACATATTGTCTGCAAATTAAATAGTCCCTAGTATGACAAATCAAAAGGTATTTCTCAGCCAAAAGCTGGGATATCAACACATCGCAATGACCTTTCAATGTTCATTCGATTTTACCATTATTCTAAACTGAAAAGTAATGCATATTAGAAATTCCCATGTATGACAAATGTAAATGATTTCTCTGAGCCAGAAGGGGGAGGAACTGCAAATAACAAAAGTTTTCCAAGTTTATCCAAGAGTTATTTTTAAAGTTGTAATATCCTTTAAGGCTAAGAGATCATATTGTCTCTGGTTAGTGAAAAAAAATAAATGCCGCGCTTGGGACTCGAACTCACATTCGCTGGGAGATTGTTTCGATGTTTGTGGAGCATTATCTTCAGCAGCGTCTAGCCCTTTGCAAATGCTCTGGATAAGATTAAATATTGCTAATTTGAATATAATGACAATTAAAAAGTCCCATGTAAGCAAAACAAAATGTAACTTTCCAATGATGTTTAGCTTTCCTGAGGAAGCTAAATTTTTGAATAGCAAATCGTCTTCCGTCGGCCGTCGGTGGTGCAATGGTAGTGTGCGCGCCTTTTTTACATGAGTTCCTGGGTTCGATCCATACTCTGACCACCTTAAAATTTCTTTCGACGGCGGTCACCTCGCACAGTGACGGCGACACTAACGAGTATTTAGCCGTGAAACAGCTCTCCCCGATTTCTTCATGGGATGTAATGGGAAACCATTTTTTTTCAAATCGTCTTTCGGACTAAAAAAACACGCATACGACGAGATGGACGGAGTTTTTGTGTGTAGCTGAGATTTTGGAAGATATTTTTGGACACCCTTGCGTATTACTGATTTTATTATTAAAATATAATGTAACACTTATATATTATTGCGGATGTCGAATTATCCTGATGAAGCTGTATATATTATATGAAATCGCTATTTTTCCTTATTATGATGAGATTGTAGGAGAATTGTTTGTATATTTTTAATATTCACAAAAAATATACAACTCAAACGTTTAGGTTATTTTTACGTATTATTTTGGCCACCAGAGCATATTAAACAATATCAATTATACGGTTAGGTGACTTACAAAATTTCTTTCTGTCGCTTTTCATGTTCTTAATACATAAAGAAATAAAGGACTTATACACCCAGGATTCCTTATGAAAACAATGAAAACAAATTACGCATACGCCCAGATGACTGACTGCATTTAATTATTTAACTAAGATAGGTGAGAGAGATATTGTACATCTGAGCGTATTACACATTTTAACATTCAAATAATATTTAAAATTTGTATTCTCTTGTTCGACCTTTTCTTTATCAATAAATAATCTACATTCTCCGAGCTTGAGGTTAGATTTGCTTTTTTTGTATTTATTTTCCTCCCACCCAGGTTTGAAATAATTACCAAAAAATCAAATCTGACCTCAAGCTCGGAGAATATTTAAAAATTTTACACTGTGGCTGCGCTCTATCTTTCGTCATGTTGATCTTTCCTGAATATTTCGTGTGGCAGATGCTATTCGACATTTGTATATTAATTTAAATGGCGATCTCCCTGATGAAGATGCGATGGAGAGGAGAATGTTTGTGTTTCCTGAATGTATTGAAGATTTTACTATTCACACAAAGTAACATTTTTAAACGCCTAAGCCTTTTAAATGCATAAGATTTACTTATGAAACTGATTTTACAGATTTTGTATTCAAACGGTAAAATTTATGCGCTTTGGTGACTTTCGTACTTTCTTTTGATATGGGCTAGATGCTAGTGGCTTTCGTAATACCTAACTATGTATAGCGCTTAAATGCCCAGGTTTCCGTGTAAACTTCTCCTCATGAAGTTGAAGTTTGGACACTCAAGCGTATTGCACATTACGATATTTATGAAAACGATAATAAATATACGCTCATGTGATTGCCGAATTTTCAGTTGTAGCGGAATTTAAGGCAACTAGATCGTATTAGTGTTATTAATATCTAAAAAAATGCCCTCAGGGTTTCTAGTGAATCTTTCCTTATGAAGTTGACATTTGGATCTCCGGGGGTATATAGATATTCTATATCCATAAAAACGAAAACAATTATACGCTCATGTCATTACCAAACTTTCGTTATGTCGTGGAATTTTAGTCTGCTAGATCATAGTGATGTTCTTAATATCGAGTCAAATTTTAGTGAAATGTACCCAGTTTTTACATTTAAACAAACTATAACAATTA
The DNA here is from genome assembly GCA_963931995.1 of Phaonia tiefii. Taxonomy (NCBI): domain Eukaryota; kingdom Metazoa; phylum Arthropoda; class Insecta; order Diptera; family Muscidae; genus Phaonia; species Phaonia tiefii. The sequence goes on along the minus strand of OZ008371.1, from coordinate 163,104,871 downwards.
TACTTACTTACTTATCAGGTCTCGGACAACCCCGGGGGGGGTCAGGGACCTTAAAACCGAAGATAACATATTTCGCCAACCAGTTCGATCTTTTGCTTTATTTCTCCAGTTGGCAATACCAAGTGTACGCAGGGATTCGTCAACCTGATCCCTCCAGCGGAGTCTTGGTCTTCCTATTTTTCGTCTTCCTTCGAGTTCGGTTTCGAAAACCCTTCGTGCTGGTTCGTCTTCATCCATTCTACTGACGTGGCCCAGCCAGCGCAATCGCGCCACCCTGATCCGCTTAACTATGTCAATGCCAGGATAAAGCTCATACAGCTCATGATCCATGCGTCGCCGATACTCGCCGTTGTGCACTATAGGGCCATACATTTTTCGTAGTATTTTTTTCTCGAAGAATCCCACAGATGTTTCGTCTGCTTGCGATAGGATCCAGGATTCGGCGCCATAAAGCAAGGCAGGTTGAATGAGAGTCTGGTACAGCTGGACTTTTGTTACTCGAGAGAGGGCTTTATCTCTAAAGTGCTTGCTTAGCCCAAAATAACATCTATTCGCAAGCACAATTCTCCGCTTGATCTCAAGGCTGACGTTGTTGTTTTTGTTCATAGCAGATCCGATGTATATAAATTCGTCCACTACCTCGAAGTTGTAACGGTTATCAACGTTCACGCTTTGGTCTAATCGCGTGGAGGCCCTGTTCGTTGAAACCATTAATTTTGTCGTGTCCTCATTCACTGTCAGACCCACTTTTGCTGACTCCTTCTCAATTCTCGAAAAACCCGCTAATTCTCTGCAATAGCTGTTCTGACCTCGTCTTGGTGAGGAGGGGGGCAATCGACGTCGTCGTCCATATTGTGATCGATTGTCCCATCGTCATTGGATATCTCAGGTACTAGTAGCGCGGAGAATGATCTCTCCATATTCCCAACATGCTCTGCACATCTGCGACGAGATTTCCGTCCTTGTCTTTACAGAAGGGTTCCCTCAACCATGTCCATTAGTTCCGTTTTTAACTTTTTGGTAGAATTTTCGGGCTTCGTTCTTCCTTCTGTATGTCTCAATTTTCTCACTCTCGCGTTTTCTCCACTGCCGTTTCTTACGCCTAAAGAGACGGTTTACCTCCTTTCTCTTCTCCCTATACCGCTCAATTGTAGCTCGCGTTGCAATTGACTGAAGCATTACCATATGTGCAGCGTTCTTTTCGTCATTTGCAATGCGACACTCTTCATCGTACCACGGTTTATTGCGACGCGGTTTTTCGAAACCAAGTACGGTTGTTGCGGCAGTTTTTATAGAGTCGGAAATGGGTTTCCACTGCGCATCAGGATCGTCATCGGGAGGGGGTGGGTTCTGTGCCAAAAATTGCGAGAGCTTCCTTGAGTTGGCTGTGGCTACCTGTGGTAATTGCAGCTTTCCGATGTCCAGCTTCCTCTGCGTCTGGTTTCGTACGATTTTCGCTCTACTTAAACTTGTGCGGACCTTTGCTGCTACCAGGTAGTGATCAGAATCGATGTTAGCTCCTCTGATCACTCGTACGTCCATTACGCTGGATGAGTGCCTTCCATCAATTACCAAGTGATCAATTTGGTTCTTAGTTCTTTGATCAGGGGATACCCAAGTAGCCTTGTGGATGTCTTTATGCCGGAATCTTGTACCACTAATGACCATTTTTTTTGCCGGGGCAAAGTCAATCAGTCTCATACCGTTGTCGGAACTGTCAGCATGTAGACCGAAATTGCCAATAGTTGGATGAAACACATTCTCCCTGCCTACTTTGCCATTAAAATCTCCTAGTACAATCTTAATGCCATGGCCAGGGCAGCGGTCATACGTTTCCTCTAGGAGCTCATAGAATATGTCCCTGGCATCATCATCTTCCCCCCCTGTCGGGGCATGCACACAAATTAGGGAAATATAAAAATATTTCGCTTTTATGCGGATTGTGGCTATACGTTCACTCACAGGATTGAACCTAGAGACTAGATGTCGCAGTCTTTTGCCAACTACAAATCCGCAATCAAATTCATGTTTTTTCTCATGGAAACTGTAGTATATGTCGCAGTTTCTTTTTCTTGAGCAGCCATGTCCTGTCCATCGCATTTACTGGATAGCGGTAATGTCAGCCTTATAACTTTCGAGGACATCTGCCAGTTGGATACTTGCACCGGATCTATATAGAGTTCTTACATTCCAAGTGCATATCCGTGAATCGTGGTCCTTATAACGTGTGCGGGGGTCGTCAAGAAATAGGGGTTGTTTATGTTTTCTCGTTCGTTTACGTATTTTCACTGCCACTATGAACGGTGGCGGGAGGCAAACCCAGCCCACAGTGTTTTTTCATTTTACCTACTGCCAGGATAATTTGATGTCGCCGCCCATTATGGATCAGACGCTGACCAGGATGCGATATGTTGAACCTGGATTTTCTTCTTTTAGTTTCTGTCCGGCGTTGGCCCGTATATTTGGCTCATCCGCCTTCTAAGGACAAAAGAATTTGGCCGATTGTTTGATGAGCTTCAGTGACATCAGTCACCTACTAAACCTGATTTGATGCTCATTTGTTTCGCCTTCTCACTCTAGCTAGCTAACGGAGGTTGCCGAAAAGCCATTGCCCAGGACATACTGCGTGGAAGTAGTGAGCTGCTTGGACTGCCCAATGAAGGAATCATTTCTGGCCACTCCCAAGTGAATGGCAATCAGAAACTTTCCACCTCCACGGACAGTCCCATGTCCAATTATACGCTCAGGTAATTATTGAACATTCTTCTTGTGGCGGAATTGATACGTATTGATGCTTTTAATTCCTTAGATAATATAACACTTATATGACATCTGAATCTTTCCCAACAAAACTGACTTTTGACTATTTAAGATTTGCATATTCATACGAACTATAAAAAATATACGCTCAGGTGACTACCGAAGTTTAATTATTTAGTAGTATTGATGTTCGCTAGATCGTATTGTAGTTTATAATACCTGCTGAATTTAAAACTTATGCATACTTGTTTCTTTATGGACCTTTACTAATGAAACTAATTTTTGATCACTCGAGCGTTTTCGCTAAGTCTGTAACATTTATACACTCACGCCGTAATCTTGATTTATCTAGCGGAACTTTTGTTCGCTAGACCGTGTTGGTGTTGCTAATAACTAAAGCAATATTACTTATACGTTCAGGTTTCCTTTTAAAACTTTCCGTGTGCAGCAGACTTTTGGTCAGCCTTGCATATTGCACATGTTTATATTCACGAAAACGATATCATTTATACCAATTGCCATGCTTTCTTTATGTTGCAGAATTTTTGGTCGCTATATATTTGTTATATTCTTAAAGCCTAAGAAAATATAACACGTATTCGCATTTTGAATCTCTCTCTATGAACCTTACTTTTGCCTAACTGCACCAATCATACGCTCAGGTGACTTCCACACATTTATGTACAGGTATCCATGGTCGCTAGATCGTATACATGTTCTTAATATCTACCTAATTAATTAAACTTATAAACACCCAGGTTTCCTTATAAACCTTCCCTTATGAAACTGACTTTTGATCACCCGACCATATTAACGATTTTTGTAATTGCACAAACAAGTACACACGCATTTGCCTATTTAATATCATTCTTTATTTAGCGGGATTTTTATTCCGCAGATCGCATTAGTGTTATTAATATCTGAAATAATAACACTTATACGCGTAGGTTGCCTTATAAATGTTTCTTATGAAGTTGACTTTTGGGCATCCGAGCGTTTTGCAGAATTTTATATTCATAAAAACGATATGAATTATAGGCCCATGTATTTACCGAAACTTCTTCTTATAGCGGAATTGTGGGCCAGTGATGTTCTTAATATGGAAACAAGTTTAACACGCATACGCCCAGGATTCCTTTGGGCCACCAGAGCGAATTTAAAATTTGTATATTCAAACAAACAATATAGCAATTATGCGCTCATGCGATTAGCGAACATTCTTTATGTAGCCGAAATTTTTGTAGCCAGATCATTCCGGTGTTCTTAATTTATAAAATGATAACACTTATACGCTCGGGTTTCTTTATAAACCTTTCTTATGAAGTTACATTACGGATACCCGAGCGTATATTTTTTTCCTATATTCATAAAAACGATTACAATAATACTCTCATGTGTTTACCGAACGTTTTTTATGTAGCGGAGTTTTTGGTCGCTGGATCGTAGTGATGTTACTAATATGGAAACTAAGTTATCACATATACGCCCAGGCTTCCTTATACGTTTACGTGATTATTGCATTTTCTTATATAGATTCTAGTCGGGATGAGATACCAAAATGCGGGACAATCCAACCAAAAGCGGGTTGGTCAGGTTGACATACACCCTAGTGTTATTTGGTATTACTAATATTGTGCTTAACTCCCAATACCAATGTAGTGTAGGGTATCTACATCAAATCAATTGTATTACTTTGTCGGTTGACAATTTTCCAATGTTTTCGAGATGTGTGTAAACCAATTGCATATCAAATGTGGTTGTAGAAAATTTTAATGAAGCAATTAGTTTAATGATTTTGTATACAAATTCTCAGGAAATATTATACATTACAAAATGTATAAAATTAATTTGTTTATCATTGTTTTGGATGGTACATAGTAAACGAAATATAATTTATATATATGTATATATAAATAATACAGAGTTTACAGATTTTAACAAAATCGAACTGATTTCGTTTAATTTAAATTAATACTTATAGGTTAATGATAACATACAATTATTTATATTACTATTATGCATTTGCAATGTAGAAACAGCCCGGGTTTGGTTTAAAGCTATCAGATTCTTTACATCCTTTGTTAGGTTGTTGTCTTCGTATTCGTATTACAAATGAAAAGCTCATTTATTATTACTCATTTATTATACTAATTTATTATACTCATTGGAATGGATGTTATCACAAGTGAAATGGAAACCTCAATTATTATTACTCATACGTCTGAGACAAATTTGTATTGTTATTACTTTGCTTCTTTATAAACACTTTAAACATTATTTTAGATCAATATAGGAGCAACAGCTCCCTAACAATGGAGATCATTATATGAAAACATCCTTGGCAGCCATTTTCTATAATTTTCCAAATTAAATTTGACTGAGGCGTATAATTAATATTAATTAGTTGTATAATACTCTTACATACAATGGACGTGGACATTGAGTGAATTGGATATATTTCCGAATTATCTATTAGAAACTAATGCCCAGTTTCGAGGTTGAAAATTCTCCCTTTTAATTGGAGAAATCGTGGCCGTCGGTGGTGCAATGGTTAGTGTGCGCGGCTCTTGTACATGAGATCCTGGGTTCGAACCCGGCTCTGACCACCTTCAAAAAAATTTTCTTTCGGCGGCGGTCACCTCGCATAGTGGCGGCGACACTATCGAGTATCTAGCCATGAAAAAGCTTCTCAAATTACCGTTCGGAATCGGTGTAAAACTATAGGGTCCCAATCAGTGAGTGAAAACTGGAAAGCGCACAGCTCAGTGATTGTGAGAAGTTCTCCCCAGTCCCTTTATGGGATGTAATGGGAAACCATTTATTTTTTTTTAATTGGATTTTAAATGCCCGATACCTGTCATTTAATATGACAATTTTATTATCCATACGTCTGAGACAAATTTGCATTGTTATTATTTTGCTACTTAATAAATACTAGAAACATTATTTTAGATCAATATATAAGTAAAAGTTCCATAACAATTGAAATCATTATACAAAAACATCATTGGCAGCCTTTTTCATTAATTTTCTGCCGCATTCCAAATTGAGTATGACTGAGCCGTATGATTAATATTAGTTAGTTTTGTACCACTTGTACGTACAATTGAAATGGATGTTAAGTGTATTGTTTACATTTCTGAATTATCTAAGAGAAAATAATGGGCAGTTCACGGTTGGAAATTCCACCTTTTAATTTAACTTTAAATGTCCAATATTTGTCATTAACTGTCATTTAATATGCCAATTTTATTACTCATACGCCTGAGACAAATTTGCATTATTGCTATTTGGCTTCTTAGTAAATACTAGAAACATTGTGTTAGATCAATATAGATGCAAAAGTTCCATAACAATGGAAGGCATTATATGAAAACATCATTGGCAGCAATTTTCTGTCATTTTCTGCCGCTTTCCAAATTAAATTTGACTGAGCCGTATGATTTATATTAATTATTTTTGAAATGCTCTTACATACAATGGGCGTGGACGTTGAGTGCATTGGGTGTATTTCTGAATTATATATGAGAAACTAGAGCTCAGTTCCGAGGTTCAAAATTCTCGCTTTTAATTGGACTTTAAATGTCCGATATTTGTCATTACCTGTCTTTTAGTATGGCAAATGTATTACTCATATGTCTGCAACAAATTTCTATTTTTGTTTTTTGGCTTCTTAATAAATACTAGCAAAATTGTTTTGGATCAAGGTAGCTGCAAAAGTTCCATGACAATGAAAATCATTATATGAAAACATCCTTGGCAGCCATTTTCATTCATTTTCTGCCGCTTTCCAAATTGAATATGACTGAGCCGTATAATAAATATTAATTAGTTTTATATCACTCGTACGTATAATTGAAATGGATGTCAAGTGTAATGGGTACATTTCTGAATTATCTATGGGAATCTAATGCTCAGTTTCACGGCTTAAAAATTCGACCTTTTAATTGGACTTTAAATGCCCAATGTTTGTCATTACCTGCCATTTAATATTAACATTTTATTACTCATACGTCTGTGACAAATTTTCATTGTTGTTACTTCGCTTCTTAGTAAATACTAGAAATATTTTTTAGATCAATATAATTCATATCTCATAAAAATTCATATCTCTATATGAGAACATCCTTGGCAACCATTTACTTCCATTTTCTGCCGCTATTCAAATTGAATTTGACTGAGCCGTATAATTAATATTAATTGGTTGTATATTACTTGTACGTACAATGGAAATGGATGTTTAGTGTAATGGGTACATTTCTGAATTGAGTTTGATATTTTATGAAAATTGTATTACTCATACGTCCGAGACAAATTTGCATTGTTATTAGTTGGCTTCTTAATAAATACTAGAAACATTGTTTTAGATCAATATATGTAGAAGCAAAAGTTCCATAACTACTAGAGACCTGATAGCGTTCCTTTCGGAACAGTGGAGTCCGTCGATTCACCGGCTTGGTGACAGTAGGGTAGTGGCTCTTGATATTTCCAAGGCCTTTGACAGAGTATGAAACGATAACTTCACTCGATTTATATCGAGTTTTCTCAGAGATCGCACTATACGAGTTGTTGTAATTGATGTTGCATCCGACGAACATAAATTGACTGCAGGTGTACCACAAGGTTCTGCTCGTTCTTATAAACATTTTTTCTTATAAACATTGACGATCTACTGGGTCTGGCCGTCGGTGGTGCAGTGGTTAGTGTGTGCACCTCTTGTACAGGAGATCCTGGGTTCGATACCTGCTCCGACCACCTTAAAATTTCTTTCGACGACGGTCACCTCGCTTAGTGGCGGCGACACTATCGAGTACTTAGCCATGAAAAAGCTTTTCAAAATACCGTTCGGAACCGGTGTAAAACTGTAGGTCCCAATCAGTGAGTATAAAACTATAAAGCGCACAGCTCACTGGTTGTGAGAAGCTCTCCCCAATTCCTTCATGGGATGTAATGGGAAACCATTTATTTTTTATTTATCTCCAGGTCAGACTGTGAATCCAATCTACTCCTTTGCGGATGACAGTAATGTCTATCATTCTTATGCATTCGAGCGTACGCCAAGACTTCGAGAGATTGAAGTTAAACGCCGGACGATGAATGAATCACTCGGCCGGGATCTGGTGTTCATTGTTGAATGGGGGCGAATGAATAGAGTAGATTGTATTGCGGGTAAGACCCAGTGTTGTTTGTTGACCCAGGTGTGTCGTCATTGTCTATGGGCGGTGTGGGTATTGATGAAGCAGACGCTCTTCATGTTCTGGGCATGAAAATACACACTGTAGAGAAAATTCGTTCTTCAGCCCAACAATTCATATGTGGAATAAACTTTCGGCTAGGGTATTTCCCACCAATTGTGACATACAAAGATTCAAGGCAAATGTCAACAGACACTACTCCCTCTTTCCACCCTCCTCTACCTCAATTTTATAGGGGGTATCGCCCGAGTGTTGGTTTGAGAAAAAAAATCATTATATGAAAACATCCTTGGCAACCATTTTCTTCCATTTTCTGCCGCTATTCAAATTGAATTTGTCTGAGCCATATAATTAATATTAATTAGTTGTATATTACTCGTATGTACAGTGGAATGGACGCTAAGTGTATTTGGTACATTTGTGAATTATGTATAAGAAATTAATGAGCAGTTTTACAGTTGAAAATTCTCCCTTTTAATTGCACTTTGAATGCCCGATATTGGCGAGTAGATGTCATTTAATATGGCAATTTTCTGTGAGCTTTTAAATTCAGCTGTTTAATGGCGAGTGTGGAACTCTCCCTAACAATGCGAACATTTGTAAGTTTAAATTATATGATAAGATTCAGGGAAAACTTTACTACTATGCTAAGGTAATAATTCATTGGAAAAAATGCAAACACACATACAGTGTGACAACTTTGATATCTTAAAACTTTCTTTTGGTATTAAGCGAACATTAGTTTTAATTCACTTAATGTCCGCAATAGTTTATTGCCTTCTTAAATAAAATAAAACTAGTTTTATATCGAAATAGATTCCAAAAATTAATAAAAAATTTCCATTAACTTACGGATTTTCAAGCGTTTCCTTCCACGATCAAAAATACTTTTGTTTGAGCCGTATAAGTAATATTAATTAATATTAATTAGAAATATTAATAACATATTACAGAACAGTTTTCTCAAACAGTGACGTGGATTAAATGCCCAGGATTCCTTATAAACCTTTCCTTATGAAGTTGAATGAGCGAATAGAAGTTTGTAATATTCATAAAAACGACAACCGATCGCCGATCGATCGTTTTAGTGTTATTAATATAAAACTCTCTTATACGCTCAGGCTTTCTTGTGAATCTTTCCTTATGAAGCTGACTTTTGGACCCCCGAGAGTATGTAGATATTTTTTATCCATAAAATCGATAACAATTATAGGCTAATATCATTACCAAAATTTTGTTATGTAGCGGAATTTGGGGCCGCTATATCGTACTCATGTTCTTAATATCGCAACAAGTTAAACCCATATACGCCCAGGTTTCCTTGTGATGCTTGCTTTTGGTCACCAGATCGAATTACGGGTGTTTATATTCAAGCGAACTATAACAATTATGCTCTGGCGGAATTACTGAACATTCTTAAAGTAGCGGATTTTTTTGACGCTTGGTCGTATTGATATTCCTAATGCCTGAGCAAATTTAGCTCCTATACTCCTTCTGAATATTTCCGCATGAAATCGCCTGGCTATCAACAACTTTTATATTCAAACAAAAGGTACCAATTTTTTTGTGTAGAGGCACTGATGGTTGTTAGATTCGTATGGAAATTGATAACTGAACACCCAGCGTTTCTTATAACTGAAGCTAATTTGTATCACCCGAGCGTCATTACCGAACTTTATTTATCTGGCAGATATTTTGTTCTCTAGATCGTATTGTTGTCCTGATAACTAAATAATAATCACTTATACGCTCAGGTTTCGTTTTAAATCTTACTTTATGCATCTGACTTTTGGACACCCGAGCGTATTGAAGATGTTTATATTAATAAAAACGATAACACTTGTAGCGGACGTTCTTAATAGCGAAACAAGTTAAATGCATATACGCTCAGGCTTCCTTCTGATGCTTACTTTTGGTCACTAGAGTGAGTTAAAGATTTTTATATTCAAACAAACTATAACAATTATACGCTCATGTGATTGCTGTATATATTTTCTTTATATATTTCGTCGGTTGATCGTATTAATGTTCTTAATACATAAGCAAATATAACACTTATACGCCTTGTGAATCTTTCCCTATGAAACTGACTTTTACCTGTTAAAGATATTCATATTCAAACAAATCAGTTATACGCTTCGGGGACTTCCAAACTTTTTAATATAGATATATATAGAGAGATTTTATTTAGGTCGCTAGTTCGAATTGATGTCCTTAATATATAAACAATTAAAACACTTATACGTCCACGTTTACTTATGAAGCTGACTTTAGGTCACCAGAGTGTATTAACGATTTCAATATTTAAACAAACTATATCATTTATACGCTCATGTGGTTACCGAATTTATAAAAATTCTGCGTTTAGTTGTGGTATTTTACAGCGTTATCAATTACGATCGTAAATACGTTTGACTGAGTGGTATAATTAATATTAATTAGTTCGACATTTCTCATACGTATGGTGGCAAACGTTTCATATATAACATATTCTAGAACAGGTTTCTCAAGCAGCGATATGGAATTGGCAACTGGAATATATTTATGACTAAATTCCGTTAAATAAGGCAAGGTATTCTAAGAATATTCAATATTTTGTGCAAAATCTCTTATATCATATGAAACTCAAAAAGTCAATATCACATGAAACTCAATTCATAATACATCTGGCAGGTGATTAGACGATTTTGATATGAACATTTTGATTATTAAACGTTTCATATGTTTTCTGAATGCCGACCTAAGAGTCCATATCTGCAATACAAAAATATGACTTAAGCTGATGGCAAAAACGAAAAATTAATATCATAACACTCATACGTCATAGTTATCAACTTTCCTTTTTCCTTTGTTTGAAGAACACATCATTTCCATGAATTCATATATCAAACTCTTTTCCCACAAGCAACAAAAATGTGCCAAGTTATATGAAAAGATTCATAGAAAATTTTATGACAACCGAGCGAATATTAGTTTTAATTATTTTTATTTAATATCCAATAAATAGGGCTTCTTAAGGAAAATAAAACTAGTTTCATATCAAATAAAATCCAGAAATTTATAAAAAATCTGCATTCACTTATGGTATTTGCAAACGTTTTCATCCACGATGAAAAATACTTTTGTTTGAGCCGTATAAGAAATACTAATTAGTTCGACATTGCTCATACGTACGACGGCAAACGTTTCTTAATTAATGCATAAAACAAAAAAATCGGAAATCGGTATTCAATGAAATAAGGCAAGGTATTACAATATTTGGAGGAATGTCTGTTATGTTCTATGAAACTCAATGCAATATGAAACTGAATTCATAATGCATATGACAGCTTTATGAGACGACTTTCTCAGTAAGAATGCACTTTTTTATTTTAAAATATAGACACGGATTTTTTGAGATAATTGTGATTTTTTCATTGGATTCTAAAGAAGACATGTTCCGATTAAACATGGAATAAAATATCCGTCTACTAGCCTCCATGGCTCTGATAACTGGCCATTACTCATTTCATGACATTTTCCATGACTTTTACACAGAGCTGTGGCTGTATCCCACCGATGACGCTTTGGGTATTGGATTTAAGCTCAGGAATTGTTTCCGGTTTATTTGCATAAACCAGAAACTTTAAAAAACTCCAAAGAATCAAATCGATCGGCGTTAAAACGCATGATCTTGGTGGCCAGTTGATATCGGAATTCCTTGATTAATTTGTTCTAGAAATCATTCCTGCAATCGATAGTTTCATGCGCAGTGTGGCAGGTAGCGCCGCCTTGTTGAAAATACATGTCCTCCAGATCCATGCCGTCCAGTTGAGGCCACAAGAACTGCGTTATTATGTTCCTGTAACGAATGCCGTTCACAGTCAAAAAAGCAGGGCCCAATCACGACCAAAATCCGCACTAGGCGGGTGCTCGTTGTGGGTTTGTTTGTTTCTCATGGATTTCATGAGGATTTTCTGATCCCCAAATTCGAAAAATGTGTGTATGCACCAAGCCATTCGATGGAAATGCGCTTCATAGGAGAAGACATTTTTTTGTTGAAAAATTAACTTTCCTCTCTAACCCATTGAACGAACATTGACTAAGTTCCTACCCATGAAGGTGAAGATCTTTTGTCAAAATTCTCTGCGCTGCGTTTCGTGAAATTTGAAGTTGTTGCGAACGATGCCGAATTGATGTTGTCGGGGTTTGGCAACACTCTCGTTTACAGCAACACTCTCGTTTACACCTACAATGTATTCAAGAGACCGACCAGTACGTTGACACACGGGAGTCTTACTGTTCATATCCGGCCCAGGTTCTTACAATTTTGTGACCGCTCTTCAAATGGTTGACACTTTAGGTGCACTTTCTCTACGGAAAATTCTTTCCAAATTATTGTAGTAATTTTTCACAATTAAAACGCGTTGATCTTTGATAAAGCGCTCCATTTTTAATAATCGCAATAAACAATTTGAACAGCTGCCAAATTTCAGAGTTGCCACTTGCACAAAAAAAAAAGAATTACACTAAATTGAAAAAGTGAAATGTTACTGAGACAACCTTTTGGGAACAGTTTGATTAAATGAAACGTTTGCATATGTTTTATAAATGCCGGCCTAAGAATCTATAGCTGATATACAAAAGTGTAACTTAAATAGCGACATAGGCGTGTAATAAACTCTATAACACTCATACGTCATAGTTACTAAAGTTTTTTTTTTTCCTGTGTTTAAAGACCACAGAATTTCCCCGAATTTCATATAACAAACTCTTTTCCCACAAGAAATAAAAATGTGCTTCAAATGGCTTTCAAAATGTATCCTTTTAATCTTTCCCAATGACGACTCTAAAAGCACAAAAATCGGAAATGAAACCATTTTTATGTAAACGAAGTTAAACCATAATTGCTTTTTTTCTGTTCTGTAACAGTGGGATGTTACGAAGGAATTCAATTTTTGGGATTGAAACGGAAAAATATTAAAAATAACATGCATTATACAAACTGAGTAAATTTATTTTGGAAAATTAAAGTTGCTAAACACAGAAGGGAAAGTTGTTGGAACGTAATGACTTTCAAAGGTTATGATTATTTTAATCAGTTTTGCACATGATTTTTTTATAATTTAGCAGAGATGTAACCGTTTGAAAGTGAAACTGGCAGGAAGTGGGCAAATATCATAAATATCACTAGAGCGTATGAGTGATTTAGATGAAATAAATTATGAGAGATGCAAATTTTCTTGAATATTTTAAAGATATATAAAATAAATAAATACCTTTTATAATTAGAAAATATTATATTGAACAACCTCGTTTAAATGAGTGCAGATATAAAGGTAGAGTGATATAAGGAGTGACAGTTTAAAAAATTTCAAAAATACGTATAAGTGATATTAAATCAAAAATTATGGTAAGTGACCTGAAGCTGGGCAAACTATAACAATTATACGCTCATGTGATTACTGTAGCTTCTATATGTATTAGTAGTGTTGATCGCCACATAACATTGGTGTTCTTAACACTTAAATAAATATTCAATTTATACGTTCAGGTGACGATTCAGTTTTGTTTGGGATAGCCAGGGGCACCAAAGTATCTTATTAATTCTAAAGAGTGTCTCAGTATGATTGTCATTTTTAAATTTAATGCAATTTTTGTTTGTGCAAGTGGCAACTCTGAAATTTGGCAGCTTTACGAAACGCGTTATAATTGTGAAAACTTATTACAAACATTTGGAAAGTTATGCTTAGACCGCTCGCAAACTTCGAAGGTTTTTCAGTCCAGAAAGTGCAGCTAATGTGTCATCCATTCGAACAGTGTAAGGGTAGTATTCTAGAAGTCCCGAAAGTGAACGTAAATGCAAAAGACAACGCGAGCGCCAAAGTCAGAAAATGGTAGTTTATATATTACTTTGCGATTGCGTTTGTTTACGAAAGCTGTCACTGACATATACGGTTCATAGAGTTGCCAACCTAAAATAGACAATTATAGATCAGAAAAAGTTATCTTGAGTGAAGTGCTCAGAATGAAAAAGATTAAAAAATTTAGCTCTATTCCAGAAGATCAGCAGATTTTAAGATTGCTTTTATTTATAATACTGCAAATACCAACAATATTCACATAAAATGTGTAAAAAACCTATGTTATTTTGGGGTTCAATGTCCAATAAATTTCTCCATCTGTATTAAATTAGTTGTATTTTCAAAAACACGTTGTAATGAATTGGTTCTTTTGTTTATTATTGTCAACGTCAACTGATGTCCATAATTTTTAAATATAATTATAATAGTTTTGCAACGCATTATTTATTTGAATGTTCCATTCTAATTTTATTATTGTAAATAAGAATTTCAGTGCGTAAAAATATAATTTTGAATTATTTAAAAAAAAAAAGTTTGAGCTCTATCCGTCGACTGCATTTCAGCCAAAATTGGCAACTATTTATAAGCAATGAAATTCAAAATACTTCCAGCCTATCCTCGATCGACATTTTTCTTTAAATTTGTAATTTCTTCAACTAACGCGAAGAACTGTGGCGTGTTCAATTTGACAGCTGAAGTGATCAAAAACGTTGCGCTGCGTTTTATAAACTACCCATTAAATAACGTAACTCAACGCAGGTAGTCACCGAACATCTGTAACGTTTTATAAACTACCAAAACGACAAAAAGTAACGCGAGGTGACTGATTCACGACTTATAGAATACCACCCTAAGACTCATGTGCGTCAACGTATCGGTCGGCCTCTTGAAAACATTGCTGCTGTAAACGATAGTGTCGTCAATTCGGCATCGTTCTGAGCAACTTCAAATTTCACGAAGCACTACGCAGCGAATTTTAACAGAAGACACACATCTTCATGTGTACAAAATTCAGCTTACTCTGGAGCTCAAATAAGCAGACCATGAATTCAAACCGGTAATTCGTTCAATGGGAATGGAGCAAAAAAATTCATCTTCTCCAATGAAGCGCATTTTCATCTGAATGACATCGAGAATACACAAAATTGTCGAATTTGGGGCTCAAAAATCCTTATGAAATCCATAAGAAACAATTGCACCCACAACGAGCAATTGCTGGAGCAGAGTTTGGTCAGGCGGCGTGATTGGGCCTTACTATTTGGAAGGTGAGGTCGAAATTGCGGAGACTGTGGACGGCATTCGTTACACGAACATGATACCGAAGTTCTTGTGGCCACAACTTGACGGCGTGGATCTAGACGATATGTGGTTTCAGCAAGACGGCGCCACCTGCCATGCTGCCCATGAAATCGATTATAGCAACGATTTCCAGAAGAAATTATCTCAAGAAATTCTGATGTCATACATTTTAACGCCGTCCGATTTCTCTCTTTGGGGTTTTGTAAAATCTCAGGTTTGTGCTAATAAACCAGAAACGATTCCTGAGCTGAAATCCGACATCCAGTTCGTCATCTGTGAGATACGCCACATATCTGTGTAAAAGTCATGGAAAACTTCATGAAAAGATTAATGGACTATCATCAGAGCCGTGGGACCATTTGACGGATATTTTATTCCATACTTAAAAGGAGCGTGTCTTCTTTACAATTCAATCAAATAAAACATAACTGTCTCATAGAATACGAATTTTTATTTTCAATTGAAAAAGTGTATTTGTACTGAGACACCCTTTATATACAAATACAAAATACTTATGCGATTGGCAACTATTTTGGATGAATTTAAATTGCTGAATTTTTATCGTTCAGGTGTATTAGTGTTTTTTATGTCTAAACAATATACAAACTTAGTCATCAGGTAACTGCCGATTTTTTACATATGACGGAGTAGATTTTGGGAGACGCAGATGTAGACGCTAAAGTGCAGTGATATTCTTTATATTGTGCTGTCTTCATGCAGGTGAATTTTTGACAAATTTTTGATCGCCTGAGCGTATGAATGATTCTAATATTTGAAAATATTAGCCCAGCTAAATTTCCTATTTGAATTTCCAAGTTGGATTTATAGATCTTAACAGAGTATTTGTGAGAGTCAGTAGAGCGTAGGATTCATTGGCAATAATTTCATAATTGTACGAATTTTTTGGTCGCCAGTGTGAATTGGTATTTTTAACATACGCCCATTTTTTACATATGAAGCAGACATTTTTTGCTCTTAATATTGTGCTTTTTTATAAAGCCGAATTTGTTAGCAAATTGTTGATCACCTAAGCGTATGGAGACTTTTAATATTTAATTTTAACACTAATACCCCTATCTAGATTTCCTATTTGAACTTCTAAATTGTAATTATAGATCTTTACAGACTCGCTGTGAGAGCAAGTAGAGCGTATGATTAATTCAAAATAATTGGAGAATTGTACAGACTGTTTCGTCGCCAGATTGAATTGGAAGTCTAAATTTTGAGTTTTTTCTAATACTGAATTGTTGTTCACCTAAGCGTATTGGTGATATTAATACTTGATTTTAATACTTATACGTCTATGTGACATCCGAGATATTCGTCCCGATTTTAAGTTTCAAGATGAAATTGTAGACTTTTAAAAAGTAACGTCATTATACATAACAGCTTTTCAAAGGTTTGGTAGGTCATTTGTCACACAATAAAATTGTATCTCAAATCTCTCACAACTTTTCATGGCTAAGGCGCTGGGTTTATGAGCCATCCGAACGTATGATCAATTTAAAATAATAAATCACAAACAAATTTATAAGGGGAACTTTAGCCTTCTATACGAATAGGGTAACGATCAGTATGTTGTAATACAAAAATCCGATTCTATTAACCAGTACCGGTTAAAATACTTGTGGGAAATTTTTGCCTAGAGAGCTTTTACAAAAATGGTCCGGACTTGCAACAAAAAAAAAAAACTACGCAAGTATTACAGGTGAGGGGTCGCAGAACAATACGAGACTTTTTGTATTTTTTTACAAAATATTTGTTGATGTCTTTGCATGAAGTTGGTTAAGTTCTATTGGAAAAAATCTTATTTGGATAATTTTTATTCTCTTCGCATAGACTACAGATTATAATTAGAGTTGGGAAAATGTCTTAATTTTATCGTATAATCGGAGGAAAAAAATAATTTTGGATTTCCCAACATTTTGAAATAATCCAAAAGACACATTTTGTTCTGCGACTCCTCAGGTCACATTCTGTTTACAACTGGAGGTTCTGATCAATGACTCTACAAAAATTTTTTTACCATGACATCCCATGAAGGGATTAGGTAGAGCTTCATATATCAGTGAACTGTGCGCTTTCTTGTTTTAAAATCACTTGTTGGGACATACAGTTTTACACCGGTTCGGAACGGTGTTTTCAGAAGCTTTCCATGTCTAAGAACTCGATGGTATCACCATCACCAAGCGAGGTGACCGTCGTCGAAAAAAATTTAAGGTTGGCAGAGCAGCAATCGAATCGTCGTTTTCATGTAAAAGAGGTGCGCACACTAACCATAGCACCACCGACGGCCACAGTTTCTACAATGAGTCTACAAGGTTGAAATCCTACTATTCATCTAATATTAAAAGGTTTCACTATCCTCACCTTGTATATGAGGGGAACTTAGTTTAAACCTGTAATACTCAATACTACGTTATTGAATTACAACACTGTGAACCGCCTTAAAACTGCATTTGTTAAGATATAATAATATTTCGATTTTATTTCAATTCTGAACAACATCTTATCGTATGGGGAAACAAAATTCTATTACACAAGTCAAAAATACATCATACGTAATGGTGTAAAATAATCCGAATTACGTGGATACTGATTTCCCCATTTCCATACCCAAAATGCTATGGAAGATTAGCCTAGTTGTGGTGAATAATAATATCGTTTCCTTTTAATTGTAGGATTTGTTTGTGGTATTGCATTACAATACTCTAAATGTAGCAGCTTTAACTTTGAAGAACACCTTAACGTATAAGTAATAAAATATTCAATTGAAAATTTAAAAGATATCAGATGATTAGATGCATTAGATACACAAAGCCCTATGTTGAGGCAGGTTATTTAAAGACTTCTCTATACACTTGTATAATTTTCAAGAAAAATTTTATTTAATTAGTATTTAATTAGTAGCATTTACAAATTAATTCCGAAGAATGGCAAACTTAAATACAACTGTTGTTTTTTTGTTTTGTAGTACTAAACAATAATATTTACCTTGAACGAGATAATACGATTACCTCAAGCATTGAGCTGCGCCTTGTGAGTATGAGTGATATTGAATACAATTGAAAATATTTATTAAAAAAAACTCATACGTCAGAGTGTACAATAATACCTAAGTCGAGGTCAATGATAAGTTTTTTTTTTCAATCAATGATTATTTTCTATACTCTTTCGTAAAATTCTAAAAAGGAATAACATGTTTGGAAGAAAACAAAATCTAACCGCAATGTTTTCACATTTTTACCACACACAATCAAAGCAGCATTTGAAAATCGATTCCTGGTAATCGTAAACTTAAATGTGTTTTTAACAAGCAATCCCAGAGATTTTCTTTACGGTTGCTTGGGTGCCTTTCAAACGCATAAAGAGAGGATAATGAGCACGTGGCATATCAATGTACAATAAGCAGAACATTATTGAACCAAATGGTTTTCCAGTTTTCCCTTACCTTTGTATCCTGGGAAATATGGACTCTCAAAGGATGCTAAGCTCAATATAATGATGAAACCATATATAAGTACATCCCTTACAACTGATTTGGTATAGAACATTTCTAAACGTAACAGACAATCGAGTGGATGTTATCTGCTCCCCATTGGTGTAATGTAATTGACTATTTTTTTTTGTGGTGAAATCATAATGCTTTCCATATCAGTTAATAAATCAGTTGAACCCTTTTTGGAATCAATCAACATCAAAATTAGATTTTGACATATTTCGTTTGTTCGTTCAAGGGTAGAGGGTAATTTATTCGAAACATTTCGTTTGATCTCATTTTTCCCATCACGATTGAAGTCATTTGCATTATAATCTACTTCATTATTGGTTTTATCGATAACATTTAAGCAGGGTGTTGTTTTTACACTCCATTGATTCTACATGGTAATGAACATTTGAACTGGGTGATGATTTGGTCCTTGCAGTCGTTCACTGCCAAATGTAATGAACTGCATTTGTACGAGGAAAGTCCTGGCAATATCCTTACATTGAGTTGAGGAAATTGATTTAGATGAAAATAATGTCGATAGATCTTAAAGTACTAAATAGTAAAATTTCATAAAATTTGTGTTTCATTAAGATGTTGAAAGGATCGTACGTTGGAATGTAGCATTGGCTAAGTATCAGTTTGGTATTGAAAATTCCGGAGAGGATTTGGTGTCAGTTTCAGTTTCATAAATAGTATATTTCTTTGCGATTTCAGAAGGATGTTGATGATATTGCAAGATGCACTCATACACTGGCTAAGAGATCAAATTGTTAGAAAAAGGTTCAGTAAAGATTTAACGTCAATAAGGGTCATTCAAGTTTTTCAACATTCTCTTTTCTGTATTTGTGTATGCAGTATACAGAACTTGAAGAGATCGCTTGAAAAACAACCACCTTATTTTGGAACTCCTCTAGGGTTAAACGGATCAGCTAGTATTCAGTGCAATCAGCGCCCTTTCAATTTATTTCATAATCATCGTCATACCGTTATTAGCTTCATAAAGCTATTGAAGAGATCGCCTTTCTAACAAATTATTTTGGTATCAATACTTTATGAGGATGTTATGCCGGTCAGCATCATTCAGTTCCGGGATGAGTTTGTAACGCTGTGCCTTATCGCACCTTGCGGGATGGGGGCTAAATGAAAAAAAAAATAAAGAACTTTTTTTAAACATTATGATGCTACAACCCAGTATTATCAACTATATTGGAGACTTTTGCTTTGGTTTGTGTCTAGACTAACATAAAAAAATGGTGTCCCATAAGGGATTGGGGAGAGCTTCTTACAATCAGTGAGATGTGCGTTTTCTGGTTTTACACGCACTGATTGGGACTACAGTTTTACATCTGTTCCGAACGGTATTTTGAGAAGCATTTTCATGGCTAAGTACTCGATAGTGTCGCCATCACTAAGCGAGGTGACCGCCGTCGAAAGAAATGTAAGATGGTCTGAGAAGGGTTCGAACCCACGGGATCGAACCCTCATGTACAAGAGCCGCGCACACTAACCATTGCACCACCGACGGCCACGTCTAGAATAACATATGTTGGGAAATTTCTTGTTTAATGAGAAGTTTTCTAGGTGGAGCCTGAAACCAATATTTAGTATATATTGTAGTTTTGAACCCAAGAAAAGGGTAATTTAGAAAAGCCAAAGTGAAAGAAGTTTAAAAATAAACATATTTCTTAATTAAGTGCCTCTTCTTAAAAAAGTATATTTTCTAAAAAAATACCTATTCATATTTTTAAACAATACCTTACTTAAAAACACATTATCTTAAAACAGTACCATTGCATAAAGAAATGAAATTTTCTTACAAAAAGTAACTTTTCTTACAAAAAGTAACTTTTCTGACAAAAAGTACCTTTTCTTACAAAAAGTACATTTTCTTACAAAAAGTAAATTTTCTTACAAAAAGTACCTTTTCTTACAAAAAGTAAATTTTCTTACAAAAAGCACATTTTCTTACAAAAAGTACCTTTTCTTACAAAAAGTACATTTTCTTACAAAAAGTACATTTTGTTACAAAAAGTAAATTATCTTACAAAAAGTACCTTTTCTTAAAAAAATTATTTTTTTAAATAAGTACCTTTTCTTAAAAAAGTAAATTTACTTACAACAGATTGACATTTCTTAAAAAACTACCTTTTCTATAAAGAGTACTTTTTTTTGAATCGAAATAACTTTTCTTGAGATAAGTGCCTACTCTTAAAAATGTACTTATTCTTGAAAAAAGGACCAATTCTTAAGAAAATTCACAATTCATAGTCTTTTTAAAAACTTTTCTTCAAAAAAATACATTCTCTTCAAAAAAAGTACCTTTTATTTTCTTTTCTTTTCTTGGGATAAGTAGCGTTTCTGAAAATAAGTAAATTTTCTTAAAAAAATAACCTTTTCCTAAAAAGTGTACCACTTCTTTAAAAAGTACCTGTTCTTAAAAAAAGTACTTCTTTGTAACAAAATTCATACTCTCACAGAAAATACTACTTAAAAATAGTACCTTTTTGAAAAAAAACATTAGCTTTTAATAAAAGAAGTACATCTCTTTAAAAAAGGACATTTTCCGGAAAATATAATACATATTCTTATAAAAAGGTTTTAAGTCCTTTTTTTTTAAAAATACAAAAAAAAAATTTCTAAAAAATTTTTATCATTTTACAAAAGTATATTTTCTTAAAGATCCATTTAAATTGTCGTATTTTTCAACGGGCGCCTTAGCCATGATAGAACTAACTAGAACATAATATATAGCGAAAGGAACTTCGTTCCTACCGGTTGTCCCCTGACACCTCATTTAGTTTTTAATTTTAATATTCAAGTTCAAGACCATTCTTTTGCAAAATGAATCCTCATAATTCCTGGCAAAAAAGTACCTTTAAAAAGGCCGAATAAATACAAATTATCCTTGATGAACTTAGAGAATGACCGAAAGTGCGGGCAATAACAATTACCTGTAAGAATTTTGTTGTCTTTTAGGCAACAACAAAAATCATTTCTAATGAGGACCGAAGGCTCTCTGGAGAGGGAAAGGACTTTTTGCAAATGTTTTCTTGTGTATGTTTGCTTGCCAAACACTTGCATAGTGGAACATTCTCAATTGACATGAGTTTTCGTTTGCATTTAGTTTGATGAATCATGAGGTTGAATTTTGTAAAACTTCTTGTTTAAAGAACCTATATCTCTATTAATAGAGATATAGAATGGTCTGATCCATAATAGACGGCTGAAACCAAATATCCTGGCAGTAGGTAAATGCAAAAACCCGGTGGACTGGGTTAGCCTCCCACCACCGTTCATAATGGCAGTGATGGAGTACAGTGATGGAATGGTAGTAATGGAAACGAAAAAGAAAAACATAAAAAAAACCCTATTTGTTGACGACCCCCGCAAACGTTATAAGAATAACGATTTACGGATATGCACTTGAAATGTAAGAACTCTATATAGATCCGGTGCAAGATGTCCTCAAAACTTATATGGCTGACATTACCACTATCTAGGAATTGCGATGGACAAAACATGGCTGCACACGAGAAAGAAACTGCGACATATACTACAGTTGCCATGAGAAAAACACGAATCCTGGTTGCGGATTAGTAGTTGGCAAAAGACTACGACATCTAGTCTCTAGGTTCAATCCTGTGAGTGAACTTATAGCCACAATCCGCATAAAAGCGAAATATTTTTATATTTCCCTAATTTGTGTGCATGCCCCGACAGAAGAGAAAGATGATGATGCCAAAGATATATTCTATGAGCTCCTAGAGGAAACATATGCCCGCTGCCCTGGCCATGACATTAAGATTGTACTAGGAGATTTTAATGCCAAAGTAGGAAGGGAGAATGTGTCTAATCCAACTATTGGCAATTTCAGTCTACATGCTGATAGTTCCGACAACGGTATGAGACTGATTGACTCTGCCGCGCCAAAAAACATGGTCATTATTGGTACAAGATTCCAACATGAGGACATCCACAAGGCTACTTGGGTATCCCCTGATCAAGGGACGAAGAACCAAATTAATCACGTGGTAATTCGCACTCATCCAGCGTAATGCACGTACGAGTGATCAGAGGAGCTAACATCGATTCTGATCACTATGTGCTAGCAACAAAGGTTCGCACAAGATTAGGTAGAGCGAGCATCGTATGAAACCACACGCAGGGGAAGCTGGACATCGGAAAGATGCAATTACCAGAGGTAGCGACAGCCAACTCAAGGAAGCTCTTGCAACTTTTGCTCCAGAACCCACCCCCTCGCGATGACGATCCTGAAGCGCAGTGGAAACTCATATCAGAGTTAATAAAATCTACAGCAACAATCGAACTTGGTCTGAAAAACCGCGTCGCAGCAAACCATGGTATGTTGAGTGTCGCATTGCAAATGATGAAAAGAACTCTGCACGTATGGCAATGCTGCCGTCAATTGCAACGCGAGCAGCGACTGATGTATGCACTAACTATTGGTTACAAACTCCACCTAAAAAACTTCCCATTAAATTTGAAATTTCCCAACATATTTGAGATATCTAGTTATTAGTCAAGACTAGGGATGCTAAATGGGAATGATTTCAAGACATCACAGGATTGTCGAAATCCCGATCCCGAAATCCCGAAAATTTCGAGACTCCTTGGATTTTCCGGGATTCTATTTAAACATTTTTTTTGGAACTTCTCTTTTACGGCTTACACTCCAAACAACAAACATTTTTTGAAGGGGCAGAATACGTTATTTTAAGGAAAAAAAGTAAAATATCAAAATGCACAGTTTCGGAATTTTGTATGGGACGGATTTATGGGACGGTTATGGCGTTAACGCACCGTGTAAAGCCATTGATATCAGTTTTTTGTATAAAACAAGTTAAAATAAACTAATAAAATAATATAGCACTTTTCAATAAGTCGCTTAGTTATCGAGTTATCGGATGTTGACATTTTGAAAAATTATCGATTTTTTTTACTTTTGTCAATTAAAATCAAAAATTATTTTAAAAACATCGCTCGATTTTTCGAATATTTTTTTTTGTACTTTTCTCAAACAAAATCAAAAATTATTTTAAAAAAATTTTTAAGCTTTTGTTTTTGTTTGAGAACTACCTTTTCTATAAAGAGTACTTTTTTTTGAATCGAAATAACTTTTCTTGAGATAAGTGCCTACTCTTAAAAATGTACTTATTCTTGAAAAAAGGACCAATTCTTAAGAAAATTCACAATTCATAGTCTTTTTAAAAACTTTTCTTCAAAAAAATACATTCTCTTCAAAAAAAGTACCTTTTATTTTCTTTTCTTTTCTTGGGATAAGTAGCGTTTCTGAAAATAAGTAAATTTTCTTAAAAAAATAACCTTTTCCTAAAAAGTGTACCACTTCTTTAAAAAGTACCTGTTCTTAAAAAAAGTACTTCTTTGTAACAAAATTCATACTCTCACAGAAAATACTACTTAAAAATAGTACCTTTTTGAAAAAAAACATTAGCTTTTAATAAAAGAAGTACATCTCTTTAAAAAAGGACATTTTCCGGAAAATATAATACATATTCTTATAAAAAGGTTTTAAGTCCTTTTTTTTTAAAAATACAAAAAAAAAATTTCTAAAAAATTTTTATCATTTTACAAAAGTATATTTTCTTAAAGATCCATTTAAATTGTCGTATTTTTCAACGGGCGCCTTAGCCATGATAGAACTAACTAGAACATAATATATAGCGAAAGGAACTTCGTTCCTACCGGTTGTCCCCTGACACCTCATTTAGTTTTTAATTTTAATATTCAAGTTCAAGACCATTCTTTTGCAAAATGAATCCTCATAATTCCTGGCAAAAAAGTACCTTTAAAAAGGCCGAATAAATACAAATTATCCTTGATGAACTTAGAGAATGACCGAAAGTGCGGGCAATAACAATTACCTGTAAGAATTTTGTTGTCTTTTAGGCAACAACAAAAATCATTTCTAATGAGGACCGAAGGCTCTCTGGAGAGGGAAAGGACTTTTTGCAAATGTTTTCTTGTGTATGTTTGCTTGCCAAACACTTGCATAGTGGAACATTCTCAATTGACATGAGTTTTCGTTTGCATTTAGTTTGATGAATCATGAGGTTGAATTTTGTAAAACTTCTTGTTTAAAGAACCTATATCTCTATTAATAGAGATATAGAATGGTCTGATCCATAATAGACGGCTGAAACCAAATATCCTGGCAGTAGGTAAATGCAAAAACCCGGTGGACTGGGTTAGCCTCCCACCACCGTTCATAATGGCAGTGATGGAGTACAGTGATGGAATGGTAGTAATGGAAACGAAAAAGAAAAACATAAAAAAAACCCTATTTGTTGACGACCCCCGCAAACGTTATAAGAATAACGATTTACGGATATGCACTTGAAATGTAAGAACTCTATATAGATCCGGTGCAAGATGTCCTCAAAACTTATATGGCTGACATTACCACTATCTAGGAATTGCGATGGACAAAACATGGCTGCACACGAGAAAGAAACTGCGACATATACTACAGTTGCCATGAGAAAAACACGAATCCTGGTTGCGGATTAGTAGTTGGCAAAAGACTACGACATCTAGTCTCTAGGTTCAATCCTGTGAGTGAACTTATAGCCACAATCCGCATAAAAGCGAAATATTTTTATATTTCCCTAATTTGTGTGCATGCCCCGACAGAAGAGAAAGATGATGATGCCAAAGATATATTCTATGAGCTCCTAGAGGAAACATATGCCCGCTGCCCTGGCCATGACATTAAGATTGTACTAGGAGATTTTAATGCCAAAGTAGGAAGGGAGAATGTGTCTAATCCAACTATTGGCAATTTCAGTCTACATGCTGATAGTTCCGACAACGGTATGAGACTGATTGACTCTGCCGCGCCAAAAAACATGGTCATTATTGGTACAAGATTCCAACATGAGGACATCCACAAGGCTACTTGGGTATCCCCTGATCAAGGGACGAAGAACCAAATTAATCACGTGGTAATTCGCACTCATCCAGCGTAATGCACGTACGAGTGATCAGAGGAGCTAACATCGATTCTGATCACTATGTGCTAGCAACAAAGGTTCGCACAAGATTAGGTAGAGCGAGCATCGTATGAAACCACACGCAGGGGAAGCTGGACATCGGAAAGATGCAATTACCAGAGGTAGCGACAGCCAACTCAAGGAAGCTCTTGCAACTTTTGCTCCAGAACCCACCCCCTCGCGATGACGATCCTGAAGCGCAGTGGAAACTCATATCAGAGTTAATAAAATCTACAGCAACAATCGAACTTGGTCTGAAAAACCGCGTCGCAGCAAACCATGGTATGTTGAGTGTCGCATTGCAAATGATGAAAAGAACTCTGCACGTATGGCAATGCTGCCGTCAATTGCAACGCGAGCAGCGACTGATGTATGCACTAACTATTGGTTACAAACTCCACCTAAAAAACTTCCCATTAAATTTGAAATTTCCCAACATATTTGAGATATCTAGTTATTAGTCAAGACTAGGGATGCTAAATGGGAATGATTTCAAGACATCACAGGATTGTCGAAATCCCGATCCCGAAATCCCGAAAATTTCGAGACTCCTTGGATTTTCCGGGATTCTATTTAAACATTTTTTTTGGAACTTCTCTTTTACGGCTTACACTCCAAACAACAAACATTTTTTGAAGGGGCAGAATACGTTATTTTAAGGAAAAAAAGTAAAATATCAAAATGCACAGTTTCGGAATTTTGTATGGGACGGATTTATGGGACGGTTATGGCGTTAACGCACCGTGTAAAGCCATTGATATCAGTTTTTTGTATAAAACAAGTTAAAATAAACTAATAAAATAATATAGCACTTTTCAATAAGTCGCTTAGTTATCGAGTTATCGGATGTTGACATTTTGAAAAATTATCGATTTTTTTTACTTTTGTCAATTAAAATCAAAAATTATTTTAAAAACATCGCTCGATTTTTCGAATATTTTTTTTTGTACTTTTCTCAAACAAAATCAAAAATTATTTTAAAAAAATTTTTAAGCTTTTGTTTTTGTTTGAGAAAATTAAAAAAAAATTCCATAATTTTTAAAAATATCAACATCCGATAACTCGATAACTAAGCGACTTATCGAAAAATGCTACATTATTTTATGAGTTTGTTTTGACTTGTTTTCTACAAATAAGTGATCAATTACACATTCTCTGAAATGATCAATTCTCACATATCCGAAATGTCGGGGTCCATAACTCCGAAACTATGCATCTGCCGAGATTTTGTTATTTTACTTTATTTGCTTAAAATAAAATGTCCTACCCGACGCAATAATAATAATTTTTTAAGTTTTTCTTTTTGTTTGAGAAAAGTAAAAATAATTCCATAGTTTTTAAAAATTTCAACATCCGATAGCTCGATAACTAAACAACTTATCGAAAAGTGCTACATGATTTTATGAGTTTGTTTTGACTCGTTTTCTACAAAAAAGTGATATCAATAGCTTTACACGATACTTTAACACCATACACCTCTCACATATCCGAAAAACTATGCAACTGCCCCGATGTTGTTATTTTACTTTCCGAAAAAAAAATCCGGGATTTGGGATTTCCCGTTTAGCATCCCTAGTTTAGACACAAACCGAAGCAAATGTAAACAATATAGTTGATAATAGTGGGTTGTATCATAATAGTGTTAAAACAAAAGTTGTTTAATTTTTTTTCATTTAGACCCCATCCCGCAACGTGCGATAAGGAAGTTCGTTGCAAAAAGTAGTTTAATTCCTTCAACTTTCTCTGTCAAACCTCGTAGTTTTTTTCATAATCATCTATAGCAATGACTTCTGGTGCAAAAGAGTACCACTTTATAGAAAGTGGCCCTTTTATTCACATGCACCCCCTTTCGCCAGCATGTGGTTCATTACACATGAATGGTTTCAAACAATTTAGCTTTCAGATCCGTTTCCGTAATGCGTCCCCCTCCCCCGCCAACAAATTATAAATCTTTAAAATGGCTAAAACGTTTCAACAAAATGTGTAGAAGTAAAAAAAAAACAACACATTGAGTAAACTACAAACAGACTCAATACAAAAATAATTCATTTGTAAAATTTACGAGCATTTTGTTTCTCATTTCGATTTGTAATAGCAAAAGAAAAACAACAATAATACTTATGAAAACAACACCAAGCATGGAAAGGACTATGCAGGAAGAAGAGAGAAAAACGGGAAGCAGAAGGATTCAATTGATACTTACACCATCCGGATTAAATTTAGACGAGACGTTCGGCGAACAGAAATCTTGTAATACATCCTGAAGTTTACGTGTTGAATCTGTAATGAAATAATATTTGAGAGAAAACGCAGATGAAATACATTGAAAACCCCAACAACACTAGGATAACAAAAGAAGTAAATAAATTACAGCAGCCAACAAAAGGTTGTCGGTAACAATCTCCTGGCTTGAAGGACTCAAAGGATAATGCTACAAGGATAGATAATGTGGTGAGGAAAAGAAAGTACTTGCCTCTCACAGTTGAGAGAAACCAGTATTTAATTAACAATTAAACAAATTGAAAAAGTTTTATACGCTTCGTTTAAAGTTTTTATTCAACCGACTCATCAGCTATAGCGCCGCCAAATGGTAGGAAATTTTCTGTTATTGCTGCTGCAAAAAGGACTCAGCACTTTTGGGAGGATAAAAAAATAGCTTTGGGTAATT
This sequence comes from Phaonia tiefii, assembly GCA_963931995.1. Lineage (NCBI taxonomy): Eukaryota > Metazoa > Arthropoda > Insecta > Diptera > Muscidae > Phaonia > Phaonia tiefii. Next base: position 163,076,585 of record OZ008371.1, on the reverse strand, counting down.
AAAAAGAGCATTCTCCATAAATTTAACATTTTATAGAAGTCTTACTTCTTTGGCAGTTACGGAATTCTGAGAGTTGAGATAATTAAAAATATTGAAAACACAAAGAACAAGCATTTGCAATGGTACAAATGGAATGTTGCCGATGTGGTTAATAATGTGAGCTGGCAAAACTTAAAACATTTTACAGCCGCTCATATTGCTCCATGTTAATTTGAAGTAACAAGGACCACTAGGTAAAATGGGAGACACCCGTGTCATGCAGTATGACTGGGTATTGTTTGGTGATTAAATATGAGATTGAGTCTAACGACCACGGTATTCTCGCTTGATAACGGCAGCACTACCAAGTAATTAACCACTTAAAATCTTGTGATGAAATCGTGCAGAGTTGGTAGCACGCAGGGACAGGAGAAGTTCCTTCCAAGACCTGCTCGAGGTCGCCGTACTGTTTACTAAATACTACGGATCTAGGTCAATACCTTCCTTATACAGTTTGTAAACCTGCCTAGAGGTTGTTGTCAAACGAATCGATCGAATGCGGTGTCAAATGAATCTTTACTATTATTAGCTATTTTAAAACCTCATGAGGTCAGATGAACACATAAAAAAAACACTAGAACACATAAAAAAAAATATTGTTTTTGAAAAAAGTAAGTTAATACCTTCTTCCACCAGGGGCTTCAAATGTTAACCTATTTCTTATTGTATATGATTCGATCTGAAGTTATTTCCTGGAAGAATATCACTGTGTGTAATTTTTTACATCATGGAAATATAACCATATACGGACACCACTACGTGATAAAAGACAAAAAAAAGACCCGTGTCTCCCAGTTTTGCCCAAAGTCATGCACTTTGTTTTATGGGCCCCCAAAGATTTGGGGCCTCGGGATCACTTTAACACAAAAGTGATCATTTTGTCAGGCTCATATCTTGCAAACCGTTCGGAATTTTGATTTACTTTCTGAGAGAAAGTTGTAGCTATGGTCATAAAAAACAAAAATTGTGATCATATAAAATCAAACAAACTTCATCTTCAAGGTCAAATCGGAAAAAAACTTTAAAAAACACAATTTTTTTCTTTTTGCCCCTATTCAGGTCCATAGGTAGCAAACCGTTCAAAATTCAAGGAAACCATCAAGTTCAAAAATTTACCCAAGATCTAGAAGATATGAACTGCCTAGGGATGATTCTTAATACCGTTTTTCAGGCTAATGTCTTGCAATTCGTTCGGAATTTTGATTTACTTTCTGAGAGAAAGTTGTAGCTCTTGTCATAAGAATATAAAGTTTTTGTTGATTGTTGCCTTGAATTTTGAACGGTTTGCTACCTATGCACCTGAACAGGGGCAAAAATGAAAAAAATGGAATGTTTTAAAGTTTTTTGCGATTTTGACCTTGAAGATGGAGTTTTTTTGATTTTTTATGTTTGATTTTGATTCTGTTTGTTTTTTATAACAAGAGCTACAACTTCAATCAGAGAGTAAATCAAAATTCCAAACGGTTTGCAAGATACGAGCCTGACAAAATGATCACTTTTTTTTGCAAAAATGACACCTATGCCCCAAATCTTTGGGGGCCCATAAAAAAAAGTGCATGGCTTTGGGCAAAACTGGGACACACGGGTATTTTTTTGGGTGTTTTATCACGTAGTGGTGTCCGTATATGGTTATATTTTTTCGTGTTGCACTGTGTATTTGTCCATTTTTGATGAGCTACACAGACCAGGGGATTTTTGCTGCAATTGGAAAAATATAAACAGTTGTCACCAGGATTTGAACTCACGATGGTGGACCATTGTTGCGCACGCCTTAGAGTTCTATGCCAGTGACCGTCGTGTTCACGTTGTAACTAATTGCAGTTGTCGTCGTCCCGGTTTCTCTCTTCTTTCTATTTATTTACATATTCTCAATCTGATGCTATCCTTCGCCTTTTCTCCCTAGTTGGTAAAACCAAGGACACGGAGGAATTTTTCGGCCTGATCTGTCCAGCGGAGTCTTGGTCATACACTTTTCCTGGTACCATCCAGTATGTTATCGCAAGCCTTTCATCCATTCTGATAACATGGCCTAGCCAACGCAGTTGGCCTAATTTTAGTCGCCTAGCCAATTCTACGTCAGAATACAAATTATATAGGTCTCGGTTCCAACGACGTTTTCTCTAGCACGACTGCCACCATATGGAGTTCGGTGTAAGAGGATCCTGCCCTTGCTAGTTCATTAGTCCTTTCGTTCCCAAGGATACCCTTGTGGCCTGGTATCCAAGTAAGAATCACATTGGCCAGCCGGCGTAGCTCGACGAGTTTTTCCCTACATTCACTAACGAACTTAGATTCAGTTTTGTAAGATTTAAGCCTGGCTATCAACAAATATTTCAATGCGCTCTGTTTTCCATTGTACCTCTGCTTCGAAAACGCTGCACTTTTGTTGATAGGCCTTTGATATCTCCATTATTTGCACCTTGTCGATATCTAACTTTTCCGTGTTCGGCTTCGTAAGTTTTTCGCCCTGCCCAGTCTTGTGCGAACTTTCGCAGCCACCAGGTGATGATCCGATCCCATATTGTCACCTCGAATTACTCGTACATCTAGAAGAGTGCCTGTCATCTATTACCAAGTGATCTATCTGGTTCTTCGATCTCTTATCTGGTCGCCTTATGTATATCCTAATGCTGGAATCGTGTGTTACTAACTACCGGGTTCTTTGCAGCGGGAAGTCTATTAGTCTTATTCCAGTATCGTTATTGGTATCATGATTAGCGATTGTTAGTCGAAAAATACGTTCATTTCCCAATTTGGCATTAAAATCTAAATTTGGCATTGAATATTAATGTCGTGGACAGGGCAGTGTTCATATATTTCCTTGCGCTCATAAAATGGTTCTTTGACCTCATCCGCTTTCAAAGGATAGAATAGTATGCCCACTAGTTTGAAGAGTTTGAGTGACAGAGTAACCAAATAAGCCTGAGACGTGCAATGAACGCATAACCAATCAAGCTGCTAATTCGTTTCGCCTTCCCACTCTACCTAGCTAACAAAGGTTTCCGAAAAACCATTGCGCAGGAGATACTGCGTGGAAGTTGAGAGTTGCTTGGACTGACCGATGAAGTTATCATTACTAGCCACTTCCAATTGAATGGGTATCAGGAATTTTCCACATACACGGCAAGTCCCATGTCCCGGTCTAGGTAATCACACGTCTTTAATTTCAATTCACAAATTCAAATAAAAGTCATCTCCCCCGATAGCGACCGTTGGCTTTAAACAACGGTTAATGAGTGGCAGGTAAATGGAATGTGACCTGATCACTGCCTTATATACTCCGGCAATGATACCCAACGTATTGATGGAGTCTGCCTCCTTCTTTCACCTAAGGCTAGAAATTCTCTTATTAAATTTAATGATATATCTGTGCGCATCGTCATTGCGAGTTTTAATTCTAAATTCTGCAGGATTTCTGTGGTACATTCATATGCATTTACTGAGCCTGATGAGGATAGTGTTAAGGCCAACTGGATTTTGCTGTAAGATTTCAATGCCAAAGTACATATACATGATCTTGTACTTGTACTTGTACTTGTACTTGTACTTGTACTTGTGCTTGTACTTGTACTTGTACTTGTACTTGTACTTGTACTTGTACTTGTACTTGTACTTGTACTTGTACTTGTACTTGTACTTGTACTTGTACTTGTACTTGTACTTGTACTTGTACTTGTACTTGTACTTGTACTTGTACTTGTACTTGTACTTGTACTTGTACTTGTACTTGTACTTGTACTTGTACTTGTACTTGTACTTGTACTTGTACTTGTACTTGTACTTGTACTTGTACTTGTACTTGTACTTGTACTTGTACTTGTACTTGTACTTGTACTTGTACTTGTACTTGTACTTGTACTTGTACTTGTACTTGTACTTGTACTTGTACTTGTACTTGTACTTGTACTTGTACTTGTACTTGTACTTGTACTTGTACTTGTACTTGTACTTGTACTTGTACTTGTACTTGTACTTGTACTTGTACTTGTACTTGTACTTGTACTTGTACTTGTACTTGTACTTGTACTTGTACTTGTACTTGTACTTGTACTTGTACTTGTACTTGTACTTGTACTTGTACTTGTACTTGTACTTGTACTTGTACTTGTACTTGTACTTGTACTTGTACTTGTACTTGTACTTGTACTTGTACTTGTACTTGTACTTGTACTTGTACTTGTACTTGTACTTGTACTTGTACTTGTACTTGTACTTGTACTTGTACTTGTACTTGTACTTGTACTTGTACTTGTACTTGTACTTGTACTTGTACTTGTACTTGTACTTGTACTTGTACTTGTACTTGTACTTGTACTTGTACTTGTACTTGTACTTGTACTTGTACTTGTACTTGTACTTGTACTTGTACTTGTACTTGTACTTGTACTTGTACTTGTACTTGTACTTGTACTTGTACTTGTACTTGTACTTGTACTTGTACTTGTACTTGTACTTGTACTTGTACTTGTACTTGTACTTGTACTTGTACTTGTACTTGTACTTGTACTTGTACTTGTACTTGTACTTGTACTTGTACTTGTACTTGTACTTGTACTTGTACTTGTACTTGTACTTGTACTTGTACTTGTACTTGTACTTGTACTTGTACTTGTACTTGTACTTGTACTTGTACTTGTACTTGTACTTGTACTTGTACTTGTACTTGTACTTGTACTTGTACTTGTACTTGTACTTGTACTTGTACTTGTACTTGTACTTGTACTTGTACTTGTACTTGTACTTGTACTTGTACTTGTACTTGTACTTGTACTTGTACTTGTACTTGTACTTGTACTTGTACTTGTACTTGTACTTGTACTTGTACTTGTACTTGTACTTGTACTTGTACTTGTACTTGTACTTGTACTTGTACTTGTACTTGTACTTGTACTTGTACTTGTACTTGTACTTGTACTTGTACTTGTACTTGTACTTGTACTTGTACTTGTACTTGTACTTGTACTTGTACTTGTACTTGTACTTGTACTTGTACTTGTACTTGTACTTGTACTTGTACTTGTACTTGTACTTGTACTTGTACTTGTACTTGTACTTGTACTTGTACTTGTACTTGTACTTGTACTTGTACTTGTACTTGTACTTGTACTTGTACTTGTACTTGTACTTGTACTTGTACTTGTACTTGTACTTGTACTTGTACTTGTACTTGTACTTCTACTTGTACTTCTACTTCTACTTCTACTTCTACTTCTACTTGTACTTCTACTTCTACTTCTACTTCTACTTCTACTTGTACTTCTACTTCTACTTCTACTTCTACTTCTACTTGTACTTCTACTTCTACTTCTACTTCTACTTCTACTTCTACTTCTACTTCTACTTCTACTTCTACTTCTACTTCTACTTCTACTTCTACTTCTACTTCTACTTCTACTTCTACTTCTACTTCTACTTCTACTTCTACTTCTACTTCTACTTCTACTTCTACTTCTACTTCTACTTCTACTTCTACTTCTACTTCTACTTCTACTTCTACTTCTACTTCTACTTCTACTTCTACTTCTACTTCTACTTCTACTTCTACTTCTACTTCTACTTCTACTTCTACTTCTACTTCTACTTCTACTTCTACCTTTACTTCGCTTTATGGTACCAGTGCTGCCATCCAGAGATGGAATCAATTAATCTTTAAATACTTACATGATGCCAATTCCTGAAGTTGCAAAAATTCCCGTGGTGACAATTTGTCCCATTTATGGACCGTCGCTGACATTGTGGCTGAAAGTAGAAGGAGAGCGAAACAAAACAAAACAATTAATTACACATAAAACAGATAATAAATAAAAGAGTGAAAACAGAAATAATAAATAAATTACACTTTATCACTAGCAAAGTTGTCAAAAGGGAAAAGGGAAGCCCTAATGCTTTCGCATACACAGGAAACGGAAATACATATTTACAAAAGTCATTAATCAAATGTAATTGACAAAATACCGCACATTAAAAACTAAATGTCAAATACTGTTAATAGCAAATATTTATTATTCAAATAAGGATAAGGGCTGGAGTGGATGGAACACTGGTGGTGAAGTGCAGCCCAACATGATTATGGTCATTAAGGATAAGGATAATAGGGTGGACAGATGCAATAACAAATCGCAAACAATTAAATGGGGGGTTTTTGTTTATTTAATAAATATTTTCGATCTAGAGTGGATTTCAGATTCCGAGTGGATGTAGAATATTATGTCGTTTTTTAAAAATAGTTCACTGGTGGTGACTTTTAAACCACTGTAAATTGTAAAATGAATTATAACAAATTTCACATGAAATATTGCACAGGCCGAGGGGGCAACATTTATACAATTTAAATTGTAAATTATAATTAAATTTATGTCAATATGAAACCAGAAGCTGCTGTCGTTGTAGTCATGGATTTGACTGTTTTGCTGGCTGCTTGGTGTATCGGTGGTTGCTTGGTGTATCGGTGGTTGTTTGGTGTATCGGTGGATTTGACCATAATTAAGTTGTGTATTAAACAATTTTTCCAGCAATATACACACATAAGAGTTAAGTAAATCACGTTTTCGCATTGAAATTTCATTATATTCAATCACATGACCTAAATATCGTAGAATTTCATGCATATTTAACATGAAAATTGTGGACGCCAAGTGTCGAGTTTATGCGGAATTAACCTGCCATGTCAAAGTGCTTCATAATCAAAAAGGAATCTATTTTAAAGCCTCTTATAGTGGATGTGATGTGCTTTTATTTTTATTTTTATTATGTTGATTTGACAGTTAATTTTCTGCTTGTCATCACTAACGATATGGGTGTACGAGGTGTGTCGGGTAGAGTCCTTACAGTAGTTAAGAGATCGAAGATGTTGAACCGAAAGGGTATATTATTCGCAATTATTAGTTGTCGGTACAATTTTGCAAAACCTAATGAGGTTCGTGGTTCAATAGTTTCCAACCTCGATTCATAATTGTTAGTAATTCGCTACACTCTAGATTGTAGGGAACTCTAAAGCTTCCAAAGATCCTAGCAAAGTTTCTAGCGAAGATCCTTGTATAGGTTGGCTAGGTGGTGACAATGTTTTGTATTGTGTTCTAGGATTGAGTTACATGGACTTTTGATTCGGCGAATGATTCTATATTTTTGAGGCGCATTGTGCTTCTTTTTCCGCAGAATTAGAAGGTAAAGTTGAAGTGTCTCAACTTGGGACAGGCAGGAAACTTGGGACAGGTAGCAAACTTAGGACAGGCAGCAAACTTAGGACAGGCGGGAAATAATATTCGGTGTTATACTCGTATTAACAACAATCCTCAAATTGATTTATCTTCTTCCTTTTTCGGATTGGAAACTGTGGTATTCCTGAAACTTACAGAGACCTTGTTGCAACAGTAAATAAATGAAACTTTTTGAACAGCCCTCGTTTATCTACATTTGCATAAGTTTAAAATACTACAAGCAAGCAAAATATATATGTAATTACTGTAAAATAACAATATGTTCCTTTTACACAAATCTAGGCAGAAAACGACAGAGAGAAAGAGAGGGAGAGAGAGAGGAAGAAGGAGAGCTGAAGGTAGGGATACACCCCAACTCATGTAGCGATATCCTTTAATAAACTTCCTAACTCTAGCCATTATTACACAAAATCAAGCATATACACAAGGACATAAACATATACCTCATCAGCGATAACATCAACCCATCATTACTCGTCAAATTTGCAATAAACCTTATTAAACCATGTCATCCGATTGGCGGCTGAGAATGGAACAGGATCAAGACCCATCATCAACGCCATTGCCATCATCGAAGCTCTCAATGTTGTCATCGTCGTCGTCGTCCTCGTCATTATTATTATGGAAAAGATATGAAATGTGTACAGTGTAAAGTCTATTATTATCTGTGGCGCTGCCATGTCATCCAGTAATAGACTGATGGAATTTGTTTAATGACAGACAGGGACTAAACGAGCTATTGACGCATATACTAGATATGTCCTGTGAGTAAAAAGGACTGATACAGAGAGAGAGAGAAACAGGGAGCGCACATATTTAAACTTTTGACATGAGTTAAACAAATTTATAGTTTCAGACGAAAACAAAAACAATATGTTATTAATTTCTACACTTGAGTCATTTGGAAGATTACAATCTCTTGTAACAGGCATTTGTTAAGAGGAGCTTTTTTGGACTTATGTATATAGACGCAACAAATTTCTTGATGGACTTAATGAAGTGCGTGTTAAATATGTGACAGATGTGGTCAGTAATGAGAAAATGTCATAATTTTGAAAATTTGTCCTAGATATATAAATTCTGTTTTTGAAAAGTTGAAACAAAATTCAATTTGTTGAAAGTAGGATTTAAAGTCTCTTCCAACGCAGAATTGCTTCGATGTTTGTAAAACTTATTTTTCAAAGTTAATCTGTTCATGGGACTAACGACGCCCTAAGTGGTTTGTAGTTCAATTAAAGGGAAGTATGGAAGGGATTTTTAAGTTAACTAATATTTCAATATATGAGTAATTTTAACCACGGTGTGTTATTCGATTTTGAAAATAAAGCGTTTTCCAATAAGGTCTCGCCACCTTTTTTTGATGTGTTAACACCTATAGGCGCGGGTAGGAACTAAATTCACAAAGTGAATACATACAAACACAGCTTGTCCGACTGCCATCACACAGACTGTCCGACTGCGATCACAGATTGTTTGCTGTTAAACTCATCCGAAACGGCTGGACCGATTTCTATGAAATTTTGTGTGCATATCGGGTAGGTCTCAGAATCTACCAACATCTATGTTTCATTCCCCTAAATGATAAGGGTGACCCACCCCTACATAGAACACAGATTTGTCCGACTGCAAAACACTGATTGTCAAACTGCGAAAAAACCACACACTGATGTATCTTGTGTGAGTGCGGAGCACTCTCAGAGCAAAGAGAATAATGACGTATACGTATATAAAAATGAGATAGCAAGAGAGCACCGAAAATTGTGTGAACTTGTGTAGCGTATGTACGAACATAACAATGTTTGTATGACATGTGTATGTTGCTTTGCACTCTCTTTGTTTTTGTGGGAATAAAACGAAAAGAATAAAACAAGGAAATAATGACACATGTGCTTGCACTGGTCTTTAAATAATTTTAAGTATTAATATTATTTGAATGAAACGTCATCATATGATTGAACGCTGTTTAGTATTTTCCAATGTAACATTTACTAATGTGTTCATAGAAATCGAACAGGTACCGTGTAACAAAAAGGTGTTAATACATCGCTCGTGAGTTCGAACACTCATTGGATTTTTTTAAATAAAACGTAAACCATTTGAGATATTTCCAGAACTTTATGATCGACTTGACATACAATCGAAACACTTAGGAACGGAACTCGTTCCAACGTGGACACGTCGGCAGTGGTCGATTCGTTGGACCAAATTTTCACACATTTCGGCCGTAACAGTCGCTATTTCGCGTTCAATGTTGGGTCTGAGTTCTTCCAACGTCGTCGACTTGTTGCCATGATTTGACGTAGCCCCAAAGAAGTAAGTCTAGGGGCGTTAAATCGCACGAACGAGGCGGCCAATTGTCTGGTCCATTTCTTGATATAACACGCTCACCAAACGTACTCTTCAATAAATCGATTGTAACGTATGCTGTGTGGCTTGTGTCACCGTCCTGTTGAAACCGCATGTTGTCCAAGTTCATGTTTTCAAATTCAGGCCAAAAATAATTAGTAATCATGGCGCGATAACGATCCCCACTCACAGTAACGTGACGTTCGTTATTGTCGACGAAAGAATATGGCCCAATGACGCCGCCGGCATGCAAACCGAACTAAAGAGTTATTTTTTTGGATGAAGTGGAGATTCATGTAGCACATACGGATTTTCACCCAACCAATAACGCATAGTTTGCTTTTTGACGAACCCATTGAGCCAAAAATGAGCTTCGTCACTGAAAATGAATTTGCAATGAAATTCATCATCTTGGCGCATTTTCGCCAGAGCCCAATCGGATAACGTACGTCGCGTCAAATGGTCCATCGGCTTCAATTCTTGAGTCAGCTTGATCTTGTATGGGTGTAAACCAAGATCTTTACGCAAAATGCGCCATAAAGTGGTCTTGCCGATGCCCAGTTCTTGAGAACGCCGCGGAGTCGACTGATTTGGATCGTTTGCTACGGACGCCTGAACGGCAGCGAAATTTTCGTTACTTTGACCAACCCGTTATCTTACTGGCACGGCAGCATCACACAATGTATATGTAGACTCAAATTTTTGCACTAAATTTGTTATTGCATGTCTACTAGGGCGAGAACAACGACCGAATCTTGGAGTTACCGCTCTTAAATTTCGGTATTCGGTAGTACATTTTTATGATTTGCATATGTTGTTCGTTCGTGTACTTTACTATGATGAAAATGTTGAGTTTACTGAAAAAAAGGAAAGTAACAGCCGTCGGTGGTGCAATGGTTAGTGTGCGCGCCTCTTGTTCACGAGGTCCTGGGTTCGAACCCTGCTCTGACCACCTTAAATTTCTTTCGGCGGTGGTCACCTCGCATAGTGACGGCGACACTATCGAGTATTTAGCCATGAAAAAGCTTCTCAAAATACCGTTCGGAGTCGGTGCAAAACTGTAGGTCCCAATAAGAGAGTGAAAACTGGAAAGCGCACAGCTCAGTGATTGTGAGAAGCTCTCCACTGTCCCTTCATGGGATGTAATGGGAAACCATTTATTTATTTTTTAACAGTTAGATGATCAGTGAAATAGTGCGGTCACAAGTTAAATACAAAGTTTTCAAGTACCTATTGAAAATGCCTATAGTAGTTGTTCAGGACAAAAGATACTAAGTCATTTTTGTTTGTTAAATTTTTGTTGATTAATTTTTTTGTTTCATTTTTAATTTGTTTCATTTTTCGTTTGTTCCATGCCTTTATCTTTTAGTGTAATCTAAAAGTTTATATTTTTCTTCTAGAGCTGGCGTTTCCATGTTTTGTATTAACTCTCCCCTGGACAGGTGCCGGTATCATTGTGAGAAGATGACACTGGCCCCCTTCTCATCACGTCACTTTGGAATACTTGGGTTTGACCGGGTCGGTTCAGATGAGAAAGCAAATCAGGTATTCTATCTATCGAATTGTGTTTGTGGTAATGTAACCGTATGCTATCGTTGTCTTAATACTGTGACGTTTCTAAATTTAAATTTGTATGAAGAAAAAAATCTATTTCTAGTCTTAGTAAATTCAACAGTTTTATTGTTGTACAATATGTCTACATAAATATGCCTAAGTAGATATTAGGGTGCCTATTGTGGATATTTGGGCATTCAAGAATCTGTAATTGAATACAACAATTTGTGACAGAGTTCAGGGGCAAATGAAAGAGCATTTAAATATCACACAGCCAAAAGGGACAATGTTTTTTCTTAAATGATATCAGATGCGTAAAAAAACAATAAACGTTTGGAAAATGTTTGTTGCAAAAGCATTTCATTTGCTAGAAAAATTTTTCATTTACGGCAAAAGTATTTTATTTGTCACAAAAATATTTCTTTTGCTGCAAAAATATTTCATTTGCCGCAAAAGTATATTATTTGCTACAAAAACACTTCTTTTGCTCTTTTCTCAAAAATATTTATTTGGCTTCAAAAGTATTTTCTTCGACACGTATGCACGTAACCAAAAAAAAAAAATAAAAAACCTTTTACCTCAAAAATTATTAATATTGTTATAAACAAACTTTCATTTACCCAAAACATTTTTATAATTTAATTTTACGACAAAAGCAGAGAATGTTTGTTGACATGTGAAAAACAAATAAGTATAAAAATACAGATATAAACACTTAAAATCCTATATCTTTCTCTCTGGAATTTCAATATTAATTTCTACACGCTGCAAAAAATGGCTTGTGTAACATATTCTCTCAAACACATTCTGCAGGAACCATGTAGTATATGTTTTGGACACACTCCAAATATTCATATGCATATTTGCAAGTTCTAAACTCACGATGTTTGTAAATGCAAACGTTAAATGTTTACTTGCAAAGATGGAAACATTTAAGTTTAACCATATCCCAACATATACATACTTACATCGAAGCATTCGTGTGTTTGCCCCCAATCGAACGATTGACGATTGAATGCATGAAACTGCAACGCAGTACATCAGTCAATATATGGAACATTCAATTCAGGAATATTTATGAATGACTGACTGAAAGAATAATGCAAAAATACAGTCATACATTTGTAATAACATTAATTAAGGCTGAGAAAAATCTCTCTGTGTCCCTCTCTTATGAGTTTGCTCTCGGCAGAGCATAGTGACAAAAAAAATATTTAAGTAAACAGTGCACCAAACACTGCTATATTGGAATTAGAAATAACGCTGTTTTTGAATCACAAGCACATATATTATACAATATTAGTCATTGTGTCCCAAACATGTAATATTGAAGAGCAAGCACGGTGTGTTTGGACATAAGTGTACTATATTTGCGACAAGTTCCACACACGTTTTATAATAAAACAAGAGAAAGAGGGATGGGATGAGACACGGCTACACGCAAAGGTGTGCAGTTTTAGATGTAAATACGTAAAACGCAGTGATTCATAAATATTCCAGAATTCGTGTATAGAGGAGTTGAATGTTACATATGTTGATCGATCTGTTGCGTTTTAGTTTCATGCATTCAGGTGTCAGTTGTTTGTTTGGGAGGAAACACATGAAAGCTTCGACGGAAGTATAGGGATGTTTGTTGGGATGAGACACGCATTTGGTTACATTTAAAGGTGTGCATTTTTGCAAGTAAATATACCAATGTTAAATATATATCAGTTTAAGGCGTGCAAATATATGAACATTTCGAGTGTGTTCCAAACACAGACATGGCTCCTGCAGAATGTGTTTGAGAGAATTTGTTACAAAGGACGTTTTTTTTCAGCGTGAACTCATTGGCTGGTATTATACCCAAAAATCCCTCATAATACAACATTTATAAGACGAATCGTATAACGGCAGATAAATCGAAAGCAGGTATTACTGTAATTTATTAGATAACTAACGTTGTCATTAGTGGTATTAATGTAATCGCGCAAGAGTCTCGAAAGCGTTGGAAACTTGGACACGAAACTTCAAAATAAAAATTTTGCTCATCCAAGACGACTTGCACAAATGTGTAAAACTTTCGGGTAAATTTTTGCTGAGCAAACATCGAAAACGAAACGTAGGATATTTGTGCAAGTCGCAGAATATTTTTGATTGGTTTTGACGTTTGCATTGCAAGTTTTCAATGTTTTCGGGTTTTCGCGTTTACGCGAATACGGCTATTATATTAAACTTGATATACAGCTCGGCGCGCGATGCGTGCTACAAAAACAAAACGTAATACATTTTTTTTCCTCTGTGAGTAATCGGTTATTTTTTTAGTTTTGCAGTAACCTTATTTATTAAAATGATTTATTCATTTCCGTTCGAGTGTTCGAGTGTTTGATTGTCATTTTTAAATTTGGTGTAATTTTTTTTGTACAAGCGGCAACTCTGAAATTTGGCAGCTCTCACATATGTTTATTCCAATTATTAAAAATGGACCGCTTTGCGAAAGAACATCGCGTTATAGTTGTAGATATTTATCTGAAAAATTTGGAAAGTTATGCTGAGACCGCTCGCACACTTCGAAGAATTTTCAGTTGAGAAAGTGCACTTAATATGTCAAACATATTAAGAGCGGTCAAAAAATTTGAAGAAAGTGGATCCGCTATGGATATTAAGACTCCTGTGCGTCAACGTACTGGTCGTCCTCTTGAAAACATTGCTGCTGAGAACGAGAGTGTCGCCGAATACCCGAAATCTACAGTTTGGCATCGTTCTCAACAACTTAAAATTTCCCGAAGCACTACGCAGCGAATTTTGTCAGAAGACCTTCACCTTCATGCGAACAAACCAGCAGATCATGGAATGCGCCGGCAAATTCGTTCAATGGGTAATGGAGCAAAGTGAAGTCAATGCCATTTTTTCAAACAAAAAGTCATCTTCTCCGATGAAGCGAATTATCAACCGAATGGCTTCGTCAATACACAAAACTGTGGAAATTGTAGCTCAGAAAATTCTCATGCAATCTATGAGAATCAACTGCGCCCACAACGAGCAACTGAATGGGACAGATTTTGGTCAAGCGGCGTGATTGGGCCTTACTTTTTTGAAGATGAGACCGAAATTGCAGACTGCGAACCGCATACGTTACAGGAGCATGATATCGAAGTTCTTGAGGCCTCAAGTGGATGACATGGATCTGAAAGATATGTGGTTTCAGCATGACGGCGGCACCTGCCACACCGCGCATGAAACAATCGATTTATTGTAGCAACGATTTCCAGAATAAATTATCTCCAGAAATTCTGATGTCAATTGGCCGCCAAGATCATGCGATTTAACGCCGTGCGATTTCTTTCTTTGGGGTTTTGTAAAACCTCGGGTTTATGCGAATAAACCAGAAATAATTCCTGAGCTCAAATCCGGGATCAAACACGTCACTGATGAGATACAGCAACATCTCTGTGAAGAAGTGTTGGAAAATTTCATTAGAAGAGTAATGGTCTGGCATCAGAGCCGTATGGGCCATTTGACGCATATTTAATTTCATACTGAATTGGAGCATGTCTTCTTTACAATCCAATAAAAAAATCACACAAGTATCTTAAAAAATACGTGTTTTTATTTTATAATGAAAAGGTACAGTCTTACTGAGACACTCCTTACGATAGAGTAATGATGTATAGAGCTGCCATTGTTCTCATCTGTCATTTCCTCTCACACAATTCTTTGTGCGGTCTGTGCGATAGAAAGTTATTTGACGTAAATTAACTTAAACCTGGTGTAATTGCAAAATTATCGGTTTAAATTTTTAATGTCGCTTTGATGAAAAACTGTGAAATTTAAACGTGGACGTTTTTGTTATACACTCCGGTTCACTTATTTAAAGACACTAAAAATTCCATATTCAGCAGCCCGTATCTTTTGAAATTTATAACCGATTGCATAATTTTAAAATGTAAATGGTAATATACAGACTATTAACATATATTTTTTTCGAATAAATTGTTGGAGTTTTTCAAAGGATTTTAAAGGATATAATTTTTCAAGGACATTTTTTAAGTCTTTTTTATCCTGGAATGGTATAAATAAAATAATAATAAAAACAGCCATAATTTCTCTTCTTTAAGTTGACACCTATATCGGTATCGTAGGGTGGGAATAATTATTTATGTTTTTTTTTGAAAAATTTTATCCTTTGAAAATTGGTAGTCCTTTTATGGGGCAACAGGATGAGAAAATGAAAAACTGAAAACGCCAATTAACTCCATTTTACCTATAGTTTCAGACGTATATCATCCAGTTTAAGTGTAACGACTTTTTTTTAAATTGTCGTACGGTGTAATCTATTACTCATTGTGTCGCAACAAGTTAAGTTGAATAGCAAACACAATGTCTTTGGGCACAAGTATAATATATTTGCGACAAACTACAAACACGTTATATTTGCAAAAAAATACATATTTTCAGCGCGTGTGTATTCGATTTTTCATAAGAGGCTTTGCTGTAAAAGCGAAACTATATTTGAATGTTATACGAGGACTTTTCAGAAAAACTATTATTTGAAACAGAAAGTGAGAAACAAATTTGTGAAAAAAAAGCAATAAATTATATAGATATCATTGATCAGAGAATATGGTAACTATACATATTCACATTTTACGCCATATAGTTAGAACCCTACATTAGGGTGCCTCAGTAAGATTGCACTTTTTAAATATAAATAAATAAATGGTTTCCCATTACATCCCATGAAGGGACCAGGGAGAACTTCTCACAATCACTGAGCTGTGCGCTTTGCAGTTTTCACTCACTGATTGGGACCTACAGTTTTACACCGATTCCGAACGGTATTTTGAGAAGCTTTTTCATGGCTATATACTCGATAGTGTCGCCGTCACTAAGCGAGGTGACCGTCGTCGAAAGAAATTTTAAGGTGGTTGGAGCAGGGATCGAACCCAGGATCTCCTGTACAAGAGGCGCGCACACTACCCATTGCACCACCGACAGTCACACTTTTTTAAATATAGTGTCAGTTTTTTTTTGTGTAAATGGCAATTATGATATTTGGCGGCTGTCACATATGTTTATTCCGATTTTTAAAAATAGAGCGAACAGCGTGTTATTATTTCGAAAACTTATCACAAAAATTTGGAAAGTTATGCTCAGGCTGCTCGCAAACTTCGAAGAATTTTCAGTCGAGAAAGTCAGCATAATGTGTCAACCATTCGAAGGGTGCTACAAAAATTTGAAGAAACTGAATCCGTCATGGATAGTAAGACTCCATACTGGTCGGTCTCTTGAAAAAATTGCTGCTGTAAACGGAGAACGGAGCGCATTGGAATATTTGTAGATAGCCAGGCGGCTCTCCTATCACTTCAGTCGAACAACACTGAATCTAAACTCGTTAGTAAATGTAGGTAAAAACTTGTCGGGGTAGGTCGACTGGCCAGTGTGGTTCTTACTTTAATACCAGGCCACAAGGGTCTCTTTGGGAACGAAAGGGCTGACGAAGTAGCCAGGGCTGGATCCTCTTCCACCGATCTCCATATGGTGTTAGTCCCGACGCCTATGGGGTCGGTCAAAAGAGGTATTTTCCTGCATTACCTTGAACGAGCTAAGGCCAGATGAGATAGAACGGAAACGTACCGCACGTCAAGAAACACATGGCTAGAATGTAACATTCAACGGACTAACTCCCTGATTAGCCAATATCGGGGGAACATATCAAGACAAATTGCCATGCTGACTGGGCACTGGCCAAATCTTCCATATAATAACCACCGCCGTGCCTGCGAAGACGCAGAAGAGAAGGTGATGGTGGAAAATCTTCTTTGCAGTTGTCCCGCTCTATTGAATAGATGCCTAAAGACTATAGGTCGTCCCTTCCTACACAACCTCACTGAGCTACACAAGATAGATCTTGGAGATCTAATGAGGTATCTCCGATTAACAGGTTGGATATAGGCACTGTAGAATACACTGTTCGGAGTGGTGTGGTATGTACCAACCAACCGTGTATTGTTATATAAGTATTGTTTAAATGAATAAAGGATACCATATTTCATATCCACGAAGTCCAATGGTTATAGTTCTCGACCACCGTGGCCGTCGGTGGTGCAATGGTAATGTGCGCGGCTCTTGTGCATGAGGACATGGGTTCGATCCCTACTCTGACCACCTTAAATTTCTTTCAACGGTGGTCACCTCGCTTAGTGACGGCGACACTATTGAGTATTTACCCATTAAAAAGCTTCTCAAAATACCGTTCGGAACCGGTGTATAACTGTGGGTCCCAATCGGTGATTGCAAAACTAGAACGCGCAGAGCTCACTTGTTCTCTCTCTCTAATCCCTTCACGGGATGTAACGAGAAACAATTTATTTATTTTATATTTAAGAATTTCAACAACATTCAGCAAAACTTATGTCTATTGGGAACCGATGTTTCTCTGTAGATGGAAAGAATTTTTTGCAAGTGGGTTGTTGTGGGTTTTACTTACAATGTTTTTCGAACACTGGCATAGTGGACAATTCTCAATTGAGATGAGTTTTCGTTAAATTTCGTAATTTGATTAATTTTTCAAAATTAGCATTTCAAACAATTTGGATCCAAAATACCTGTGCGGTTTGCCAGGAATCATGAGAATGAATTTTGCAAAATTTCTTTTTTAAAACTATGATGCTCTTGAAGTTGGATAAAACAATTAAAAAAGTACCAATGAAAATCCCGAATAAATACAAATCATCCCTCATGAATTAGTGTTATTATTTAAAAAGGAACAAGTCCAGTCCATGCAAATGTGCGGTCTATAATTCGTGGTAAACCCTATGATTTGTTTGTTTATGTGAATTTCCACCCCGGACCAGTTTCCGAAATGGTAAACATTTCCATTTTCCATTTCCCTTTATCAAAATATATGTTAAATCAAAAATTAGCACAGTATTACAATTTGTTATTAGCTGACCGGACTCAAAGCAAGAATAAAATTGAATTTTTAACAGTGTAAATGACAAATTTGGGGCGAAAAGAAAACAGATGTTTACATTTCAAATGCGGAAAATAATACCACAAAGAAGAAAATGAAGAAAAATAGTAGAATAAATGAATAAATAGAATAAATGACATTATGTTAATCTTATTTATATTCGTCCCAGGCAGAGCCGTAAACCAGCAATACACATATGAACCTCTGTGTTATTTGTCTTAGTTTCAGGAAATATATAATTATTAATACTTATGGATTATGAACTCCATAATTGTATCAAGGCGGGATTTGCTTAACGCTTAATGGAATCAACTTCTTCCTGACATATGAGACTAACATAATTATTTCCATTTACTAAATCTCGGATATATGTACGTTTAAAGCTGCTGGCGATAACAATACAAAACATATTCATTTGGGGCTCTTCACTCCTGAACCCAAAAAGGCAAATAGTTGTACAATTGCATCACTATGGATATGTAGTAGGAAACTGTGCATTTTGAGGTCAGATCAGATTGAGGTCAGATCAGATAGAACGGACTATGCTAGTCCGAAGTTTAACTTCCGGGAAAACTTTAGAACAATCATACCGTATAGAGAAGATTAGAGGAACCACTTACCGTTGCAGCATGTTTATATACATATCTTAACGGATGAATCTAAGGCGGATAGTAGAGAGGGAGCTAGGGTTTACTCACACTATCAAGCGGTCTCCCTGCTTTTGGCGGTATCTTCCAAGCGAAAGTAGTGGCAATACTAGAGGCGTGTGGTCAGTTGCGAAATCGCGCTATAGTAGGTAAGAGACTGAAA
This sequence comes from Phaonia tiefii, assembly GCA_963931995.1. Lineage (NCBI taxonomy): Eukaryota > Metazoa > Arthropoda > Insecta > Diptera > Muscidae > Phaonia > Phaonia tiefii. Next base: position 163,057,664 of record OZ008371.1, on the reverse strand, counting down.
ATCATTTCGGACTACGAAACGGCGATAAGGGTTCTATCATCTGAGTCAATAGTCAGCTGTTGGTTTTTGAACCAGCACCCAGGGGATGCCCCTATAAATGCAATGCATTGTGTTGGCGAAAAACAATTGATGTAGTGGAGGATGGAAAGGACTAATGTCTGTTGACATTTGCTTTGAATCTTTGTATGTTAGGATTGGTGGGAAATACACTAACCCAAAGTTTATTCCAGTTAGGGACTGTACTGATGAATAACAAATTTTCTCTATAGTGTGTAGTGCGGTCATCAGGCCACTCGATAAAAACCAGATGAAAGTTCCTGGAAGCCGTGCATTTCGGCTAAATATCGTCAAGTCTGGCATACGTTGACGGATGACCAACGAACACATGCCGTGGAAGTATCGATAGAACAGCGTCACGCAACCCATATTTCGACGATGCTTACGGGAGGCAATAGAGTTGGATATCTTGTCCCCTATCAAGACCGTTGCTCTCCTTTGGTTACGGTCGAGAAGTTCCAAAGATGTCCTACGAGCACCTGCCAATATATGGGAGTTATATTCCATCTTTGGCCTGATGTAGATGGTGTAGTTATTAAGAAACTCAGATGGAGTGAAATATTTCTTGCACCGCTTTAAAAAGCCTAGACACTTCAATGCATTTTCCCACACTTCAAATACAGGTTTTGCCCAGGGGACATCACATTGTATTTTCATGCCCAGAACATCAAGAGCGTCTGATTCATCAATATCCACACCGACCATAGACAATGACGACACTCCTGTGTCAGCAATCTGCGTATGTGACAACAAACAACACTGGGTTTGTCCCGCATTAAAATCAACTCTATTCATTTGACCCCATTCAACAATGGACACCAGATCCCTGTTGATTGTTTCATCGTCCGGGGTTTGACTTCAATCTCTTGAAGACTTGGCCTACGCTCGAATGAATAAGAATGACAGAGATTACAGTCATCCGCAAAAGGGTAAATTGGATTCACAGTCTGACCCAGGAGGTCGTCAATGAAAATAGGAAAAAAGAAGGAGAAAGAACAGATTCCCGTGGTACACCTGCTGTCAATTTATGCTCGTCGGATAAAACTCCATCTACAGCTACTCGTATAGTACGATCTCTAAGAAACGTCGATATATATCGATTGAAGTTATCACTGACAAAAAAAGCATCGAGCTTTGACAAGAGTGCATCGTGCCAAACTCTGTCAAAGGCCTTGGAAATATCAAGAGAGGAAATATCACTCCCACGAAGCCGGTGGATGGATCGACTCCACTGTTCCGAAAGGAACGCCATCAGGTCTCCAGTGGATCTCATCCGAGGGAAGCCATACTGTTTATCATTATGAAGGTCATTGGACTCAAGATATTTCAAAAGATGGTGGTTACCCATGCTCTTCAGAACCTTCGGGGGCGCAGGACAAATTGCAATTGGGAGGTAATTTGCGGGGTTACATGCATCACCTTTTTTAAGGATTGGCTATACATTAGCAACCTTCCAACTCGTCGGGAAGACTCCCGCACGATATGCAAGGTTAAAAAGGTTCCGCAGTGGCCACCGTCGAAGAGCATCTACTGAAGATCAGTGCGGATATGCCATCCGGGCCCGGTGATTGATTTACTACGAGAATCGCAAAAACCTTTTTAACTCCTCGTGTTCGAAATAATATCTTGGGCACGGGGGTAATTAATCACGGGGAGTTATTGATTATTATCAAGGATGATTTCCTTGCAATCATTTTAGCCAGGAGGTTATCTTTCACAACAGTTGGGAGAGAGGATAATCTATCCTTTACTCTTCTTGCAAATGACCAGATGCTCTTACTTCCTCTATTAAAAACAAGGACTTTAGCGCGAATCCGCTATTCGTGATGAAACTTTTCGCATCGAACTACTTTGGCACATTTGGATCTTGCATGTTTGCATAGCAGTTCAGTATTAACGTTTTTGTTAGAAGGCTATAACATAATTTGTTGCAGAAATTCGCAGAAACTGGGTGGCAGCAGCCATGTGTCTTCATACAGATCGTTCGGCCGAAAATATTACTGCTGTGGAATAAAATGTCGACCAGGCCGCCGGAATTACTATTTGTTGTCGTGCACAGCCATTTAAGGTTTCCTACAGCTCCGCGTATCAGCAGATTGTAACAAAAGCCTATTTTAACATGCCTCAAACATTCATTGGAAACAGAAACTGAAGTCTAGAGTGCATTTGCAGCGCCGTTTATTTAAAAATTTGATAGTGGAACAACAAGCAGTTGATGCCGATTTTCCAAAAACAGTCATCGTGAGAGATGAGGCACAGTTTCAATTAAGCGGATACGTTAACAGGTAACACTGCACATTTTGGGTATGGAAAACTCATACATATGTCATCCACAACGAGTCACTGTTTGCTTTGGGTCACCAACATATATGTTATAACATATTAATCATTGTGTCTCCAGCAGGTAATATTGTGTAGCAAACACAATGTGCTTGGACAGAAGTATACTATATTTGCGACAAGCTACAAACACGTTACGTTTGCATCCAAACAACAAAAGAAAGACTGTTTCTCCAACGTGTAGCTAATGTCAACAAAGCGCGGTTTAAATGCTGTTTTTCCAGAATGCAAAATAAGCGACAGACAAGTTTTGGAAGTAAACATTGCAACAAACAAGGCTGTATTTAAATCACAACCACATCAATATTTGTATCACAAACACATATATTATAACACATTAATCATTGTGTATCCAACATGTAATATTAAATAGCAATCACAATCTGTTTGGACACAAGTATACCCGACATATAAAATACAAATAGCAACACTCTAACGTTTGTATTTCATAAGTCCTGTAAGAAATGATCACCAAATAAATTACTGAGTACGCAATTTTGTTACTGGAGGTCCATAGTTCCACTCTTTGATAGTCTCGTTGATAGGAGAAAAATCGTGTCGCATAGTGAAATCAATCAAGAAATCCCATACGCAATGATACTAGATAGAACTATATTAAACCCGACTATATATAATATACATTTCGGGTATTTTTTTATTGACTTCGCTGGGGCAGATTCAATCGAAATGAAGTCTAAACAAATTAACAAACAGAAGTAAGTTAAACCCATTAATTTGTTAGTCCGTATAGTTTTTCCCTAAAATCAAATAAAATTTGTATATTTTTGCAGAAAGAGGCAGGTTCAACATTTCGGTAAAAATGTTGTTAAAAATTATAAAAAAATTAAAAATTGTGAGCCGTTGAGTCCATTGATTTATAAAAAATCATATGAGGTCATGAGGTGTCAGGGGACACCTGGTTGGAACGCAGTTCCTTACGCTATAATGTACTAGTTATTATTGTATTATGTATTAGTTAGTTGCAACACGCCTAAGGCGCCCGTTGAAAAATACGATTATTTAAATGGATCTTTAAGAAAAGGTACTTTTTGTAAAATGATATACTTTATTAAGACAATTTTTTGTTTTATACAATGTATTTAAAAAAAAAGTATATATATGTATAGTATATTTTTAGGTCCATTTTGTACGAATATGTATTATATTTTTCCGAAAAGGTCCCTTTTTAAAGAGAGGTACTTCATTTATTAAAAGCTAATGTTATTTTTAAGAAGAAGTAAGGTCCTATTTTTAAGAAGAAGTACTTGCTGTAAGAGAAAGCCAGAAGAGTATGACTTTTTTACAAAGAAGTACTTTTTTAAGAACAGGTACTTTTTAAAGAATTGGTACTGTTTATATATAGTACTTTTTAAAGAATTGGTACTCTTTATTTATAGAATTGGTACTCTTTATAGGGAAAGGTTATTTATTTAAGAAAAGTTACTTATTTTCAGAAAAGTTACTTATTTCAAGAAAAGAAAATAAAAGGTAGTATTATATTTTTAAGGAAAAGTACTTTTAAGAAAAAGAATTTTTTTAAGAAAATTTAGTTTTTTAAGAGAAGGTATTTCTTTGAAGAAAATTTTATTTTTTTAAGAAATGGGAATTTTTTTAGGATTTTTATTTTTTTCAAGATTAGGTACATTTTTAAGAGTATGTAGGTACTTATCTCAAGAAAAGTTATTTTGTTTCACAAAACATTTACTCTTTAAAGAAAATGTATGGTTTTTAGAATAGCCAGTTTGTTGTAGAAAATGTAGCTTTTTAAGAAAAGGTACTTATTTTAAAAAAAAATTTCTTTTTTTTAAGAAAAGGTACTTTTTGTACGAAAATTTACTTTTTTTAAGAAAAGGTACTTTGTTTAAGAATATGAATAGATATAGTTTTTTTGATAAAATTTACTGTTTTTAAGAAATACACTTATTTAAGGAAATGTTCTTCTTATAAATAAAAGAATTTTTTGTGATAAAGGAAATTTTTTCAAATATAAGGTAATAAAAGGTAATAAAAGAAATATTGTTTGCAATATTTTTTGCCAGTCTTGCACTTTGGCTATTCTAAATTTACTTTTTATTGGGTTTAGAACTACAATAAATATATGTGACCTGGTCTACGAAAAGGGAGCTTACGTGCGAAAACTAGTTTTCTGTGAAAAAGCTGTTAAAAGTAAGCAACTCGTTTCGTCAGTTTCTCATTATCTCGTTAATTTTTCTCCGCGCCGGACGTCCAGTAAGGGTTGTTGTTGGTCCAGTAAGTGTTGTTGTTGGTCGGAATATTATTATAGTTCATCGTGTAAGTTGCTAGTGTGGAACATTTAAAAAAGTAACACTGAAGAAGTGACGTTTACTGTTTCTGTTGATTATCGACTTCGCATTTCGCCTGAAATGAAACATGAGTGTTGATGAGGAGTTCAGTGCCGTATACGGACAATATTTCCATGAAAAGGATGATGAAAACGATGATGAAAACTATGAAGAGAGCGATGATGATGAAGACGAAGTATGTGTATCTCAGGCAGAAGATGATATCGAACAAACTTTTGTTCACATGGACCTGTCTGTTGTTGATGTAAAGGAGGAGGAGCTGGTAACACAATTTCTGTCAAAAGATTTGTTGTAATAATGAATGCCATACACTGATATGAACAATTGTTTAGAGATGTCGAAAAATGAACTTGATTTAGTGATACTAAGTCACATCGAAGCTGGAATTATGAGTAACGAAAAGCTAGAAAGTGCATACGCAAAGCTTGCTGGGCGGAAGAAATATGGACAGAGACAGGATACAGCAGTTATGAGGCATAGAATCAATTTACCTTCTACAGAGTGCCTGTTTGTTGTTCGTTTTTCCTTTTTGTACATGCCTGTACGACGAAGCGTTACGAAAATTTAGTACGTCATTTTCACGCACAGGGTGTAACAGTGCGCCAACACGGACTGGCAAATAAACCGAGTACACATCCAAAGTCATTTAAACCGGCTGACATCGAAAAAGCTGTTAAATTCATCGAGTCTATAGCCGATATAATGGCTCTTCCACTGCCCGGACGACTCCCAAAATTTAAGGATTTTCGGATAATGAAACTGCCATCCAGCGAGACGAAGTCCTCAATTTATCGAAAATACATTTCTTCACTCAGTGATGACGAATTGAAGATGAGTAATTGCAGTTTTCGACGGATATGGTCCAAATACATACCCCATGTTACAGTTATGAAACCAGCTCCATTGCCGAAAGATTTGCCATCGAAGAAATGGAAGGCAAAAACTAGTGAAGATGTTCTCAAACCAGACGAGGAACCAGGTCCATCTTCCTCAGGATCAACACGTAAAAAGGTCTCAAGGAAAACGACAACAAAGAAAAATACATAAACTACTCAGCATTATTATTTTTGGCGCATAATACGTTTTTCTACTGTATAATCATGTCTTTATAGCTTATAATTCAATGTATTTTATAAATTATATTTTGTCTTATTTTTACTCTTCTTTCTCTACATTTGTAGTACACTTGTAAGCAAGATAGGATTTCCTGCTTTTCTCCACGTGAAAAAGCATCTCATCTTCCATCCGAATCAACCAAAAAGTGAAAATTGATTTTTTGACACCTAAACCCCCTTTCCGTAGACCAGGTCACATATACTAAATATTGGTTACAGGCTCCACCTAGAAAATTTCCCATTAAACAAGAAATTTCCCAACATATATTCCGGTTTACTTAGTTAAAGGCACCCGGTGGTGCTGTCGGTGGTGCAATGGTTAGTGTGCGCGGCTCTGGTACATGAGATCCTGAGTTCGAACCCTGCTCTGACCACCTTAAAATTTCTTTCGGCGGCGGTCACCTCGCATAGTGACGGCGACACTATCGAGTGTATAGCCATGAAAAAGCTTCTCAAAATACCGTTCGGAGTCGGTGCAAAACTGTAGGTCCCAATCAGTGAGTGAAAACTGGAAAACGCAGAGCTCAGTGATTGTTGGAAGTTCTCCCCTGTCCCTTCATGGAATGTAATGGGAAACCATATATTTTTTTTTTAAAAATTCCAAATTCAGCAGCCTGTATCTATTTCAATTTCTAACCGATTGCAGAATTTTTAAATGGAAATGGAACCTAGACATCTTGAGATATAAAAAAATCATGACAATAGAGGTTTCTTAACTAAAGAACGTTTTTTGGGCAATTTATAAAAAAAAATACCAAAAATGTGCTATTTTTAAATTCTTTATATTAACTTCGACTCCGGTCTTGAGGTCTTGAGGTCTGGGCACAAATCTGTTATTGTTGTGTTGTGTCATCGTATTTAACGTTGGCCTTGTGTTTGTTGCTGCTTTGCATTCGGTATTAAAGTGATTTTTGTGCATTTTGATATAATTTTCCTACGCGATTTTCTCCGGAAGTTCGTGGCCGATTTCATTAATTTTTGGATAGATTTTTTTTGGTTCACTTAAATAAAGGCACTTTATTATTTTTTTATTATTTTTAAAGTAAGCGATGATTTTTTGTAGGGAGCGTTTGTTTATTATAATTTATTGCATCTTAATCATTTTACGAGTCAAAATGGGAAAACAAAAAATTTTAAATCTATCGGGAAAAACTAAAATTGATGTTTACCGTTCTGAAGGAACGGTTACAAATTTCAAAAGATAGAGGCTGCTGAATACGGATTTTTTAGTGACTTTGAATAAGTGAACCGGAGTGTATGTGAGACATCTAGTTAATTTCTTTCTCTATGATCCAAGTCGTTAGTCTAGACAAAAACTAAAGCAAAAGTAAGCAATATAGTTGATAATAGTGGGTTGTAGCAACGTGAAATAAGGCACTTCGTTCCAAAAATATTATTTGTTTTGTTTAAATAATTTTACTTTAGTTTTTAGGTTGACATTTAGTTGCTTATAAAGAAAGGAAATTTTTTTAAATTTTGCATCAAAAATTTTTGTTCGAAGACTATTTTTTCATTTCCAATGACCTATACAGGTCAGAGGTTTATTTCTGCAATTAGAAAAAATTTAAACAGTCGGCACCAGAATTTGAATTCACGTTGGTGGACGATCGTTTCGAAGTTAGTCACTCTTCTTAACAGCGCCTTGACGTTCTAGGCCAATCATCGTCTTGTGAACATTGTAACTAATTGCAGCTGTTTTCGTCGGTAGTTTTTGCTATTGCCAACACGGCCAAGATTTGATTCTCATTCGCTTCTTTGGAATGTGTTTTTCATGTACAGAATATATGATTTGACCTTCTATTTTCCATACATTGCCTATTTTTTTCCGTTTATTTATTTTTGTATCCAATAAGACAAGTAATCACCCTAATATCTACTTCCTACGAACAGCAATAGACAAAATAAATAAAAAAGATACATATTTTTTCTTATATAGACCCAGTCAAAGATGCTACCAACCGATGAGAGTCTCTGTGTGAAATATTTAGATGGATTGAATGGAACGGAACTAATGGCATCATATGATTGGATAATGATGATGGGAAAATCAAGTGATATTTATAGATTTGTTTGTTTTCTGTTCTTCTTCTATTTTGCTGCTGTCGTTGTTCGTAGTGTTCACATAAATTTTAACCTTTTCCAAGGAAAAGTGAAAGTATTTAGAATCTAAAAACAAGTGGCCGCGTTGGATGGAGAATTTTCAAGGGAAATGCAGACTTGTCAAGGACGTTGGAAGTGGTTGTGGATAAAATGAGATAATCTGAGTAAAGTGACCAATTCAAATTTTCGTATTTTCCATGTTTTCGTTATTTTGGTTTAAAATTCAAGGGTAAAATTAAATTTAAAATTATTTAGGGGAAATGTCATGGTAACTTTTAAAATTGTGTGAATTAAAGTCGTTGAATGTTGTTGAAGTTATTTAAATTACATTTCCGTATTACTCGTAAAAACTCAAAATTGTCTGAAACCATTTGTTTTCCAAGGAAGAAACCTGGTGATTTTTTTTTTGTTTGAGTTAGACACCATTCTCCAAATTATGAATCCATCATGTCACTACTAAACAAGTCGTTTAGTGAAAGACTTGAACGCGTTGTTAATGTTATTACACCCGAAACATCCACACGCGCAAATTTGGTGGACGTCCGCGTGACAATAAGTGAGCATCACCCCGTCATGGACATGTTGCGTGCGACTGTTAGTGTAACCCTCAGGATCTGCATGCTATCACCATTGTAAAGGCAGGCAAGACATCAGGAACAGGATCCCAACACCTTTGCAAACCAGCTTACTCAAGTGTAAAAACATATTTGCTCCATTCTCAGAACTAATTAATAAAAAAAATAAAAATAGTTTGAAAATAGGTTGTTCAACCTTAAATTGATGTTGTCACGATTGCATTTAGTTTCCATAATTGAAATACGTTGGATGTAACCCCGAATTAGTAGTGACGTCTTCTAACGCGTTTGTGACAACATCCAATTCAGGTGTGATGACATCTAATGTGTAACCACTGGGTTTCCCTATTAAAGCTAGAGGTATACTCAGTGCACGCCAGGGTTTCGTTACATGTCTTTTATTTCTTGGGAGAAAGAGTAGAATACCAGCAATATTCTGGATATAGATACATTTTATTTCATACGTATTAATATTCAAGTATAACACTAATAAAAACAAAAAGAAATAAGGGGCTCCCATTACATCCCATGAAGGGATTGGGGATAGCTTCTCACAATAACAATAATATTGTCGGAGGTCGTTGATAGAACCGGCGGTGACTCGTGTGTGATGTCGATAGGTTGCAGATGTTGTCGTGGTTTATGGTACGTAGCAGATATTGGGACTGCTGCTGAAATGCGCCTTAGATAGCAAGAGTTTAATGATTATTACGCATAACTTTGTACTCTGGATTTTGACAATCACGTAGGGAACCTCCGAGTATACTATGGTCGACATGCATCAGGCAGTGATTCTCCCTACGGTAATCCGGGGAATACCGTAGTTACCTCGGCGTTAAAACCCGACAGGCAGGGAACATCTGGCTTGAAACACAGGGGAGATAGACAGACAAGAAAGTCGATACACCACAGGCAGCGAATCTTTGGTTTGAACCTGTAGAATAGGTAGCCAACAAAGTCGAGTCCCCATAGGCAGGGAAAGTCTGGATTGCATTAGGAGTAACGGCAGGAAACCAGGGAAAAGGCAGGTACCAAGTTCACGGCCCCATACACATGTAATCTCTGGCCTGCATTAGGGAACAATGGGCTACCAGGGAAAAGGCAGGTACCAAGTTCACGACCCTGCAGGCAGGGATTTTCCGGCTTACCAGGTAGGCAACCAGGAAAAGCAAGGTACCAATCTGTGATTTGAACCAAGGGAAACAAAAAAAGACTTTGGATAAGGTAGGTACCGAGTTCAAAATCCCACTGGCAGGGAATATCTGGTTTGAACCAGCGGGAGAGGAAGGCAGCAAGGTCGAGACCCCACTGACAGAGAATCCCTGGCTTGCACCAAGGAAAATAAAGGGCAACCAGGAATAGCAAGGCACTAAGTTCAAGACCCCAAAGGCATGGAATCTCTGGCTTTAACCAAGGGAAACAAAAAAAGGGATAGGGTACGTACCGAGTGAAAGGCCAGGCAGGGTATCTTTGGCTTCAACCAGGTAGCCAGCTCAGGTCGCAACCCCACAGCCTGGTAGTCTCTCGCCTGTACCAGGGGAAACACACGACAATCAGGGAAAAAACAGGTACCATGTCCAAGACTCACAGGCAGGGAATCTCTGGCTTGTATCAGGGATGAAAAAGGTATCCCGGAGAAAGGCAGGTATCGAGTTTTTTCTGGCGTGAACCAGCGGGAGAAGAAGCCAACAAGGTCGAAAACCCAGAGGCGGGGAATGTATGGCTTGCACCAGGAGAAACAACGGGAAACCAAGGAAAAGGCAGGTACAAAGTTCATGACCCCACAGACAGGGAATCTTTTACTTGAACCAAGGGAAACAAAAAACTAGGGATAATATAGGTACCGAATTCAAGATCCCACAGATAGGCAATCTTTAGCTTGAACCATGGGAACCAAAATGCAGCTAGCAATTTCAGGATCCTATATGTTGGGAATCTTTGGTTTGAACCTTACTTAATAACAAGAGATTTTTGGGAGCAAAGTTGGTTTCGACCCTTTCCGTTCTTTGGCAGTGGGCGGGAAGCAATATTAAGGCTACGGGGGATCATATCGCCCTGAAGTATATAATACGAACTGAAAGTGAACGAGTTCAAGACCTAAAAAGTATTGTTCCCAACCAGTATACAGTACCAGAAATAAAAAGGACTCTGGCAAGAACTGGCGGCTAATGCACTTTAATTTTCGACTCCGATGAAGTCCACCAACTGGTTGTTCCTATAGGTATGATACAGTAGAACCCACGACAAACTACGAGGTTTAATGGATTTTGAAGCAGACCCCGAATCCACGAAATATTCAACTGGTATATTAGAGTACATACCGATGGTGACTAGCAGCCTCTAGGGCCAGAAGTAAACTAGAAAGCTTGGGTGGTAACCTGCGTTGCAAGAAACAGCACAGTCGGAGTCAGAAGCATATCCCCAACTACCCTTATACCACCATGTCTAAAGATACCTCTCTCCACAAAATCCCTGAAATCCTCGTAATGGAAGCCGTCCCACAAACCATATAGCCAGTCTTCGACGGCCTGATCGCAACCACACAATACCCTATCAGCCAGTATAACATTTCGTAGGAATATATTCAGCAACCCGTGACTTGTCAACCAGCGAAAAGGCAGGTACCAAGTTCATGATCCCATAGGCAGGGAATCTCTGGTTAGAATCAGCGGGAGAGAAAGGCAGCAGGGTCGAGGCCCCACAGGGATGGAATCTCTGGATTGCACCTTAGGAAACAACGGGCAACCAGCGAAAAGGCAGGTACCAAGGTCACGAAACCACAGGCGGGGATTATTTGACTGGAACCAAGGAAACATAAAAAAACCAGGGGTAAGCCAGGTACCAAGTTCACTACCCCACATGCAGGGTAACTCGGACATAATCCAGCGGGTGAGCTAGGCAACAAGGTCGAGACACTACTGGTAGGGAATCTCTGGCTTGCACCAATGGAAACAAAAGGCTACCAGGAAAAGATAGGTACGAAATTCAAGACCCCATAGACAGAGAATCTCCGGCCTTAACCAGGAGAAACAAAAATTAGACAAGCAAAAGACTGGTACTAAGTTCACGACCTCACAGGTAGGGAATCTCTGGCTTGAACCAGCGATAGAAGTGGGCAAAGAGTTCGAAACCCCACCGGTTGGGAATCTCTGCGATGAGCCAGGAGAAACAAAAGGCAACCTGAGAAAATGCAGTTACCAAGTTAAAGATCCCACAGGCAGGTAATCTTTGGCTTGAACCAGCGTGAAACAAACAAACGGCAACCAGGGAAAAGGCAGGTAGCAAGTTCAAGACCCTAAAGCAGGGAATCTCTAGCTTGATCCAGGGGAAACAAAATGCAGCCAGGGAAATGCAGGTACCAAGTTCAGGATGGTGTAGGTAGGGGATCTTTGGTTTGAACCAACGGAAATAAAACGGCAACCAGGGAAAAGGCAGGTACCAAGTTCAAGACCCACAGTCAGGGAATCTCTAGATTGAACCAGGGGAAACAACGGGCTACTAGGGAAAAGGCAGATACCAAGTTCAAGACCCACAGGCAGGGAATCTCTAGCTTGATTCAGGGGAAATGCAACAAAATGCAACCAGGGAAAATGCAGGTACCAAGTTCAGGCTGCCAAAGGTAGGGGATCTTTGGTTTGAACCAACGGCAACAAAGCACAACCAGAGATAAAGCAGGTACAAAATTCAAGAACCACAGCCAGGGAACCCCTGGCCTGAATCAGAAAAAAAGTAGTTAGGGTGTGGGTGACTAGCTAGGGATTGATACAGTGTCTACGATTGAACTAGATCCCACAAGCAGGGTGACTACTTGACTACTACTATATGTAGGGGCTTCAGCGCCTGGATATATAATATCTGTCCCATTAATGGGTGAGTCGTACCCCTCAATGTTTCGATACTCCACCTCATGGCCAAGGGCAGTAGCAGATATCAATACCTGTTGGGTCTGCTAGATTGAAGGGAATGTAAGATGGTCAGAGCAGGTATCGAACTCACGTTCGCATGCACAAGAGCCGGGTACTCTAGCCATAGCACCCCGATGACCGAATAAACGGGCGAAGCACAAGCTTCCTATAGATTTTTCTTTAGGATTGTGCTGGCAGTACGAAGAGCGCACATCAGGTCTACGTTTATACTTAGGTATATCCCCAGAAATAGGTCATGAGTAAGCTGACTTATTGCTTTTGACGAAAACGCGGAACACACTGAACAAAATCTTGATGGTTTTTGTTTTTAAATAAATAATTAAATATGAATATATGTAGTTAGTGAAAGTAATATTAAATATAGAAATATATATACATTTTGTATATAATCATTTTGTTGTTTTACATTACGGACGGGATAAGGACATCAAAACGCGGGACAATCCCACAAAAAATCCAGCCAAAAGCGGGATGGTTGTTGGTCAGGTTATTCATGAGACGAAGTGCTTCAACTCCTTTGCCCCAACCTAACCTATTGTAGCTTCGTTTTTCGTGTAAAATAAAAAAGAGTCGGGTTTTATCGTCACTAAGAACGCCCTAGTATAACTCTTCTTTCCAATAAACGGTCCATCCGTGTGCTGTCAACTTCACTCATTCTCTTTCTTTTAACACTCTCCTTTGTGTGCCATCTTTTGTTGAGGCATCACTGAATTGATAATACAATTGCGCTAGAAATGTCAAAGATTTTGTTGGCACAAAAAACGAAAACATCATAATTAATTGTAATTGTTAATGGTCGAATGCCAGATGCTAAAGTTCAAAAATAAGACCAAGACCAACGAAATAAAACACAAAAACAAAAACAAGTGAAAATGTTAACGGAGAAAGTGGGCAATCAAACCATCTAGAATGAAGACAAATTGTCAAAAATGTCAATGAAACAAAACGATGGTTAATTATAAAGAATAATAAGTAATTGCCAGGATGAAGGAGAGTGAACCGAAAAGGAAGAATTTTTTTTATTGGTGTAAAGAAGAATAGCAAGCTTCTGTTTTCGACTTAATATACAAGGAATAAAGTCTTCTCTTATTTTCATTTCGGATGTCCTTTTGCACAAATGGAATGTAAAAGGAAATAGCTTATTAATTGGCCCGACAATTGTTAAACGCAAATTGTTAATTATACGATTCGTAATAAATATATGATTTAAATTAAATTTACCTACATAACGATTAAATTTGTTACAATTCAAGTCATCCACAAACTGATGCTAGTACAACAATATTTAATACAGAATTTTGTTAATCCCCGCTGACTTCATAGACAATGCTTATGCTAATCTGAATAAGTCACACTCGATTTGATTTTCTGGAGGGATGCTATTTATAGTTCGGGTCCTGGCAGTACTATTAGTGTTGCAAGATGAAAACTTTTAACTTCCATTGGAAAGTTTGAATTTTTTTAGCAAAAACATTCATAGAACGTTTTCACTTATGAGCACTATTTTTGGTTTTGCAGTGCGTTGAAACATTAATCTCGGTCAAAAAATGGAATTAACCATTGCAAATTTTCCCGCGATAATTTGTTTACGATTTTTGGCGTGGATTATCAAGAGAAGAGTGTCTCAATCCACTTGTTTCTGCTTTTGGTGACGAAGCACCATCAAAAGACCACTGTAAATCGGTTGGACCCCAAGAGTCCAGACTCGGACGCCGTTCGGTCCAGGATGGATTTAGTGCCGGTCGTCCAGCCTCCATCGCTTTGCCGGAAACCATCGATGCTGTGCGTAAACTGATAATGCAAGACCGACATGTGACATACCATGAGATTGAGGCTTCCATGGGTGTTAGTATGAGAGGCATCAATAAGATATTTCATGTTCATTTGGCCGTGAAAAAGATCTTTTCTCGTTGGATCCCTCATAATTTGACGAATGCTCAGAAAAAGGATAGTGTTGATTGGAGCAAAGAATGTTGAAAAAATACAACCGTAGTTGCTCAAGTGCAGTGTGTAATATCTTCATAGGTGGCGAATCATGGATCTATGCATATGAGCTCGAAACAAAACAGCAATCGACCGTATGGGTCTTTCAAGGTCTTTCAAAATCCAGGAAAATGTTGTTCGTGGGAAAAACCGGTCATGTGGGCAAAGTGCCTTTAGTGTAACGTAGGACGGTCAATTATGAGTGGTATACCACCATATGTGTGCCAACAGTGTTCGAAGAAATAAGTAAAACAACACGAGAAGACGGATCATTATGCATCAGGACAATGCGAGCTCTCACACATCAACTGAGGCTATTTGAGCACTCAACATGTCGAATTGATGGGTCATCCGCCGTACAGCTCTGATCTGGCACCCAATGACTTATTTTTACTTCGTTGTATACGTTTTTCGACGCCAGAAGCAGCTGTTGAAGCGTTCAAACACCATGTTTTGGAGGTGTCTCAGTTGCAGTGGAAAAAGTGCTTCGATAATTGGTTTAAGCGCATGGAAAAATTTATTGATCTTCACGGAGAATATCTTGGAACACAATAAAACCATATCCAATGATAAATGATAGTTGTTTTATTGCTGGAACCGATTTATAAATAGCAACACTCTAGTAAAAATATTAAATTAAATATCCAACTTCAAGTCCAATTACAATAGAATTTTTTTGAATGAATTGAATTGAAATTGAACTGAATTTAAACTGATTTGAATTGAATTGAATTTTATTAAATTGATACGGATGGAATTGAATAGAACTGAATTGAATTACATAAAATTGAATTTAACTGAATTGAATTGATCTGAGTTGAATTGAATGGAACTGAATTTAATTGAATTGCATTGAGTTGAATGGAATTTAATTGAATTGAATTTAATTGAATTGAATTGAATTGAATTGAATTGAATTGAATTGAATTGCATTGAATTGAATTGAATTGAATTGAATTGAACTGAACTGAACTGAATGGAACTGAATTGAACTGAATTGAACTGAATTGAATTGAACTGAACTGAACTGAATTGAATTGAATTTAATTGAATTGAATTGAGTGGAATTGAATTTAATTTAATTGAATTGAATTGAATTCAACTGAATTGAATTTATTTGAATTGACTGGATCTGAATTGAATTGAATTGAATTTAACTGAATTGAATTTAACTGTATTGAATTGATCTGAATTGAATTGAATTGACTTGAATTGAATTGATTTGAATTGAATTGAATTGAATTGAATTGAATTGAATTGAAGTGAATTGAATTGAATTGAACTGAATGGAATGGAATGGAATGGAATGGAATTTAATTTAATTGAATTTAATAGAGTTGAATTGAATTTAATTGAATTGACTGGATGTGAATTGAATTGAATTGAATTTAACTGAACTGAATTGAATTTAACTGAATTGAATTTATCTGACTTCAATTGAATTGAATTGAACTGAACTGAACTGAACTGAACTGAACTGAATTGAATTGAATTTAATTTAATTGAATTGAATTGAATTGATCTGAGTTGAATTGAATTGAATTGAATTGAATTGAATTGAATTGAATTGAATTGAACTGAATTGAATTGAATTGAATTGAACTGAATTGAACTGAATTGAATTGAATTTAATTGAAGTGAATTGATCTGAATTGAATTGAATTGAATTGAATTGAACTGAGTTGAATTGAATTGAATTGAATTTAATTGAATTGAAATGAATCGAATCGAATCGAATTGAATTGAATTGAATTGAATTGAACTGAACTGAACTGAACAGAACTGAATTGAATTGAATTGAATTGAATTGAATTGAATTTAATTGAATTGAAATGAATCGAATCGAATCGAATCGAATTGAATTGAATTGAATTGAATTGAACTGAACTGAACTGAACAGAACTGAATTGAATTGAATTGAATTGAATTGAATTTAATTGAATTGAATTGAATTGAATTGAATTGAATTGAAGTGAATTGAATTGAATTGAATTGAATTGAATTGAATTGAATTGAATTGAACTGAATGGAATGGAATGGAATTTAATTTAATTGAATTTAATAGAGTTGAATTGAATTTAATTGAATTGACTGGATGTGAATTAAATTGAATTGAATTTAACTGAACTGAATTGAATTTAACTGAATTGAATTTATCTGACTACAATTGAATTGAATTGAACTGAACTGAACTGAATTGAATTGAATTTAATTTAATTGAATTGAATTGAATTGAATTGAATTGAATTGAGGTGAATTGCATTGAAGTGAATGGAATGGAATTGAATTGGATTGAATTGAGCTGAATTGAGTTGAGTTTAACTGAATTGAATTAAATTGAATTAAATTAAATTGAATTGACATGAATAATGGAATTGAATTGAATTGAGTTGAAGTGAATTGAATTGAATTGCATTGAATCGAATGGAATTGAATTGAATTGAATTCAATTGAATTTAATTGAGTTTATTTGAATTGAATAGAATTGAATTAAATTGAATTGAATTGAATTGAATGGAACTGAATTGAATTAAATTGAATTGAATTAAACTGAATTGAATTGAATGACATACATTTATTTCCTAAATTTATAACATAATTTAAGTGTCCAACTTTAAGTCCCACTTATGGTCAAAGGCTTTGATCGGATCTTCCGTTTTTGTTCATCACAGTTGTCAGCACTAACAGTACAACATTATAACACTTTGAGAAAATGGATGGGAAGAGAAAAAATTCATCATGCAATAGCACGAATAAAAACAATTATTTAAGTTTTTATGCACCCTCATATATTCGTCCTGTTTTTTGATCTCTCCGAGTGCTGCAAGTAGTGTTGCACTCTGCTGTGCACTCATGTAACTGTTAACCCATTGCCACGTACTCCTCGTATATTTGCGCTTATGTAGTAGTGTAAGCAGGAATTGTGGTGAGTTTATGTACGTAAGTGTTAGCAAATGTGGGTATACGAGTATTCGTCAAGTGTGGGTGTACAAGGCGATTTAGTTTGTAGGGGTGTATACGAGTTTTTTGAGTGTGTATGTGTGTGGGAGTTAACTAGCCTGTGGCAATACGTAAATGGTAGTAAAGGCACAATTTGATTGCTTTAGTGTGGTTTAAATACGTGATAGGGAAGTACTTGCATTCTAGAAACAGAGTGGGAAATGTGTTCTGTAAATCTTTCGACTTAAGCGCTTTAAAGCTTTTTACAGCCTCATTAAAAAGCAGTGTCAGATGCACAAAATTCGTGGAGGCTATTAAAGTGACACAGAAAATGAAAGGGCAGGACTTTAAGAATGTATTCACTGTCCAATATTGTGTGATTCCATAGAAGAAGTAGGAAATTTTGAGGTCCAAAATATGGGAAACATACCCAATGCTAAGGACTTGATCCTAAATAGTTTGGAATTACAATATTTACAAAAACTAAAAGTATTGTAAAGTTAGTGAAGTATCGTGGCCAATATCGAATTGAATGCGTGAATGCGAAATCCTAATATTATTGAATTCAAAGATTAACTAAAATTTAGAAAAGGTTTGATACGTTCCTTGGAGACTCTGTATCTTATATTTTAATTTCAAGTGGGTCATGTACTGAATTTTATGGTGGTTACTACACTTAATATAATTGATAGGATCAACAAGGTACCAATTTAAGGGGATCGGAAATTAAATCAACTCAACATGGAGATCCAATCCAACAAGAAAGGATTATTTGCAAGTTTCTTGCCGCGTTTTCTCTAAAGTGTATGATCAGGTCGACGGAATTATCCCGAAATATAAATTGAAATATGTTCTGCACCAATTTCCCTCTATACTCTCAGATCCGGAAGTAGATTCATCGACTTCCTACAAGATGTCGCAACGCAGGCTGATTTCAGGTTGGAGACAGAACTGGACATTGTTCGAAAGGAGGGCTGCCCTTCCAGACCAGCGAATATGCCTGAATCCCTGCCAACCCATCTGACATGCAGACCATTGATAATACTTTC
The DNA here is from genome assembly GCA_963931995.1 of Phaonia tiefii. Lineage (NCBI taxonomy): Eukaryota > Metazoa > Arthropoda > Insecta > Diptera > Muscidae > Phaonia > Phaonia tiefii. Next base: position 163,039,255 of record OZ008371.1, on the reverse strand, counting down.
AAGGGTCGTAATTCCAGACTTCCATCATGAAAATGGAAAATCGGTCAATAGAATGAAGCAAATGACGTCCGTAGAAAGGTGATGTTCATTTTTGACTGGGAGCCACTGCCAATTTTATATAAATTCAGTTGGGTGTTGTCATTTAGTTTTGGGCAGTTAATAAACGGCATCAAGTTGACTATGAAGGAGGAAGTAGTTAAATAGGTGGTTTCCCATTACATCCCATGAAGGAATTGGGGAGAGCTTCTCATAACCAGTAAGCTGTGTGCTTTCTAGTTTTATACTCACTGGTTGGGACCTACAGTTTTACATCGGTTCCGAACGGTGTTATGAGAAGCTTTTTCATTCCTAAACACTCGACAGTATGCGAGGTGACCGCCGCCGCAAGAAATTTAAGGTGGTCAGAGCTGGGATCGATCCCAGGATCTCAAGTACAAGAGGCGCGCTCGCTAACCATTGCACCAACGACGGCCACTGAACGAGGAAGTACAACAACTTAAAATTGAATACTCCACGATGAGCCGGAATGTATCAATGATTGTACCTTAGCGGATCCGGAAGAGGGTTGCCCCTTATCACATATCAATCTGGTTAAGACAATAGGAGTGCTTCAACACACTGATGTAGAGACCAAAAAATATTGCGGATCAACCTCAATCACAGTAAACGTGTCGTCTAGGAAAAGGTGAGGTGGATGTGGTTCGAACCTAACATCCCTTAGTTGTTACCGCAGGGTTGGTGTGCTGAGGACGAAGGGGGACAAGCGATTGGTTATTCCCAAAACTTGCATTGTGGCCAGAATCTGTTCATGCTAATGACTTACAAATACAGGGAAAACGTTGCGGTCAGTATGTAGGTGTTTGGCGCCAATATTTGGTTGGAGACATCATCATGAGACCCCGTGAAGGAAAGGGACCACGAACACCTATCCCGGGGAAAAAATATGCGAGTTACTAGATGCATTCTAAAGATGCCTCATAGATCATAAATACATTTTATTCCAGTTGAATTAGAACATGCCGCAGGATGAAGTAATGCATCGTAATGTGAAGAAGGCTAACTTGTCCCTCTACGAAGTGGCTTGAAAGAGTTATTTGGGACGAGAATCAGCAGTCAAGATATGGTGCGGTGATAAAGTAGCGAATATAACGGTCAGGGCACAAGTTCTTTCAACACGATACTGCAAATCTCTTGTCGAAGAACAAAGCCAAGGTGAAAGAAGTAGTCTTTGAAACTTATAGAAGACGGCGTATCAATAAGTCCGTGACTTTTTGAATGAAACACAGTTTTTTTTGCAAAAAAAAAATAATTAATTTTTCAACATAATCTCTTTTTACCTCAATGCACGTAGTCCAACGTTTCTCCGATTTTTGTATGCTTTCCAAAAAATAGGAGTTTTTGAGGACCATAAAATAGGCATTTGTTTGATCAATAATTTCATCGCTGGAGCTAAATCTCTTTCCACCGAGGCATTTCGTTAGGTTTGGAAATAGGAAATAATAACTGGGGCTAAATCCGAAGAACATGGCGGATGAGGTACCAATTCGTAGCCCAATTCATGGAATTTTGCCATTGATACTACACACATATGCAACCGTGCATTATCTTGATGAACAATAACCTTTTTCTTAGCCACATGGGGTCGTTTTTTTGAAATCCTCGTTAAATCGGTCCTATAAGTTAGCATAATAATCGTCGTTTATTGTTTATCCCTTTTGAAGGTAATCGATGTGGATTATCCCGCGTGAATCCCACACAAATTGTTTGCCATCACCTTATTGGCCGACAAACTTACCTTGGCCTTCTTCGGAGCCGGTGAAACCCATTGTTTAGACTGCTGCTTTGTCTCCGGAGTGTTGTAATGGATCCATGTTTCATCCACATTTAAAAAACGCAGCAAAACCGTCTTTGAATTGCAGTTAAACAACTCCAAACAATCCTTTGAAGTTTTCACACCGTTACGTAATTGAGAGCAAACGCGGCACCCATATTGCAGACAGCTTTCTTAAACCCAACTGATAATTTAAAACCGAAACCACACTGCCATATGAAATGCCTATAGCATCAACAATCTCACGCACTTTTACTCTTCGATCGACCAACACCATATCGTTAATTTTTTCGACATTTCGGGTGCATTGACCTCAATTGGCCGTCCAGAACGTTCAGCGTCATTTGTACTTGGGCGACCACAACGAAAGTCAGTAAACCACTTTTTTACCATAGAAATCGATGGTGCAGAGTCACCATAGTATTGATCAAGCTTTTCCTTGGTTTGATTGACGATTTTTTTTCGTAAAAAATAATGTTTATTTAGCTTTGGAAATTCACTTTTTTCCATTTTTAAAAAAAGTGCACGAGGTTGTATGTTTTGAACAGCTGTTGAACGCGAAGTAAATGTTGGAACTTGCTGAAAATTTGACAGTAGTAGTCTATTAACAGGTGGTACTTGATGGGAGCCGTGTTGCATTTCATATAACTATGAGGAAAGTTCGAAAAGTCATGGACTTTTTGATCCGCCTCGTAGTTTTAAACTTGTGGTTTTTTCTACTCGGTAGTTCTGTCCATATAAAGAATCACAGTGAAAAAATTGTATATCAATCACCAGAATTTCGAACAGAACCACGCGTTAAGAGCTAGTGAAATTTGGTTACTGCACCTTCGCTTTTTACATTGTGTGGGCCTTGTACGGCAGTATTCCCAATTTGGACACTTTGGACAGAAATCGTGCGCGAGATTTTAGCACAAAACTTAGCATGATGGTAACATGTCAGAATAGAAAACAGCAGCTGGTGAAGGTCCTGGATTCAAATCCCACCAAAACAAAAATTTTTTCTTATTTTTTTCTGTTGATTTTGTTTTTTTTGGCGTTTTGAATTGTTTCGTTTGAATTTGTAGCCAATTTTTCAAAAATTACCATGTGGTAAAAAACGAACGAACATTTAGTTGCCAAAATTTGCGGAATTAAATTGTATTCGCCTGAAAGTATACCACACAAATTGCGTGATGTATGTAGTGAGGTGTATTGTAGTGATAAAAACTACTTTCCTTCTGACTAAAAGCATATTATCGTCGGTATCCTTCAAAAAGATCTCAAGTCACATAATTGTGTTTCTGAGTTATTGAAGATTTAAAGTTTATGGCCGCTGGAAAAATCATTAAATAGTTTTGATTTGATGAAAAGTCAAAAAATGTAATTCAATTTTATTTATTTAACTTTTTTTATACAAAAATAAAATGAAACTTTGGAAAAAATATATTTATATGGACATGGTCTTTTTTATGAAAATGTGTCGTTTTAATTTTAAATTTGCTAATCTTGATCTGATTGCGAATCATCATTTATATCGGGTTCTGGGGCCTTATTTCTGGTGGTTTTGCTTGTTATCAAGCTTTTGTACCAGTGATGAAACTCGTCCGGGATGGCTCCTGACTTGCAAAGATTAAGCAAATCTTTTTTCTTTTCATTACATATAGGAAGGTTGCTTTTATAGATCTTTTGATGTTCATACATTTTGAAGTAGGCTATGAAATACTTGTTTTTCTGTTGGCTGTATTATCTTTGAATTCGAGGACTTAACTTTTTTTTGCAGCAAAAATTGAGAAAAAGATTTGTGGACTTGGGTCTTTTTTTGCTCCACACATTTGGGTGTTTTGGACATAGAAAGATTTGTTTTGATACAAAAACTACAAAACTACTTTGAATAGATATGGGATTTTTTTACAGGGCATACACTATTACTTTGGCGACAATTTTGTATCATTAACTCCATTTCAGGAAAAAGTGAGAGCCTTTTGCAGGATACCGACGATATCTGTAATGCAATTTCGGATTCCATTATGCCGAAAGTCCGCCTATAATACTTCGCTGGACGTACTGAAAGGGGTAGATCCATTGGAACTACTCCATTATATTTTTGTTGGGACTGTATAACATTGGTTTGGGACAAATTGTCTCCACTCTGTCACGCTGGAACTAGTTACGTTTTGACTAGGTCTGAGGCTAGTGGCACTGGAACTGCATTATAATTTACTGGTTTTCACAAGTTCTAGGAGGCTGTTCACAAGTTTGAGAAATCTATTCAGCTTTTAAAGGCAGTGGTACATGTTGGCATGCCTCTCCCGACTTGAAATCATATCCTCTGCATAGAGTTTTTGGGACGAAACTTGGAAAGGAGTAACAATTAGGAGAATATGAAAAATCCATCAAACATATTATTTACATGTGTCTATCAATAGTAAACAGAAACGTGTCTACCACGCTCGACTGCGTCAAGGGTTTCCGAGTTTTGCCATATCTAGGTATTGACAAAATTTCAAGCTTCGTGGTTTCTTCGGTTGGGTTTGTCCTTAAGTCCGGCTATTTAAACAAAATTCTATTTAATCACTTAAATATCCCGTAATAATTGGGTTTCATCGTTGTGTCTACATTTTGATATTAGACATATTTTTGTTTAATATTAGTATTTTAATATGTTTAATATTTTTAATATTTGCCGTCGGTAATGCAATGGTTAGTGTGCGCGCTTTTTGTACATGAGATCCTGGGTTCGAACCCTGCTCTGACCACAGTAAAAAAAAGGTGAAAAAAAAATAGTGATGGCGACACTATCGAGTATATAGCCATGAAAAAGCTTCTCAAAATACCGTTTGGAATCGGTGTAAAACTGTAGGTCCCAATCAGTGAGTGAAAACTGGAAAGCGCACAGCTCAGTCATCCCTTCTTGGGATGTAATGGAAAACCATTTATTTTATTTTTTTATAATATTTGTGGTAAAACGAACAAATTATCTTAAGTTTATAACTAATTTGATTGCTAGCGATTTAAAACCAGCCTTTCGTTTATTTTTGGTTTTGGTTCCAAAACTTACCTTTTCACCTTCTTTTTATCTCTCTGTTTCATTTTCGTTTATGTCCTTGAATAGAGTGGAAGAAATCGTTCACGTAAATGCTTTGTAAAGCAATTGAATAAAATTTATTATGTGCCATTAGGAAAGATACCAACATCATCACATCCCTATACATCTCCTATACCGGCACACTCAAACCCAAATGGATGCGTTACATGCAGATAGTCAGAGACGTTCGTTTTTCATACACACCGAAAAATATCGGCCCCAGAAATATATTGCGAGAAACATGTACATGGTTGCAAGCACTCTTTTCATGAATTGAAGATCTGTTGCTTTTTTTCTTTCTTTGTCGTCTGTCTCGTATTTGTTTTTAGCGGTTTGGGTTAGATTTGGGTCTCTAAAACATATATTATAAGCTATTAATCATTGTGGCTCAAACATGTTATATTGAATAGCAAACACAAAGTGTTTGCACACAAGTATACTATATTTGCGACAAGCTACAAACATATTATTTTTGTGTCCAAACAACAAAAATTACAGATTTTTAACGGTTATGAAATGGATCAGAAACTCGAACGTTTTTCAATTGGTCACACATTCGGTTGCTAATACGAGGTTGAATTTTATGTTTCGGGATTAGAGAACGAAAACAAATATTAATCATCGAAAATCACTTTATTGTTTTTCAAAATATTCCCCATGAAGATTTATACACTTTTGCATGCGTTTGAACCAATTGTCGAAACACTTTTGTCACTCTGATTGAGGTGTCTCCAAAACATGCATTCTGAATGCAGCAACCGCGACTTCAGGTGTCGAAAAACGTTGACCTCTCTCAGTTTGTTTTTTTACGTACGGGAATAAAAAGAAGTCAGGAGAATACGGCGGATGACCCATCAAATCGATGTTTTGGGTGCTCAAAAATGCAGCTGTTTCAGCCGATGTGTGTGAGCTCCCATTGTCGTGGTGAAGAGTGATCCGTCTTTGGCGGTTGGTTTTCCTGATTTCTTGGAAGACAACTGGCAAACAAATGGTTGTGTACCACTCCGAATTCACTGTTCTGCGTTGTTCTAGTGGTACGGTTGCGACATGTCCGGTTTTTCCGAAAAACAGGTGCTGCGGGCGCGAACAACTTTTGTTGGATTTGGCTCATCTCGAAACACCCATACAGTTGACTGCTGTTTGCTTTCGGGCTCATACGCGTAAATCCAGGATTCATCATCTGTCACGATGTCACAGACGTGTTTCGAAGCACCGCGATCGTATGTTTGGAGCATTTCTTTCGACCAATCCACACGAGGCTTTTTTGAGCGATTGACAAATTGTGTGGGATCCAACGCGAACAAATTTTTTTGACAGTCAAATGTTTATGCAATATTGAATGTATGCTGGTCCCACTAATGCCTAAGGTTGTCTCAATCTCACGATAGGTCACATGACGATCTTGCAAAATCAGTTCGCGCACAGCATCAATGGTTTTCCGAACAACAGCTGATGTTGGACACCCTTCACGAAATTCGTCTTGGAGTGAACTACGACCACGATTGAATTCACCATACCATCGATAAACACTGGTCCTTGATGGAGCTTTATCACCAAAAATTGAGTTAAGTTCATCCATGCACTGTTGCTGAGTTAATCCACGTTGAAAGTTGTAAAAAAATAATCGCACGAAAATGTTCACGATTTAATTCCATTTTTGGGCCGAGATGATTCTTTTAAGTTACTGTAAACAACTCAAATAGCGCTCGTATGTCAAAACGTTCTGAGTACGCATAACCTCAAAAATGTCCAACTTTACGATAGAGCTGTCAGTTGCCAGATTGCAACACTCGGTTTGCCAAATCCCGAAACATAAAATTCAACCCTCGTAGCTATCTTGCTGATAGCTTTTTCATACCCATTTGATTATGCAAATTCGCAATCATTAGGTGTTATTTAATTTCCAGAACTTCTACTCTCGGATCGTTCAACGCCATAATGTTGAGTTTCTTAAGTTTTTTCACGTGTTGGGAGGCCAGATCTTTCGGTTTTACTAGAGCTTTGGTACACGCTGAAAACTCTGTCTTGTTTTGTTGTTTGGATGCAAATGTAAAGCGTGTTTGGAGCTTGTCGCAAATATAATATACTTGTGTCTAAACACATTGTGTTTGCTATTCAATATTACATGTTTGAGACACATATTACAGTTAGACAACATGTTATAATGTGGCCGTCGGTGGTGCAATGGTTAGTGTGCGCGGCTCTTGTACATGAGATCCTGGGTTCGAACCCGGCTCTGACCACCTTCAAAAAAAAATTCTTTCGGCGGCGGTCACCTCGCATAGCGACGGCGACACTATCGAGTATCTAGCCATGAAAAATCTTCTCAAATTACCGTTCGGAATCGGTGTAAAACTGTAGGTCCCCATCAGTGAGTGAAAACTGGAAAGCGCACAGCTCAGTGATTGTGAGAAGTTCTCCCCAGTCCCTTCATGGGATGTAATGGGAAACCATTTATTTTAACATGTTATAATATATGTGTTTGCGACCCACATATATTTATGTTTGTGATACAAACACGGCTGTGGTTGTTGCACTGTTTATGTTCTCTCGAGTGCAAGAGACTAAAAGAGGGACAACGAGAGAGTCTATCTGTAAGTGTGTATCTGAATTTTTGCATTACATTCTCAGTCCGTGAGTCATATATATTCCTGAATGTGCGTGTAAATTGCAGATGAAGTGTTTCTTATTTTGCCTGAATTTTTCCGTTTTAGTCTCATGTATTCAGTCGTTAATGGTTCATCGGACAGAGGATTTTAAAAGCGCTTGATCAGTGAAAAAAGACTAACCGAAGGCTCGGACGGTTAAATGGTTTGTGATTTTACTTCCGTTTTTGTGTATGTGTTTCGTAGAGATGTTTGTGTGCTACCAAAGTGACAAATGATTTTGAGGAAAGAATCTTTAAAGGGCAACAACGTGAAGCCCTTTGTCTGCCCGAGCCTTTGCTTAGAAATTCGGAACGGCGGACTATTTGTGAAATAAGTGTACTATAAAAAACACAGGTAATTAATCCACGCTTGGCTTGCATGAACTTGATTTGTATATAAATATCTTGTTTGTGTACAAACGCATGGTGATAACTAAAGCGTAGCTGAAACCTTCTGAAAACAAAATCGTGAGAGACAACATGGAAAGGAGAAGCAAAAGATCGGCAGATTCTCATTTCATGAAAAACAACAAATAATGCATTCAATGCAAATAATTGTAAAAAGGACCGTTTTAAATCTATTAATTTTTTGTATTAATTATTTATAAATGTGGATTTATATTGTTAAAATTAATTATAATAAATAATAGATATATATTAAAATCGAAAAATAATTCGAATCTAAATATTTTTATATTTGGGAGGAAATCCGCATATGTTTCCACGTAAGTATATGTAGGTTTGGGGGAAACACTCGAATGCTTCCACGTAAGTATATGGATGTTTGGGATGAAAAACGCATATGTTGCAACGTAAAAGCATACATGTTTGTCTGTAAACATGATAATGTATGCATTTAAATACAAGTTAGTATGGGACTTGCAAACATATGAATGTTTGAAGAGTGTTCCAAACATATACATGGTTCCTTCATAATATGTTTGGGGAAATATGTTAGAGAGACCATTATTTTTCAGCGTATACGACTACAACGCCATTCAGTAACATCGTCTTGAACACTGAAATTGAAATGATGCGTAGGTAGCTAAAGTGCGTAGGTAGCTAAAGTGCGAATGCCAGTGAGTGAATACAGACTATATATACTGTGTCTGAGTTTGTGTGTGTGTGTGAACAACTTATAGTCCCTCAATAACCAGCTCCTTTCTCTTTTTATATACACATTTAGTGAGTAGAAGGACTCTCGGTGGTTACAGTGGTGATAGTAGTTGTAGAAACAAAGTTTCTTCTTAATCCTTTGTCGACCATAGGCAAGTATGTTTGCCCAAGGCTTTTTAGCACCTATAATTCTCCAAGCAGGAGATAGAGCAACTGTATTCATGGGTGATTTATAGAAGGTGCTAGGGGCAAAAATGCTGTAGTAGGCGTCAGTTACCTAACTGGTCCTATCTGACCTCTATGAGCCATCAAATTGGATCGAAAAGTGATCTTACTTGAAAGGGTTGCAACGTGTCGAAAAAAGGGGTGCGGGAAACGGCAAACTTCAACAAGGTTTTAAGTCCATATATTAGCTTTTAATAAGTGTAGGGTAGATTTTCAACGAACCTACGTGGATCGAACATACGTTTTTTTTCGCGTAGACCAACACTCTGGGGATGTCCCCTATAAATGCAGTGCATTGCATTGGACTTAGGAAAATGGGAAAGGAGTAGGGAGAAAGAGAGAGAAGTACTTGTTAATATTTGACTTAAACTTGCTGATGTTGTATGAAGTGGGGAATACAGTTGCCAGAAACTTATTCCACATACGAACTGTTTGGCTGAAGAACGAAATGTTTCTGTAATGCGCAGTTCGATCCAACGGCCAGGAAACAGAAAAAAGATCAGTTCCACTTGAAAACTGCGTCGTACGGTTAAATACACTAACTTCTGGAATGAGGCCATGTAACTCGGCGGAACACTTTCCATGGAAATACCTATAAAATACCGAGACACAGCTAACATTTTGTCGATGCTCCAAGGAGCCAACAGTGCTGGATACACTGCGGTCGCCTATCAGCTTTAACGCTCTCGTTTGCACGCGATCTAGAAGCTTCAAGGTGGACGCTGGAGCCCCAGCCCAAATATGAGAGTTGAATTCCAGATCGGGTGGGGTGAAAAATATTTACACCGCTTTAAAAAGCCCAGGCACTTGAATGCTTCGTTCGACACGTTCAAAATGTGCCTATTCCAACGAATGTCACATTGTATCTTCATGCCCAGAACATCAAGAGCTTCCGATTCACCAGCATCTAAACCACCCATTGAAATCATTGGCAGGGTCGAGTCACCAGTTTGCTTGTGCGATATTCTGCAACACTATGTTTTGCGTGCATTAAATTCGACTCGGGTTTCCCTGCCCCACTCACTAATCAGATGCAAGTCATGATTCAGCGTGTCATTCATAGTTCGTCTCTTTCCTTGCACTATGGAAAGATTGGGTCGACGATCGAACGAATATGGGTGACATAAATTACTATCATCAGCGAAGGAGTAGATGGGATTTGTAGTCCGATCCAGAAGGCCGTTGATGAAAATAAGAATAAGAGAGGGAGAAACCACAGAGCCTTGAGGTACTCCCGCATTAATTGTATGCTCATCGGAAGAGATACCGTCTGTTACAATTCGTATGGAACGGTCTCTGAGAAAACTCGAAATAAATCGAGAGGAGTTTCTACCTAAACCAGAAGCTTTAACCTTTGATATGAGTGCCTGGTGCCAAACTCTATCAAATGCTTTAGAAATATCTAAGGTCACTATTCTGCTCTCACCCAATCTATGCACGGACCGATTCCACTGACCCGTGAGGAACGCCATCAGGTCGCCAGTTGAACGGTTTCTGCGAAACCCAAACTGACGATCACTGAGTAGACTGTTAACTTCCAGGTAACTCTCCTAATGGTAATTTACCACGGTCTCCATCACCTTTGAGAGCGTATAACATATCGCAATTGGCCGGTAGTTATCGGGATTTTTGCAAAATTCCAGCGAGTAAGGAAAATACCTGTACGGTATGACAGGCTGAAAAGATTGCGCAGTGGACGAGCAAGCGTCGAAGAACATTTGCTCAAAACTAGTGCCGGAATTCCATCCGGACCCGGAGACTTTCCTACGTTGAGCTCCTTATGGTCTTTTTAAACTCCACGCGTACGAAAAAATATCTCAGGCATGGAGCTAGATATATTTGCGATGACGGAGAGTGGTTGAGAGCTAATCGGCAGATAGGAGTTTTCTGCAAATAGTTCGACAAAACGGTTAGCTTTATCAACCGGGTTAGTATAAATTATGCCATTTTTAATTAAGGTTGGGATAGATGAAGAACTTTTATTTTTCTTAATTCTCTTGACAAATGACCAAAAGCTCTTACTTCCCCTGGGAGAAGAAAGAACTTTGGCGCGAAGGCGCTGTTTATGCAGAAATTCTGCGCGTCGTAGTACCTTGGCACAATTTGATCTAGCTAACTTGTGCAGCATGTGGCCGTCGGTGGTGCAATGGTTAGTGTGCGCGGCTCTTGTACATGAGATCCTGGGTTCGAACCCGGCTCTGACCACCTTCAAAAAAAAAATTTCTTTCGGCGGCGGTCACCTCGCATAGTGACGGCGACTCCATCGAGTATTTAGCCATGAAAAAGCTTCTCAAATTACCGTTCGGAATTGGTGTACAACTGTAGGTCCCAATCAGTGAGTGAAAACTGGAAAGCGCACAGCTCAGTGATTGCGAGAAGCTCTCCCCTGTCCCTTTATGGGATGTAATGGGAAACCATATATTTATTTTTAACTTGCGCAGCATATCAGTAGTTGGATTTTTATTCAATTTCCAATTACTAAAAGCTTCCTCTTTGGGTGTGACAGCTTCTTTGCATGCCTGGTTAAACCAACATTTATCAGAAGGTTTAATCGAAATTTTCTTTGATGGATTTAATATTTTCATTCCCGTTAAAATAATGTTTTCCACCATTTCCAGTTGAACTTCCTATAAAATTCGTTGAGCTCATCCCAACGCTCATTACCTAACTAGTCCGATCTGACCGCTAGAAGCGATCAAATTGGGTTAAAAAGTGGTCTTTCTTCAAAGGGATGCAACGTGTCGAAAAAAGGGGTGCGGGAAACTCCAACTATGTTTTAAGTCCATACCTTAGTTTTTAATAAATGTAAGGTCGAATTTCAACGATCTTACGTGGACGGAACATATGGTTGGAAAATTTGTGTGCCTTTTTAGCGTATGTATTATTGGATCAAAGATCAAGAACATAATAAAGAAAAAATTCGCTTCCGCCAAAAATGTATGGTCGTCAAAGGGTTAAAGTTGGCACTGTGTGCTAGCCAACAACAATACATACAACAATACAGCATAGATGACCAACTATATCAGTCCCTCCATTCTAACCATTGAACCACATTCTGGTCGTGGAACATGCAAACCACGTATATTAACTATTATTTACTCGTGTGTTGGATGGATGACTGATGGTGGAACAAAAGGCTGAGAAGGCGAGATGTTAAAAGTCGATATCACGTTTTGCCATTTTACTTAAACAAAGATGCCGAGTGCCAAGAGTAGGAGTGAATGGAATAACATATGAAATGAGGATCAAGTTAAAAGAAGTGTGTCACCAATAAGGGTTTATATGGACACACACATATGGGTAATGTTATATAAACCAACCTAACATTAACTCAAATACAAACACAACTACATTAATATATAAAGTGGTCACTCGTACATGTTCATATGGTGACATACATATATTAAAGAGCCTTCCGCAACAACTTTACCACTGGGGTATGTAAATAATGATGTGTAATCCTAAACCCATTCATGGTGCCATTGTGTTGGACGAGTGTGTTTTAGGTTTCACTAGTTCGCCAGGGAACATCTTTTGTGTTTTTTTTTTGTTTCAAGTTCTCTTTTCCTTTGTCATTTTATAGTAGAGGGCCCTATATTAGAGTTTCTTTTTGTTGGATAAATTTTTGTTCAAATACCACACCCTATTATGTTAATATACCTATGATAATATCATCATTATTTACCAACTAATATGTGGAGCACACAGTGTTAGTTAGTATTATTGTACTCAAAGGATTCCATTCAAAGGATCTGCTATTTCAGCTGCTTTATTATACATATAGTATGTTGGCGGTTCAGTCAAATAATATTTTTGTAATATATGTATATATATTAGGGCGGGTTAATTTTTTTCTGATGAAGCGTATAGCAATAACGTAATCTATAGGTGACATTGAGAAATTTTTCTCAAGAGACCATAGCTCTAAGTCGGATGTGGAGAACCCCAAAATTTCAAAATAGCTATTTTTCCATATAAAGGGTCCGCCAAATAACTTTTTATTTTTTTTGAAAATGCTATGAAAAAAAAATTACTGAATATTTTCTCAAATTTCTTTTTTTATTTGAAAGTACAATCCTTCCGGTTAATAATGGAAAATAATTTCATTCAAATGGCTGCCTCGGCTGGCCATGCAGTAGCCTACACGATCGGTCCAATTTTTAAGCACATTATCGATTGTGTGCAGCTGTATTTCACCAAGGGCTTCACGAATATTGTCCTTTAAAGCGTCATTTGTCTCTGGCTTGTCGGCGTAACACTTATCTTTGAGGGCACCCCACAAATAATAGTCCAACGGTGTCAAATCGCAGCTCCGAGGTGGCCAAACGACATCAGCTCTGCGGCTGATAATGCGATCTTCAAAAACAGGGCGCAAAACATCGAGTGTAGCTTCGGCCATGTGGCACGTAGCGCCGTCTTGTTGAAACCAAATGTTGCCAATATCCTCCTCTTCAATTTTTGTGAACAAAAATTCGTTCAACATGGCCCGATAACGATCGCCATTGACTGTAACGGCCACTCCTTGCTCATTTTCGAAGAAAAATGACCCAATTATGCTTCTGGACCAAAATCCGCACCAAACAGTGACTCGTTTTGGGTGCATCGGCTTTTCAATGTATGCGTGCGGGTTTTCTGTGCCCCAAATGCAACAATTTTGCTTGTTTACATACCCGTCAAGATCAAAATGAGCTTCATCTGAAAATATGATTTTTTTGGCAAAATCGGCATCTTCTGTAAGTCGATCGCAGGCCCATTTTCCCCATATTTCCCAGCGTTGTTCAAGCGTATACACAACCATATTCGTTCAGCGGAAGGATAAAACTAATTATCTGTCAAATCAGACATGAGCTAAGTGTTACCATTCACGAAATAAGCACTAGTTGAAAAAAAAAAAACGTTAGATGGCGGACCCATTATACATAGAATAATTTAATTAAATTCGTCATAAAATCGAATAGAATTGTAGTAGATTTCTCAATGCGGGCTTGCTTGAAAGTATTTTTATCACCTTTCAGAATCTGTATTGATACCAATATTTTTTTTTTTTATTTTTAGTAGAGATATTAGGAATTTTTTGTCGAAAAATTGCCTAAAGTGAACTTTTAACTAATAAAAAATGCTGAATTTTCTTCGATTTTTTTCGAGATTTTTTTTTGCAGATAATGAAAGTTCAGATAATTTTCAACAACTTTTATTACTATCAATTTTTTGTTTTCGAACTCCTTTTTGTAGGAAAATCGATCTGAAAAAATCAACATTTTCAAGGTTTCAACAAAAAAACACTATTAACACTAATATCTATTTTTAAAATTCGTTCCATACAATTTGACCCTCCCTAATATATATATATATATATATATATTCTAGCAACTACGTATATTATAGCTTTACGAAAAAAAATAAAAGAAAAATAAAATGGTCTCCCATTATATCCCAGGAGACCTTCTCACAACCAGTGAGCTTTGCGCGTTCTAGTTTTATACTTACTGATTGGGACCTGCAGTTTTTACACCGATTCCCAACGATATTTTGAGAAGCTTTTTATGGTTAAATACTCGATAGTGTCGCCGTCACAGATGGGATCGAACCCAGGATATCATGAACAAGAGGCGCGCACAACTATTCATTCAGCTTTAGGACATACGAGTTGAAATAGGTTGAAAATATTGGAGAAAATCGAAAGTACTACATTCAATCTAAAGGCCGGTGCTAAGGCCAATATTTCGTGCGAAACAAGTTTTATACAAAAAAATAAACCAACCCGCGATATACCAGCCAAATTTAGACCAATATATTAGACAATTAACGCACTGGACTACTGAGTTTATAAACACAGGTTGGGCCAAATTTAATAACTTTTTCGATTATAAGGGTGTACTGAGACATTGCACTTTTTAAATTTAGTGCCATTTTTTTTGTGTGCAAGTGGCAACTCTGAAATTTGGCAGCTGTCACATATGTTTATTCCGATTATAAAATAGGGAGCGCTATAGGAAAAGCCAATGCGTTATAAATGTGAAAATTTATTAAAAAAATTTGGAAAGTTATGCTGAGACCGCTCGCAAACTTCGGAGAATTTTCAGTCGTGAAAGTCCTCATAATGTGTCAATCATTCGAAGAGTGGTCAACAAATTTGAAGAAACTGGATCGGTAATAGAACGTAAGACTACTGTGCGTCAACATACCGGTCGGTTTCATGAAAACATTGCTGTCATAATCGAGAGTGTCGCCGAAATCCCGAAAACATCAATTAGGCAGCATTTTCAACGGCTTCAAATTTCACGAAGCACTAGGCAGCGAATTTACCAAACCAAAAATATTGATAAATAGAAAATTATTTTAGCAAATAATGACCCTATCGATAATATTTTTATCCTGTGTTTGAATCCTAACTTTAAAAATATTTGATAAGGTATTAGATCCTTTTTGTCTTAAAATATAATAAGAATAATAAACTGAAGATAAAAATGCCATCAAGTGTAAATATATACAAAGTTCCATTGGCTGAAATATCGAATGATAAAACTCTCAATTGTGGAACATATCTCTGTAAGATCAAGTTGTATTTTTGGATTAATAAATATTTTGAAATTTGTAAATTTTAAATTTTGACAAAAATTCGTGCGCACAACATTCAGCTTACCCAAGAGCTCAAACCAGCAGACCAAGGAAAGCGCTTGCTATTTGTTCAATGGGTAATGGAGCAATATAAAGTCAGTACCAATTTAAAAAAAAAAACATCTTCTCCGATGAAGGGCATTTCCATCTGGATGGCTTCGTGAATACACAAAATTGTCGAATTTGGGGCTCAAAAAACCCTCATGCAATCTATGAGAAGCAAACAATCACCTACAACGAGCAACTATCTGGTGCGGATTTTGGTCAGGCGGCGTGGCGTGATTGGGCCCTACTTTTTTAAAGATGAGGCCGAAATTCCGGTGACTATAAACGGCATTCGTTACAGGAACATTATAACTGAGTTCTAGTAGCCTCAACTGGACGACATGGATCTGGACGACAGGTGGTTTCAGCAAGTCGGTGCCAGCTACCACACCGCGCATGAAACAATCGATTGATTGCAGCAACGATTTCCAGAATAAATTATCTCAAGTAATGCTGATGTCAACTGGCCAACAAGATCATGCGATTTAAAGCCGCGCTATTTCCTTCTTTGGGGTTTTGTAAAATCTCGGGTTTATGCGAATAAACGACAAACAATTCCTGAGGTCAAATTCGAGATCCAGCACGTGATCGGTGAGATACAGCTACATCTCTATAAAAAAAATCATGCAAAATTTCATGAAAAGAGTAATGGTCTGCCAGCATAGCCATAGGGGCTATTTGAGTGATGTTCTATTCGATACTTAATCAGAACATGTTTCCTTTACAATCCAAGAAAAAAATTACAATTATCTCAAAGAAAAATGACATGAGGTTTCAGAGGGCACCCAGTTGGAACGAAGTTCCTTTCGCTATATATTGTGTACTAGTTAGTTCCAACACGCCTAAGGCGCCCATTGAATAATATGATAATTTAAATGGATCTTTAAGTAAAGATACTTTTTTTTTAAATGATAAACTTTTTTTAAGAACAATTGAATGTATTTTTTTATTTAGTTATTCGGCCTTTTTATTGGTACTATTTAATTTTAACATTCAAACTCCAGACCATTCTATATTTCTATTAATAGAAATATAGTTTTTGAAAAGAAGTTTTGCACAGTGCAGTCTTATGATTCCTGCCAAACCGTATAGTTATTGCAGAACTAGCCACAGATCTTTATCAGCGGTTGTTTGGAATGATGCTTTTGAAAAATTCATCAAACTAAATGCAAACAATTTGTCATTTGAATTGAGAATTCACCACAATGCAAGTGTTCGAAAATATCGCAAACAAAACACACACGAAAACATTTGCAGAATCTTCTTTCCATCTCCAGAGAACTATCGGTTCTCATTAGACATGTTTTTTGTTGTTGCCCAAAAAGACAACACGGTCAATAACAATTGCGCGCAGTTTCGTCGTGCTCCACGTTCATCAGGGATGATTTATATTTATTTATTCGGCCTTTTTATATTTTTCGAACATTCACCACAATGCGAGTTCTCAATTCAAATGACATTTGTTTGCATTTAGTTTGATGTATTTTTCAAAAGCATCATTCCTAACAACCGCTGATGAAGATCTGTGGCTAGATCTGAAATAGCTATACGGTTTGGCAGGAATCATAAGACTGCATTGTGCAAAACGTCTTTTAAGAAACTATATTTCTATTAATAGAAATATAGAATGAGCTTGAATATTACAATAAAAAATTTACTTTTTTGTTTAAGATTATATTTTTAGGTTCTTTTTGTAAGATGATGTATTAATTTGCTCGAAAAGGTCCTTTTTTAATTTACTTCTTGTATTAAAAGCTACTTACTTCTTGTATTAAAAGCTAATGTTTTTTTAAAAGGTACTTTTTTTACGAAGAAGTACTTTCCGCAAGAAAAAGCCATAAGTGTATGATTTTTTTTACAAAGAAGTATTTTTTTTAAGAACAGGTACTTTTTAAAGAAGTGGTACTCTTTTTGGAAAAAGTCTATTTTTTTAAGAAGATGTGCTTATTTTCAGAAAGGCTACTTATCTCAAAAAAAGGAACGAAAAGAAAAGAAAATAAGAGAAAAGGTATTTTTTTATTTTTGAGAAAAGGTACTTTTAGGAAAGGCAATTTTTTTAAGAAAAGGCTTTTTTTAAGCGAAGGTATTTTTTTGAAGAAAAGGTTTTTTAAAAAATGGGATGGTTTTGAGAATTGGTCGATTTTTCAAGAATAGGTACATTTTTAAGGGAAGGTACTTATCTCAAGAAAAGTTACTTGGTTTCAGTCTTTAAAGAAAAGTTAGTTTTTTAAGAAAAGGCAATTTGCTGTAAGAAAGTGTACTTTTTTAAGAAAAGGTACTTATTTAAAAAAACACTTTTTTTAAGAAAAGGTTGCCTTTTAAGACGAGGCAATTTGTTGTAAGAAAATTTACCTTTTTAAGGAAAGATACTTATTTTAAAAAAAATTTATTTTTATTAAGAAAAGGTATTTTTTGTAAGAAAATTTATTTTTTTACGCAAAGGTACTTCGTTAAGATAAGGTATTTTTTTAAGAGAAGATACTTTGGTTAAGAATATGAATAGGTTTTTTTTTGAGAAAACTTACTTTTTTTAGGAAATGACACTTAGCTAAGAACATTTTCTTTTTTTAAACTTCTTTCACTTTGGCTTTTCTAAATGTACTTTTTATTGGGTTCAAAACTATAATATGTACTGAATTTTCGTTACAGGCTACACCTAGAAAACTTACCATTAAGCAAGAAATTACCAAACATTTATTAGTCTAGACACAAACCAAGGCTAAAGTACCCAATATAGTTGATAATACTGGGTTGAAGCATAATAATAGTGTTAAAAAAAGTTGGTTAATTTTTTTTCAATTAGCCCCCATCCTGCAACGTGCGATAAGGAACTTCGTTCCAATACGTGTTTTTAGGTTAAACTGAAAAAGTGCATTCATACTGATACACCCTTTATACAGTGTGGTTCAGTCACGACTGGACTGGATATAGGGTAAAATTTCTAAGTTCTGAACCAGTGGTCGGATTTTTTTGATTTTGGGCTTGTTGGAAATGACTTTAAGTGACCTTTCAGAATCGTGAAAAAATTAAAAAAGTGAAATCACCGAGATACGGAGCTTGCAAAAAGAAATTTGGAAAAAAATACATAAAAACGTGCACATAACCTCAATTTTCTCATCCACATGGCAGATAACTTGCGTTTTTTTATCTCTTAAAAATAGCCGTACTTCTTGCCTTTCCAAAATTACCTAATCGAAGCCCAAAGGTCTTACCGTACCCAAGTTGTGACTAGTTGCCTGAAATGCAAATTTTTTTTGGCAGCGAAATAACAGCACCCTATAAATGGAGTGCATTGTGTTGGCGAAGGAAAATTGACGTAGCGGAGGATGGAAAGAGGGAGTAGTGTCTGTTGACATTTGACTTGAATCTTTGAATGTCAGAATTGGTGAGAAATACACCAGCTGGAAGTTTATTCCACATACGGACTGCATGACTGAATGTGTACGGCATTTATTTGTTTTTGTAAATTAACACGTTTAAGATTTTATTTTATTGAAATTTTTGGCTGAAGAATCAAACACGAAGGAGAAGAAAATAAGATTTAATGTTAAATGAAGATTTCAATTTGGCTCCCGTTTTCTACGAAACATAATTGCAGCCGTTTGGGAGCCACATCGGACATATTTGTCGCATATTTATCATCTTTTCACGAACTTTTACAGCAGCTTCCTCAATGCGTGCAAGTAACTGCTCACGAGTGTGGATCTGAAGATGACCGAATTAAACATGTATTACATGCATATTTTTGCATTTCAGTCAAATAGTCATAACTTTGGAACGGTAAGACCTCTGGGCTTCGTTTAGGTAATTTTGGAAAGAAAATATGTAGGGCTATTTTTTAGGAATATAAAATATTTTTAAATCGTAAGTTATCTGCCATCTGGGTGAGAAAATTGAGGTAATGTACACATTCTTATATCTTCTTTTCCAATTTTTTTTTGAAAGCTCCGTATCTTGGTGATATCACTTTTTTTAAATTTGTTTAATGATTCTGAAAGGTATTTAAAGGCCTTTCCAACAAGCCCAAAAACAAAAAAAAACCAACCACTGGTTTAGAACTTAGCAATTTTACCCTAGTACCCTCCGACCACCAATCCAAAAAGTTTCAAACCGCTGCTATTTCGCTCCCTTGCATTTTCGGGGATGATCATAGATGGACATATTTTCATGAAATGAGCCAAGGAATATGCTGGTGAAATTTGTCCAGTCGTGACTGAACCACCCTGTATAATATAAGCAGATTGTAAAAATATAAAACAATATTACAATACAAAGATTATGTAAAAGGATCACGAATAACAAAGGGAGTCAACGAAATCTCTCCATCGATTGATGTCTCTGGCTAGTGATTTAATTTTGTTCCATTATAGACGAGTTTGTTTGTATTGTATTGTATTCATTTATCGAGGCACCGCTTCCATGTATTTGGCAGTCTTCCTTTTTAGGTTTTAAATATGGGTATTTCCACAGAAAGGTCAACCTTTTGTTACATCACCTCAACCTTGTTAATTGCTTATATTTTAAGATCAGTTATGTAGATTTTTTGCTTATCTGTTATTAAATATAGAGCTTTTTTCAGACTGTATTTAGTAAAAGAATACGAGGTTGAATTTTATGTTTCGGGAGTAGAGAACAAAGACAAATGTTAATCATCGAAAATCACTTTATTGTTTTTCAAAATATTCCCCATGAAGATTTATACACTTTTGCATGCGTTTGAACCAATTGTCGAAACACTTTTGTCACTCTGATTGAAGTATCTCCAAAACATGCATTCTGAATGCAGCAACCGCTTCTTCAGGTGTCGAAAAACGTTGACCTCTCTCAGTTTGTTTTCTACGTACGGGAATAAAAAGAAGTCATTCGGTGCCAAGTCAGGAGAATACGGCGGATGACCCATCAAATCGATGTTTTGGGTGCTCAAAAATGCAGTTGTTTCAGCCGATGTGTGAGAGCTCGCATTGTCGTGGTGAAGAGTGATCCGTCTTCTGCGGTTGGTTTTCCTGATTTCTTGGAAGACAACTGGCCACTCTGAATTCACTGTTCTGCGTTGTTCTAGTGGTACGGTTGCGACATGTCCGGTTTTTCCGAAAAACAGGTGCTGCGGGCGCGAACAACTTTTGTTGGATTTGGCTCATCTTGAAACACCCATACAGTTGACTGCTGTTTACTTTCGGGCTCATACGCTTAAATCCCGGATTCATCACCTGTCACGATGTTAGAGACGTGTTTCGAAGCACCGCGATCGTATTTTTGGAGCATTTCTTTCGACCAATCGACACGAGCCTTTTTTTGAGCGATTGGCAAATTGTGTGGGATCCAACGCGAACAAATTTTTTTGACAGTCAAATGTTTATGCAATATTGAATGTATGCTGGTCCCAGTAATGCCTAAGGTTGTCTCAATCTCACGATAGGTCACATGACGATCTTGCAAAATCAGTTCGCGCACAGCATCAATGGTTTTCGGAACAACAGCTGATTTTGGACAAGCTTCACGAAATTCGTCTTGGAGTGAACTACGACCACGATTGAATTCACCATACCATCGATAAACACTGGTCCTTGATGGAGCTTCATCGCCAAAAATTGAATTAAATTCATCCATGAACTGTTGCTGAGCTAATCCACGTCGAAAGTTGTAAGAAATAATCGCACGAAAATGTTCACGATTTAATTCCATTTTTGGGCCGAGATGAATCTTTTAAGTTACTGTAAACAACACAAATAGCGCTCCTATGTCAAAATGTTCTGAGTACGCATAACCTCAAAAATTTGCAACTTTACGATAGAGCTGTCAGTTGCTAGGGTTGCCAAATCCCGAAACCTAAAATTCAACCCTTAGACAACAATCGAACTTCATGGTCCTAAAATATAAACAATTTTGATACAGGGTAGCTGTGTCTGTGGAAATGCCCATATTTACAATTATTATTAGAAGATTTTTAGTTTTTATTTTTCCTTCTAGCTAACAGATCAGGTACATATTGAAATTGATATTGCAATTTAATTCCACGGTCCCCCTAGA
This sequence comes from Phaonia tiefii, assembly GCA_963931995.1. NCBI lineage: Eukaryota > Metazoa > Arthropoda > Insecta > Diptera > Muscidae > Phaonia > Phaonia tiefii. The sequence goes on along the minus strand of OZ008371.1, from coordinate 163,017,679 downwards.
ATTCATGAGAAACGCGGATGCCTAAACTCAATTTGTTTGTGGTCGAATGAGCCTTTTTGGCTTTACGCATTAGGCAAAACACTATTATGTATATCGTTTTATACAACGATAGCATCTCTATGCGGGTACATGTGACCTCCACGTCTCCAACACACATAATTTTATGAGTTTTATTAAGACACCGAGTCAAGTGTCTTTAACAAGCAGCCATTACAATTGTGTACATACTACATTTTAACTCAACTACGAGTGCATTAAGGGAGCTAATAAGTGTTGGTCTGTATTCAAACACATTCGTCTCAGAGATAAATATTAAGTCCTTAAGTCTGTATGTGTGTGTGTCTGTCTCTCTGTTTCGCTAGCTTCCTTTGCTGTTGAATTTCTTATGTCGTATCTAGTTACAAGTTATATTCTCATTGTCACACGTTTCATTACAGTTCACCCGTTTTCATGCATATTAATTAATTAGCTTAAGTAATTGTTTCTGCTATTGTATCCTTTTTAGGTAATATACTGTATTTGTGCGAGCTTTCTATTTCACTCCTGCACACACACACACACACACACATACCCACCAACACACTTGCGCAAGGATCCATATTGTTTTTGGGTGTGTTTGTGTGTGTGTTAGGGTGTTATTAGTATTCTAATAACAGTTTGTGGATGTGTATGTGTGTATATGTGTTTCAGTAAGTCCTTTAAGTGTTAGTATTTGTGTTCTTTTGTTTATTTTGACATTTTTATGATGATTTCGGGTTAAAAGTGTTTATGCTTTTGCATGAAAATTACTTAATTGAGCTAATCAATTGTTGCGTTGTCCTTTTGGTGTTTGGAGATTAATTTTGTATACGAACAGTGGGTGGAAAATTGAAAGTAGTGCTAAGACTTGGACAAGAATTAAATTATGAAAAATTCCATTATTATGATGAAGATTGTACTTTGACCCTGATATAATTTTAAAGTACATCAAATGAAAGGACAACGGTTTCCAATGATACAAGAAGGGCCTACACTGTCGCAGGACATAAAGCCTGGAAAAACATTTTCACAAGGCCTTTTGAAGAAATTTCAATCTAAAACTGGACAATTTCTTGGAACTAAATATATGTCTAGTTATGTTCGCATTACATTTCATAAAACAAAGTCAATGTGATTTGTACTCTCTATTTTAGATTTCACGAGTATGGACTTAACCTTTTAGCCCGACTCCGAAGTGTTACTTACTTACTTTCTTACTTATCCGGTCTCGGACAACCCCGGTTGGTCAGGGACCTTACAAAACGAAGATAACATATTTCGCCAACCAGTTCGATCTTTTGCTTTATTTCTCCAGTTGGCAATACCAAGTGTACGCAGGGATTCGTCAACCTGATCCCTCCAGCGGAGTCTTGGTCTTCCTATTTTTGGTCTTCCTTCGAGTTCGGTTTCGAAAACCCTTCGTGCTGGTTCGTCTTCATTCATTCTACTGACATGGCCTAGCCAGCGCAATCGCGTTATCTTGATCGGCTTAACTATGTCAATGTCAGGATAAAGCTCATACAGCTCATGACTCATGCGTCGCCGATACTCGCTGCTGTGCACTATATGGCCATACATTTTTCGAAGTATTTTTCTTTCGAAGACTCCTACAGATGTTTCGCCTGCTTGCGATAGGACCCAGGATTCTGCGCCATAAAGCAAGACAGGTTGAATGAGAGTCTGGTACAGCTGGACTTTTGTTACTCGAGAGAGGGCTTTATCTCTAAAGTGCTTGCTTAGCCTAAAATAACATCTATTCGCAAGCACAATTCTCCGCTTGATCTCCACTTTTACATATTTATCTTAGAAAGTTTTACCACGCCCAACTTCGAATTTTACAATTAAATTATGGTAAAAAGGTTCTGTAATGAAATTTCCCAATCTTTGTGGAAGGCCTTGCGAATTCCACCGATGGGTAGTCTCTGCCTGCATATAATTATAATGGTATTGTTGTAGAGGCAGCGATCAAACAAGCAGGTCGTCGTCGCCAAAGAGTATTGAATAGTATAGAGAACTCATGGAACGAATTCTGTGACTTAAAAGCACTGGCGACATCTGGCGAATGATTCAAAATGTATTAAATTTTAAAATTTATACAAAATTTTACAATTAAATTAAAAATATTCTGAAAAGAAATATCCCTATGTTTTAAATATCTTCATCTTAGTTATATCTGATAAAATATTCATGCATTCCGCAGGCCATATTTAGAAAGGCATTACAAAAGAAATATCATGCATGCCTTATTTGTGGAAGGCTTTGCGAATTCCGCCGCTGGGTAGTTTGTGCCTGAAAATAACTATGATGATGTTGATGTAGAGGCAGCGAACAAACAAGTAGGTCGTCGTCACCAAAGAGTATTGAATAGTATAGGGAACTCATGGAACGAATTGTATGACTCAAAAGCAATGGCGACATCTGGCGAATGATTCTAAACGTATTACCCTCTTCTTGTCATAACTTGGTCCATTCACAATTTTGATGTGTAAAATTGCTGTCTTTTGGAAAATTTATGCTTTTTGAATTGTCTTACGTAATAGAGGACGGATCAATAAGTCCGGGACTTTTCGAACTATGAAGTACCACCTGTTAATAGAATTTTGAGCAAGTTGCGTCATTTGCATTTGCATTTAATAGCTGTTCAAAACATACAACCTCGTGAAATTTCTTAAAAATGGAAAAAGTGAATTTCAAGTGCTCATTAAACATTATTTTTTGCGAAAAAAAACGATTAATTAATCAATACATTGGGTACTCTGCACCATCGATTTCAATGGTAATAAAGTGGTTTACTGACTTTCGTTGAGGTCGCACAAGTACAAATGACGCTGAACGTTCTGGACGGCCAATTGAGGTCAATGCACCCGAAAATGTCGAAAAACTTTAACGATATGGTGCTGGTCGAACGAAGAGTAAAGGTGCGTGAGATTGTTGATGCTATAGGCATTTCATATGGCAGTGTGGTTTCGGTTTTAAATTATCAGTTGGGTTTAAGAAAGTTGTCTGCAATATGGGTGCCGCGTTTGCTCTCAATTACGTAACGGTGTGAAAACTTCAAAGGATTGTTTGGAGTTGTTTAACTGCAATTCAAAGACGGTTTTGCTGCGTTTTTTAAATGTGGATGAAACATGGATCCATTACAACACTCCGGAGACAAAGCAGCAGTCTAAACAATGGGTTTCACCGGCTCCGAAGAAGGCCAAGGTAAGTTTGTCGGCCAATAAGGTGATGGCAAACAATTTGTGTGGGATTCACGCGGGATAATCCACATCGATTACCTTCAAAAGGGATAAACAATAAACGACGATTATTATGCTAACTTATAGGACCGATTTAACGAGGATTTCAAAAAAACGACCCCATGTGGATAAGAAAAAGGATATTGTTCATCAAGATAATGCACGGTTGCATATGTGTGTAGTATCAATGGCAAAATTCCATGAATTGGGCTACGAATTGGTACCTCATCCGCCATGTTCTTCGGATTTAGCCCCAGTTATTATTTCCTATTTCCAAACCTAACGAAATGCCTCGGTGGAAAGAGATTTAGCTCCAGCGATGAAATTATTGATCAAACAAATGCCTATTTTATGGTCCTCAAAAACTCCTATTTTTTGGAAAGCATACAAAAATTGGAGAAACGTTGGACTACGTGCATTGAGGTAAAAAGAGATTATGTTGAAAAATTAATTTTTTTTTGCAAAAAAAACTGTGTTTCATTCAAAAAGTCACGGACTTATTGATACGCCGTCTTCTATAAGTTTCAAAGACTACTTCTTTCACCTTGGCTTTGTTCTTCGACAAGAGATTTGCAGTATCGTGTTGAAAGAACTTGTGCCCTGACCGTTATATTCGCTACTTTATCACCGCACCATATCTTGACTGCTGATTCTCGTCCCAAATAACTCTTTCAAGCCACTTCGTAGAGGGACAAGTTAGCCTTCTTCACATTACGATGCATTACTTCATCCTGCGGCATGTTCTAATTCAACTGGAATAAAATGTATTTATGATCTATGAGGCATCTTTAGAATGCATCTATTAACTGGCATATTTTTTCCCCGGGATAGGTGTTCGGGGTCCCTTTCCTTCACGGGGTCTCATGATGATGTCTCCAACCAAATATTGGCGCCAAACACCTACATACTGACCGCAACGTTTTCCCTATATTTGTAAGTCATTATCATGAACAGATTCTGGCCACAATGCAAGTTTTGGGAATAACCAATCGCTTGTCCCCCTTCGTCCTCAGCACACCAACCCTGCGGTAACAACTAAGGGATGTTAGGTTCGAACCACATCCACCTCACCTTTTCCTAGACGACACGTTTACTGTGATTGAGGTTGATCCGCAATATTTTTTGGTCTCTACATCAGTGTGTTGAAGCACTCCTATTGTCTTAACCAGATTGATATGTGATAAGGGGCAACCCTCTTCCGGATCCGCTAAGGTACAATCATTGATACATTCCTGCTCATCGTGGAGTATTCAATTTTAAGTTGTTGTACTTCCTCGTTCAGTGGCCGTCGTTGGTGCAATGGTTAGCGAGCGCGCCTCTTGTACTTGAGATCCTGGGATCGATCCCAGCTCTGACCACCTTAAATTTCTTGCGGCGGCGGTCACCTCGCATACTGTCGAGTGTTTAGGAATGAAAAAGCTTCTCATAACACCGTTCGGATCTGATGTAAAACTGTAGGTCCCAACCAGTGAGTATAAAACTAGAAAGCACACAGCTTACTGGTTATGAGAAGCTCTCCCCAATTCCTTCATGGGATGTAATGGGAAACCCATGCGGAGTGTTGCAACTGTGGATGAAACATGGATCCATTACAACACTCCGGAGATCAAGCAGCAGTCTAAACAATGAGTTTCTCCGGGTGAACCGGCTCCGAAGAAGTTTGTCGGCCAATTTGGTGATTGCAACAGTGTTTTGGCATGCACGCGTGATAATCCACATCGATTACCTTCAAAAGGGAAAACAATAAACGTCGAATATTGTGCCAACTTATAGGACCGATTTAAGGAGGATTTAAAACAAAACGACCCCATATGGCCACGAATAAAGCTCTTTTTCATCAAGATAATGTGCGGGTGGATGCGCCGGTGTAGTCAATGCCAAAATTCCCTGAATTGGGCTACGAATTGGCACCTCATCCGCTATATTCTGCGGATATAGCCCCCAGTGACTATTTCCTATTTCCAAACCAAAAGAAATGGGTCGGTGGAAAGAGATTTAGCTCCAACGATGAATTTATTGATCAAACAAATGCCTATTTTATGGACCTCGAACAATCCAATTTTGTGGAAGTGATAGAAAAATTGGAGAAACGTTGGACTAGGTGTATTGAGCTAAAAGGAGATTATGTTGAAAAGTATTTTTTTTTTCAAAAAAATGTGTTTCATTCAAAAAGTCACGGACTTATTGATCCTTAACTTATAGCCCTTAATATTGTCGAAATGGTGCATTTATATTGAAATATTATATAAAGAGAATAAGACTAGTTTATGCTCGTTTACTCAGACTCTCTACATGAGAGAGGAAAAAGAGTGCAATAAGTTCTCTATACTATTCAATACCTTTTTGTCGTCGCTCTGTTTATGACAAAACAAAAACAATTATATCATGAGCTAAATACTGCTTTATTTATTTTAACAATATTACATCTAATGTTAAAGCAGATGTAAGAAAAAAGAAAGTGCAATAGCAAAAGAGCCTTCAGCACAAAAACTTTTCTTTTGTTAATTTTCTAATAGAACATTTACTAATGTGTTTATAGAAATCAAACAGGTACCGTGTAACAAAATGACGTTAACACATCGCCCGTGAGTTCGAACAATCATTGATTTGTATTTTAAATTTCTCGACTTTGTTGCCATCATTATGCGTGGTACCCTTCGCCAAAACAATGGAAGGGTAACCAATACGTAAATTCTTATGTTCAACACTCGCACTAACCACTACTTCTCAGTAAATTGTTGGATTTTTTGTACTTTATCGCCCATTGTGTTGTTATTTTTCCTTTTTTTTATTCTAGTGGTAAATATTTACTAAAAGTTTATAAGAATTAGTAAACAATATTATGTAAATATTTAGCCTTTTGAGTGCAATTATATAATAATGTTAGGTTATTAATGGCATCGTAATGAACCATCTGGCAAATGGTCACGTATTGTGACAAAATGGAAGTGGGAATGGAAATTATGTAGCACCGGTTTGAAAGTAGATGGAGATGGAAGATAACATAAGTAGCTGCTTTAAAAATGGATAGCAATAGCAGTTTAGTTCTAATATTTGATCTATAAGATGTGATGTTCTTTAATAACATAGTGCAACACGAAATAATATAACCACTACGTAATATAAGACCAAAACAAAAACCCTGTCTCCCAGTTTTGCCCAAAGTCATGGACTGTTTTTTTTATGGGTTCCAAAGATTTGGGGCGTCGGTGTCTTTTTTGCAAAAAAGTGATCATTTTGTCAGGCTCATATCTTGCAAATAGTTCGGAATTTTGATTTACTCTCTGAGGGAAAGTTGTAGCACTTGCTATAAAGAATAAAAATTGTCAACATATAAAAGCAAAATAACTTCATCTTTAAGGTCAAAATCGCAAAGAACTTTACAAAATTCGATTTTTTTACGATTTTTTATAGCTGTATTCCCAATCACCCACCATAATAATCAAATTCACATAATTCTTTCTATTCTATGAAACTGTACTTTGCGCTATAAAAGTATTTTTTCATAGAAATTGATATTGAACCGGGAAAAATTATTAAAGGACAATGGATAGCAGTTCTAAGAGACCGAGACGAAAATTAAAATGCAAACAAAATATTTAAATTTGAAATTGTTATACCTGGATATATGGTCAGATCAAAAGGACTATTTGTATTTCCCGAGTTACAACTTCTAATGTTAAATGCCTGATTTCGAAAAGGTGCCACGTTTGTGCCTCTTTCAAGTTTACTTGGCCTGGACGTCTATTCCAAAAAAACTTGCAAATAATTCAACTGACAATTTGTCCGATTAAGATGAAATTTCGCACAGACCTTGCTCAGCTATTGGGATCTGTGTGTAATTTCTTAAGTCGTGGAAATATAACCATAGCCGGACACCACTACGTGATAAAAGACCAAAACAAAAAGACCCGTGTATCCCAGTTTTACCCAAAGTCATGTATTTTTTTTATGAACCCCCAAAGATTTGGGGCCTCGGTGTTATTTTTGCAAAAAAGTGAGACTCATATCGTGCAAAACGTTCGCAATTTTGGTTTACTTTCTGACGAAAAGTTGTAGCTCTTGTCATAGACAATACAAATTCTGAACATATAAAATCAAAACAACTTCATCTTCAAGGTCAGAATCGAAAAAAAAACTTTTAAAATTAAATTTTTCTCCTTTTTTCCCTGTTCAGGTCCATAAATAGCAAACCGTTCACAATTCAAGGAAATAGTCAACAACAGAAATGTACCTAAGATCTCAATAAACAACTTTTGAGCACATATGAACTTCCTAGGAATGATTCTTAATACCGTTTGCTTCAACATTGGGATACTATGCTATCTCATCGACCGCAGCAGCACAGGCAAAGCAGCAAGCTCAGCACACGCAACAAAGGACGCAGCACACAATATAAGAATCATTCCTAGGACGTTCAGATGTTCTAGAAAGTTGTTTATTAAGATCTTAGGTACATTTTTGTAGTTGATTGTGTCCTTGAATCTTGAATTCTACCTATGGACCTAAACAGGGGGAAAAAAGGTAAAAAAATCGAATCTTTGACTTTGAAGATGAAGTTTTATTGATTTCAAATTTTTGTTCTTTATGAAAAGAGCTACAACTTTCCCTCAGAGAAAAAGAGCTACAACTTTCCCTCAAAAGAGCTACAACTTTCCCTCAAAACTCCAAACGATTTGCAAGATATGAGCCTGACAAAATTATCACTTTTTTGCAAAAATTACACCGAGGCCCCAAATCTTTGAGGGCCCATAAAAAAATAAAAAAAGTGCATGACTTTGAGCAAAAGTGGGAGACACGGGTCATTTTTCTTGGTCTTTTATCACGTAGTGGTGTCCGTATATGGTTATATTTTTTCAAGTTGCACGGTTTAATATAACTCCACAGACATTATTGGAACCGCATACTAGGGCATCAGACAATGTTAGAACCGTTGTCAAACTTTGAGTTTCCTTATTACTACAGACATTTGTCTAAAGGGGGTTTCCAATAGGAACGTGTTGGGACTATCCTTGGAGGTGAAAAGTTTCTGATAGCCATTCACTGGGGAGTGCCCAGAAATGATTTCTTCATTGTGCAGTCAAAACAGCTCACTACTTCCACGCAGTATGTCCTAGGCAATGGCTATATCGGAAACCTCCGTATGCTAACAAATGTGAGAAGGCGAAACAAATGAGCAGCCTGATTGGTTATGCGATCACTCAGGATTATTAGGTGACCCTGTCACTGAAGCTCTTCGAAGTAGTGGACACATAAACTTCTGTCCTTTGAAGGCGGATGGGACAACATCTCTGGCCAACAGCAGATAAAATTAAAAAAAAACCAAAATCCAGTGTCGACTCACTGCATTCTGGTCAGTGTGTGATCCTTAATGGGCGACTGATACATAATAATCCTGGCGGTAGGTAAAATGCAAAACCACGTTAGGATTAGTTTGCCTCTCGCCACCGTTATATAAGCAATTAAAATACACAGAGAAAATAAAGATCAAGGAAACTCCCCAACTATTTAAGGACATGTACCTGGAATGTGCGAACCCTATAAAGGACGGGTGTCACGTTCTAACTGGCGGATGTCATCGGAAAATATAAAGCTGACATCACAGCTATGCAGGAAATGCGATGGACAGGATATGGTTGCACCAGAGGGAAGAACTACGATATTTACTACAGCTGTCATAAGTGAAGGAACGAATTCGGGTGCGGCTATATAGTTGGCAAAAGACTGTCATACCTAGTTTTAAGGTTCAACCCAGTAAGTGAACGCATATCCACAATTCGCATCAAACCGAAATATTTTTATATCTCGTTAATTTGCTTGCACTCATCGACAGAGGATAATGATAAAGGGAAGTATTCGAACGCTGCCCTGACCATGATATTGAGATTATTCTAGGCGATTTTAATGTCAAGTAGGGAAAGGAAATTGTTTTTCGACCAACCATGGGTAAAGACTGTCTACATTGTACCACTTCCGATCATAGAATAGAACTGATAGACTGGTAGTTTAGTAGTATGGTGTCGACTATTAAAAGTCAGCAGGCCGAATCGTCCCAAGTACCAAATTGCTCATCATTCCCGCCACAGCTGTGACTATCATATCAGTTAAGCCGCATTCACAATGCAAGCGACAGTTTCGTTTCTCATGGCAAGTCGGTCTCACACACAGAATTTCACATAATGTCTTTTCGTATTTTTTACAAAAATGTAACTCAAATTTGTCGCCGAAGTTGGTCTATTTTTACTCCAGCAAGATATATGTTCGAATAAATAATATACTATGAAGCGGTAGGTGGCGTTGTACTTCGAATTTCATTTTCAAATTTAAAAACATCAATGAAAATTGAAACCATGTTCATTAAAAGATGTATTATAAAACATAACTTTAGCCGTAGAATCTGTTAATAGCAAATATGTTTAAATACATCAACATTTTTTAATTTTAAAAAAACGAACCTTGATGTGACATTCGAACCATGATACAGCTAATGGAAGTTGGGTTTTAAGAACAACTTAAATTGTTTGCTTTTCCTTCTGTGCGTTACATGAAGAATCAAATTCAAATGAATTTCTGTTTTGTAATTTCTGGCTTACTTATATTCTAGACATAGTATATTTATGTTAACCTGGACACGAAAACAAAATATATTTTATTGGTGCCTTAATATATTGGCCTTAATACTGGTATCACCTATTAGAAAAAACATCTCGCCTTCGAAGTAAACTGTTGCTTACATTGTGAACGCCCATTAAAAATGTCGCTTGCATTGTGATTCCTGCTTTAATATTCAGCTGTTTATAATTGTTCATTGATACTATTGCCAGGTAGATGGCACCACAGTAGAGTTGCCCGTGAATCCATTAGCTGGGCGATTGACTGTATTAAATGTGTTTACTAAATATAATTAATACTTCTGGAACAATATTATAATAACTCAGAATATTTCACAAAAGAAATCATCAGTAATAATTCAAAAATGTTATTGAAAGTTAGTGGAATATTTTAATGAAGAATGGACTCTATTTGACCCAAAATTAAGGAACATAATGTCCCTACATCAAGACAATGCTCGAGATAAAAAGTGTCTAGTGTCTAAAAGACTAGGAACTGCTTTGTCATTAATTAGTTTCTGAAGATTAAGCCTTCGACAATTTCTTTTTATTCCAAACTATACGTATAAATTGAAGAAACTTGGAGATGGCGCCTCGAGCTAAAAGGAAACTTTGCTGAGATATAAAACGTTTTATTTAAACACATAATATTTTTTTATTAAAAAGTCATTGAATTTTCAATTCCAACTCGTGGCGGGATAGATATCAGATATGAAGCATCTTATCAATTGATAGAAGTGTAAAACTTTGCTACTCGAAGGGTGCCTCAGTAAGATTACACTTTTACGCTTACTCTGTAATTTAGCAGATGTTACATGTGTTTATTCCGCTTATTAAAAATGGAGCGTTTTACGAAAGACCAACGCGTTATAATTGTGAAAACTTATTACAAAAATATGGAATGCTATGCTGAGGCCGCTCGTCAACTTCGAAGAATTTTCAGTCGAGAAAGTGCACCTAATGTATCAATCATTCGAAGAGTGGTCAAAATATTTAAAGAAACTGGGTCGGATATGGACAGTAAGACTCCTGTGCGTCAACGCACCGGTCGGGCTCTTGAAAACATTTCTGCTGTCAACGAGAGTGTTGCCGAAAACGCGATAACATCAATGCGGCATCGTTCTCAACAACTTCAAATTTCACCAAGCATTACGCGGCGAATTTTGACAAAAGACCCCCAACTTCATGCATACAAAATTCAGCTTACTCAGGAGTTTAAACCAGCAGACCATGGAAAGCGCCGGCAATTCGGTCAATGGGTAATGGAGCAAAGTGAAGTCATTGCCAATTTTTCAAAAAAAGTTATCTTCTCCGATAAAGCACATTTCCATCTGAATGGCTTCTTGAATACACAAAATTGTCGAGTTTAGGTCTCAGAAAAGCCTCATGCAATCCATATCAAACAAATGCACCCAGAACGAGCAACTGTCTGGTGCGGATTTTCATCAGGTGGCGTGTTTGGGCCTTACTTTTTTGAAGGCGAGCGCGAAATTGCAGTGACTGTGAACGGCATTCGTTACAGGAACATGATAACGGAGTTCTGGTGGCCTCAACTGGACGGCATGGATCTGGACGACATGTTGTATCAGCAAGATGGTCTCACCTGCCACACCGACCATGAAACAATCGATTTATTCCATTTCCAGAAATTCTGATGTCCACTGACCACCAACGTCATGCGGTTTAACGCCGTGCGATTTCTTTCTTTGGGGTTTTGTGAAATCGCGGATTTATGCGAATAAACCAAAAACAATTCCTGAGGTCAGATGCGAGATCCAACACGTAATCGGTGAGCAAAGCGGAGTCAATGCCAATTTTCCAAAAAAAGTCATCTTCTCCGATGAAGCGCATTTTCATCTGAATGGCTTCGTGGATACTCAAAATTGTCGAATTTGGCCCTCACAAGATCCTCATGTAATCCATAAGAAACAAATGCAGCCACAACGAGCAACTGTCTGGTTGGGATTTTGGTCAGGCGGCGTGATTGAGCCGTACGTTTTTTACGATGGGGACGAAATTGCAGTGGCTGTGAACGGAATTCGTTACAGGAACATGATAGCGGACTTCTTTTGGCCTCAACTGGACAGCATTGATCTGGACGACATGTGGTTTCAACATGAAGGCGCCACCTGCCAAACCGCGCATGAAACAATCGATGTAATGCAGCAACGATTTCCAGAACATATTATTCTTTCCTTGTGGTTTTATAAAATCTCGGGTTTGTGCGAATAAACCAGAAATAATACCTAAGCTCAATTCCGAGATCCAACACGTCATCGGTGAGATAGAGCTACATCTCTGTGAAAAAATCTTGGAAAATTTCATGAAAAATGTAATGGCCTGTTATCAGAGTCGTAGGGGCCATTTGACGGACGTTGTAGTCCATATTTAATTGGAACATATCTTCTTTATAATAAGAAACAAATCAGAAGTATCTCAAAAACTACGTGTGTTTATTTGAAATGAAAAAGTGCATTTTTGCTGAGACACCCTTTACACCCCCCATGAGTCTTGTGGTGGTTAATGCCAAAACTTTAGGTCGGCAACATTTTAAAGTATAAAAAAAACTATTTCCCATTACATCCCATGAAGGGATTGAGGAGAGCTCTAACAAACCACTACTGATTGAGACTTACAGTTTTACACCGATTCCGAACGGTATTTTGAGAAGCTTTTTCATGGCTAAGTACTCGATAATGTCGCCATCACTAAGCGAGGTGGCCGTCGTCGAAGGAAATGTAAGGTTGCCAGTGCAGGGATCGCAGCCACGTTCTCTTGCGCAAGAACCGCCCACACTAGCCATTGCACCACTGACTTGGACCAATTTAAAAGAACTTCCATTAATTTTTATAACTCCCACTGTTCTCGGCTCTGTAAATTGCTTTACATTTTCAAGATTTCAGAGTTCATATTACAAATTTAATGCATTTACAAGAAGGTAAAGTAAAGCAAGGAAAGAGAAGAGAAGAATATATGATAAATAAAATTACAATCACAATTTCACACATCCGCCTGCCAGGACATGCATGAAATACATTAAGTTATAATGAATTTATTAAAATTTAATTCTTCAGAAAATTTCCGTTATCATTATATTGACCATTTTCTGTTTATGGTCTGGGGTCGAAAATGCCCAGCAACCTTATTATACATTTCATATGTCAAGACGTATAAATATCCCTGCAAAGGATGATTCACGCATGTGCCACGTAAATTGTCAGCTGTCATAATACAGACAACCAAAAACTATACATAGCTGGCTTGTCGTTGATAGCTGGAAGGCGATACGGAAAAGGAGCAGGAAATGACGGAAATGTTTTACATCATATGTCGTTACAATCAGTAAAATATGATTACATGAATATTGATAACATTATGAGTTTCCGATAAATTTTACGAAACATCTGGGAAATATGATATAAATTATGAAAACACAACAGGAAGAGAAATGTTCCATATTGTGACAATCAATAACACAACAAAGTAACCAACACAAGCAGCCACTAAAAGTGTCACAAGCTTTTAACGCAAACATGTTTCTGCCAAAGGAATGTTTCTCACAGATGTTTTTGACGTAATCATATTTCGGCCAACGGAATTTTTCTCACCTTTAATTTTTGCCATTTTTGCTTCTTCATTCTTTATCATGTGTACAATAAAAGCCGTGGCAATATTTTCAAAATCAACTGAAAATGACACTTGAGTACATACATAGAGATATAATAACGACAATGAATTGGAGTCGACGTTACAGCAAGGACTCGCATAATAACTGAAATTGAGTGCTAGAAAGGGCAAAGAATCACAAGAAAGACAAACCCTTAAAGCCTTAATGGTCACAGGTGTTGTAATAAAATCTCATAAAAGGACGACAAAATGACGCCACCAACACAAACAAAAAAATTGAATAAAAATAGAACGACAGCGAAAGTAAACATAAAAGTAAATGAATGAATACTTAAAGGATTTGTGTTTTTGCCATAAAAAAAGGGACAATATTGTCCTTATGGTCGATACAAACCAAAAATCCAAAATAAAAAAACATACGCAAAAGGCAGAGTTCCAAATGACCATTGGCATAAATTGGCTGACCTTTTCTTGTTTTGAAGTTGTTCAAAGACTTGTCAAAATTACTTTACCCGAAGGAACGTATAGACATGTAAGAAGGAAGGGTGGGGGGGGGGGGGTATAAGGAAATGCAGTGAGGCTTTTACAAAATATGTAAAATTCAAAATGTTAAAGGTTTCGCATACAAATTCATATATCAAAGGACGGAAAATTGTTTCAAATGAATTGAGGTGTAAGTTATTAAAAAATCTTTGGAAGACAACATTGAGAAGCACCTCACATGAAGCTAAAGGTTGACCATGTTGCCACGCAGCATCCACAAAAAATAAACGAATTAGCCACAATCGTAGGTAGAGGTTGTCACAACCACATTAGATGTCATCTCAACCGACATTAGCGGTTGGTTCAACCAAATTTCACTTGTGGGGACTAACTTCAGTCGTGATAACCGCAATTCAGTTGCGTGAACTATAATTCGCTGGTAAGAACCAAATCTCGAAAACGAAGCGTCCGTCGAATCAGAAAAATAACCAATTTTCTTGTTCAAAAAGGAAAATAAAGTCGATAAAATTAAAAAATGGTTATAACTCGGAAACGGCGCGACAAATCGTGATGAGTAATTCCTTATTCTAATGACTAACGTCTCATAATTTTCCCCATATACTCTGGGCAATGGGTAATCATGATGTGTAATTCCCCATCGCTGTAGGTAACTACCTATTATTTTCCGCATACCCTGTGGGTAATGGGTAAATGATCGCTACCCATCACCCACGTCAATAAGAATCAATTTCCCACGAAATACGAACCATGATCCCTATGATACACTTATGAAAAATATTTTCAGTAATGGTTTGGACTGAGTTTCGTCTTCGTTTAGAGGGTTGCTTTAGCTAAGTCATCGATTACACAGTGCGACACGAAAAAATATAACCATATACGGCCACCACTACGTGATAAAGACCCGTGTCTCCCAGTTTTGCCCAAAGTCATGCACTTTTTTTTATGGGCTCCCAAAGATTTGGGGCCTCCGTGTCATTTTTGCAAAAAAGTGATAATTTTGTCAGTAACATATTTTGCAAACCGTTTGGAGTTTTGATTTACTCTCTGAGAGAAAGTTGTAGCTGTTGTCATAAAAAACAAAATTGTGAAACTTTAAAATCAAAAAAAAACTGTCAAAAATTAGATTTTTTTATACTTTTTTTCCCCTGTTCAGGTCCATAGGTAGCAAACTGTTCAAAATTCAAGGAAACAATCAACTACAGAAATGTATTTAAGATCTCAGTAAACAACTTTCTAGAACATATGAACTTCTGAGGAATGATACTCATGATTCTGAAGTACATTTCTAACTCTATGAGAACTACTGCAGAGACCGTACTTGCTTACGAAAATCCAGATAAAGACAAACCTCGGTACCATGAAGAGTGTCACATGGCAAGTGATGAACACAACTGCACATGTGTGGCACTGCTTCAGTCAGTTGTAACGCTAGAAGCGACGGAGTGGAAGAAGAGAATATTGGAAAAATGCGTTTCCCATTACATCCCATGAAGGAATTTTGGAGAGCTTCTCACAACCAGTGAGCTGTGAGCTTTCTAATTTTTCACTCACTGATTGGGACATACAGCTTTTTCCCGGTTCCGAACGGTATTTTGAGAAGCTGTTTAATGGCTAAGTACTCGATAGTGTCGCCACCACTAAGCAAGGTGACCGTCGTCGAAGGAAAATGAAGGAAATGATGGGATCGAACCCACGTTCTCATGATGCACAAGAGCCACGCACACTAGCACACATACCGGTAGTGCAGAAATCGCGAGAGTGAGATAATTCAATTTTGTAGAAGGAAGAATGAGGCCCGTAAATTCTACCGAAATGTACAAAGTCAAACCAAAGGCCATGGATCACGGCCCCCACCCATTTATATAGATAAGGACGCAAATCTTATCGCAGTTGTATAGAGTATGTTGGGAATATGGAGAGATCACGTTTCTGCCTTACTTGTATCAGCAGACTTCAATATAGATGAGAGCGTTGAGCACATACAGAACGACGGCGTCGACTGCCTCCCTCCTTGCCAAAGCGAAGTTAGAGCTGCAATTTCTCGGCTTAAGTACAACTAAGCCGCTTGTGCTGATGGACTTCCGGCTGAGCTATTTTAGATTGGCGGCTATGAGCTGGAAGGTGTATTCATTAGCTCATATGGTTGACGAATACATGCCCGACGATCGACGATCGGAGTCTTTTACTGTGTCCTGTTTTCAAAAAAGGCGACCTGAGTATATGAACTAACTATCATAGAACAAACCTTTTATCTAACGCATACAAAGTCCTCTCAAGCGTAAAGTGCGAAAGACTAAAGCTGTTGGTTGCAAAACCTGATCGGACCGTATCAGTGTGGCTTTAGGCCTGTAAAGCCAACTATAGATCGGATATTCACATTACAACTAAACCTGGAGGAAACCCACGAAAATCAATTTGACATCTACTACCTCTTTGTAGATTATTAAGGCTGCCTTCGATAGACCGTTACGGGGAAAACTGTACCAAGATATGCCGGAGCTTGGTATTCCCGCTAACCCGACACGCCTTTGTAGAGTTACAGTGACTGACACGAAATCCTCAGTAAAGATTGGTAAAGATCTCATCGAACTATTTAGTACGAGGCGAGGGCTCAGGTAGGGTGACATCCTAGCATGTCATCTCTTATAGTGAGAAAAGCTGTAGTCAACACGAAAAAACTATCAGCAGCAAAAGTCACATGCTGCCCGCGTATACTGATGATTTATACAACATTGGGCGTAATCGGCGAGAAGTTATTGCAGTATTTTCAAGAATTGCGAAGGAATCGGCAAAAGTGGGTTTGCCATCAAACGAGGACAAGACAAAATTAATGGTTTCGACAAGCAGAATATCCACCCGATTGGAGGAAAGGGTTGGCAAATTTATGGTTCCGAATCGATTTCCATCCGCCAAAATTCAATATCTTTTGATCAAGTAAACATTTTTAAGTTCTGAAAAAACTCCGATTATAGCCAAGGAGCTAGGGATTCATTCTGGCGATATACCAACATTGACATTCGCACAAGGGGGTATATTTTAGAGAAATTTACAAAGTTTCCTACTATTTGCTTTTTTCGATTTCCAACAATTGGAAGATTTTGGTTTTTTCTTTTTTTTTATATTTGGACATAGTTGTTTATAATGCGTACGAAAAATTGTCGCATTACAGATGTTTGCTCTTTTCAAATTTTGAAAATTGAAAAATTTTTATGTCTTTTTTCGAATTTCTTTAACGGTATCTCATTCAGTTTTAGAGATATTGCACTCAATTTTTGGAACGAAGTTCCTTATCGCTCGTTGCGGGATGGGGGATAAGTGAAAAAGTTTTAAAAAACTTTTTTTTAACTAATTTTTTACTATATTGGGTACTTTTGGTTTGGTTAGGTTTAATGGGAATTTTTCTAGGTGGAGCCTGTTTATTACATATTGTAGATTTGAGCCCAATGAAAAGTAAATTTAGAAAAGCCAAAGTGCAAGACTGCCAAATCCATGAAATACAACCCTGACCATGGAATTACATTTGGCAGCACACTTACTCTTACACTCGTACTTTTGATTTGGTTCGTGTCTAGACTAACATCTGGGGAGAAATTTCTTGTTTACTGGGAAATTTTCTAGGTGGAGCCTGTTTATTACATATTTTAGTTTTGAACCGAATAAATTTAGAAGAGCCAAAGTGAAAGAAGCTTAAAAAAATAAAATTTTCTTAAATAAGCGCGTTTTCTCTAAAAAGTTAATTTCTTCAAAAATAATTCCTATTCATAATCTGAAACAGAGTACTTTTTCTTAAAAAAATTCCTTATCTTAGAGAAGTACCTTTGCTAAAAAAAGTACAAAAGTACCTTTTTAGAAAAAGGAGTTTTTTTAAAATAAGTACTTACTATTATTGACTATATTACAACCTCATGAGGTCAGACGTCTTACACATATTAATTAAACAAACAAATTAAACAAATTTCAACATATTCTTCCAACTGGCACTATCCTTCGCCTTTTCTCGCCAGTTGGTAACACCAAGGATACGGAGGGATTCTTCTGCCTGGTCTTTCCAGCGGAGTCTTGGTCGTCCTCTTTTCCTGCTTCCATCGGGTACGTTATCAAAAATCTTTCGCGCTGGCTCATCTTCATCCATTATGATAACATGGCCTAGCCAACGCAATTGGCCCACTTTCATTCATCTAGCTATGTCCACGTCAGAATAGAGATTATATACCTCTGCGTTCCAGCGACGTCGGTGCTCGCCGTTTTCCCTAACAGGACCATATATTTTACGGAGAATTTTTCTCACGAAAACTCCCAGGTGTTTTTCATCCGCTAGCGATATGACCCAAGTTTCGGAGCCATATGTCAAGACAGGTAAAATAAGAGTCTGATATAGCTGGACTTTTGTCCGGCGAGAGAGGCCTTTGTTCCTAAACTGCTTGCTGAGCCCAAAATAACATCTATTTGCAAGCACAATTCTCCTGTCTATCTCCAGGCTGCCGTTGTTGTCCTTGTTCACAGCGGATCCAAGGTAGACAAATTCATCTACAACTTCAAAATTAAATCGGTTGTCAACGTTCAAGTGCGGATCAAGTCGAGAGGTTTCTCTAGTCGTTGACACCATCAATTTTGTCATTTCGATTCTTGAAAATACTGCAGTAACCTCTCGCAAATTTCACCCAATGCTGTCTATGTCGTCAGCATACGCCAGCAACATATGGCTTTTCGTGTTAATGGTCTTGTTCGTATTTACTGCAGCCTTTCTCATTATTATCTCCATTAAGATGTTGAAGAGATTGCACGAAAGTGTGTCGCCTTGTCTAAGTCCTCGCTTGGTACAGAATGGTTCAGTGAGGTCTTTCCCCACTTTCACTGCTGATTTGCTGTTGGTCAGCGTCATTCTACAAAGGCGGATCAACTTTGCCGGAATACCAAGTTCATACATAGCTTCGTACAGTTTTCCTGTAGCAGCTTTGTAATCGACAAAAAGGTGGTATGTATCGATTTGCTTTTCGTGGGTCTTTTCCAGGATTTGGCGTAGCGTGAATATTTGGTCAGTTGTGGGCTTGCCTGGTCTAAACCCACACTGATAAGGTCCAATCAGGTTTTCAATAATTGGCTTTAGTCTTTCACATAATACGCTCGACAAGACCTTATACGCGATGGATAAAAGACTGATACCGCGATAGCTGCCTTAAAAGGTTCAGCGGATAGGCCATCTGCACCAGCGGCTTTATTAGTCTTCAGGCGGGAGATCGCCGTTCTAATCTCGTCTTGATTGGGGGGCGTACAATCTATACTATCTTCGACTATCATTACCTCCTGATCTTCAGTGGAAGAATCTGAGTGGAGTAGTGCTGAAAAGTGGTCTCTCCACATTTTGAGCTCACACTGCTTCTCAGTCACCAGATTCCCATTCTCGTCCTTGCAGGAGGGCAGCCCATTATTAGGCCCGTTGGTCGATCTTCTTACCCTCTGGAAAAACTTACGGGATTCACCATTCATCCTGCACATTTCGGTTCTATCACTCTCTTTCTGCTCCCACTGCCATTTTTTTCGCGTAAATAGTTGGTTTTCCTCCCTTCTCAGCCTCTTGTACCGCTCACTCGCAGCACGCGTTGTAACTGACTGTTTCGTTGCCATACGCGCAGCGTCTTTTTCATCAGTTGCTAAGCGACATTCTTCGTCGTACCATTGCTTATCCTTCTGCGGTTTTTGATAAGTTCAGTCATTGCAGCGATTTCCAGAGAATGGGAGATGTGCTTCCACTGCGCATCTGGGTCTTCGGGAGGGGGGGTATTCTGCTCCAGCAGGAGAGAGAGAGTTTCTGTCGATAGGACATTGATATCTCCGGTATTTGTAGCTTGTCAATATCCAGCTTTTGCTGTGTTCGGCTCCGTACGTTTTTCGCCCTGCTCAATCTCGTGCGAACTTTCGCAGCCACCAGGTAATGATCCGAGTCGATATTGGCACCTCGAATCACACGTACCTCCATTACACTAGAAGAGTGCCTGCCATCTATTACCAAGTGATCAATCTGGTTTTTCGTCCGTTGATCAGGAGATATCCAGGTCGCCTTATGAATGTCCATATGCTGGAATCGCGTGCTACTAACTACCATGTTCTTTGCAGCGGCGAAGTCTATCAGTCTTATTCCATTATCGGAGGTGGTATCACGTAGACTGTGATTGCCGATGGTTGGTCGAAAGACACTTTCCTTTCCTAATTTGGCATTAAAATCGCCTAGAATAATCTTAATGTCAGCGTTCATATATTTCTTCCAGGTGCTCATAAAATGTTTCTTTGACCTCATCACCTTTATGCTCTGTCGGTGCGTGCACACAATTTAACGAGATGTTGAAATATTTCGCTTTGATGCGAATTGTGGCTATGCAGTCACTCACTGGGTTGAACCTTGAAACTAGGTGTCGCAGTCTCTTGCCTATTATAAATCCGTTTTTATAATAAGTACCGTTTCTTAAAAAAGTTAATTTTCTTACAACAAATTGCCTTTTCTTAAAAAGGTACATTTGCTTTAAAGAGTACCTTTTATGTAAAACAAAATAACTTTTCTTGCGATAAGTACCTACTCTTAAAATTGTAGCAGTTCTTGAAAAAAGGACCAATTCTAAAAAAAATTCCCAGTTCTTAAAGAAAACATTTTCTTCAAAAAAAAAAATACCTTCTCGTAAAAAACACACCATTTCTTACAAAAATTGCTTTTCTTAAAAATACCTTTTCTTAAAAATAAAATAATACCTTTTCTTTTCTTTTCTTGTTATAATTAGCCTTTCTGAAATTAAGTTAATTTTCTTAAAAAATAACCTTTCCTAAAAAGAGTACCACTTTTTTAAAAAGTACCTGCTCTTAAAAAAGTACTTCTTTGTAAAAAAAAAATTCATATTCTTAGGCTTTTTCTTACAGAAAGTAATTCTTATTAAAATGGTACATTTTCTTAAAAAAAAACATTAGCTTTTAATAAAAGAAGTACCTGTCATTTAAGAAAGGACCTTTTCGAGAAAATAGGACCTAAAAAAGAGGACCTAAAAATATACTCTTTTTAATAAGAGTACATTCAATAAATAAAAAACTTCTTAGGAAAAGTTTATCATTTTACAAAAAGTATCTTTCTTAAAGAACCATTTAAATTATAGTATTTTTCAACGGGCGCCTTAGGCGTGTTGGAACTAGTATTTTAGCGAAAGAAACTTCGTTCCAACCGGGTATCCCCTGACACCTCATGTAATTTTCTTTTGTATAAAGAGTGATTAGTTTGCTCTAATACAGCGGCTAAGTTTTGTTTATACCAATTACTGTTCGGTAGTACCAGATATTTATAAAAATATAGTTTTTGGAAAAAATTTTGAAATTTTTCATTTGGACCAACAGAACTTCTTTGCTTCAGAAGCGTCCACTGAATATGATACACAGTTAGAAAGGCGGATCTGTTCCCCAATTTTGCGGTGTAACTTTTGCTGCCGCCCGATTGAACACAAACAAAAATGTGAAAATTTATTGAAAAAATTAAAAATTTTAGGGCCTAAACGTGAATAACTATGTTTTTCTCAACAGCTTTGAAAAAGTAGGTACGCAATTTAAAAGTTGATAAAATTCTCCTTAGAAGTTTGGTACCTTTTATACTAATCGGATTTCATTTGCCTGAGTTATTATAATCTGTTTATACCTGAATACTAATAAAATTCGCCTCAGTAATAGCCGCGGACCAATTTCAACCCTAGTCCATCCACCGGCTTGGTGAGAGTAAGGTGGTGGCTCTAGATATTTCCAAGGCCTTCGACAGAGTTTGGCATGAGGCACTCTTGTCGAAGCTGGCTGCTTTTGGTGTTGGTGATAATTTCACTCGATTTATATCGAGTTTTCTCAGAGATCGCACTATAAGAGTTGTTATAGATGGCATCTCTTCCGATGAACATAAATTAACGGCAGGGGTACCACAGGACTCTGTTCTTTCTCCTTCTCTTTTTCTTATTTTCATTGACGATCTCCTGGGTCGGACTGTGAACCAAATCTACTCTTTTGCGGATGACAGTAATCTCTGTCATTCATACTCATTCGACCACAGGCCAAATCTTCAAGAAATTAGTGATAAACTTCAATTAATGAATGAAACACTCAACCGCGATCTCGACGCCATTGTTGAGTGGGGTCGATTGAATAGAGTAAGGTGTTGATAGGGGACAGTAGAGTGTCCAGCTCTATGGCCTCCCTTGAGCATCGGCGTAATGTGGGTTGCGTGACACTGTTCTATCGGTATTTTCACGGTGCGTGTTACTCGGACATTCGTCAACTTATACCAGATGTGAGTACATTTGGCAGTAGTACGCGGCTTTCAAGGAACTCCCATCCGTTTACTATCTATTGGCCAGTCGATCGCACAACACACTACAGAGAAAATTCGTTCTTCAGTCGTACGGTCCGGTCCGTATGTGGAATAAACTTCCCGCAAGTGTATTTCCCGCCAATTGTGACATACAGCGATTCAAAGCAAATGTAAATAAGCACTACTCGATCTTTCCACCCTCCTCTACCTAAATTTCCGTCACCAGCACAATGCATTGCATTTATAGGGGGCATCCCCTGAGTGCCGGTCTTTTAAAAAAAAAAAAAAAATTTTGAACTTAAACCATTCTTGAAATATCTCGAAGTACAATATTCCAGCAGCAGTTTTTGTAAAATGAAATATAAAATGTTGGGGTAACGCAGGATTCGGTTTTAGTTTATTATGAGATTATCAAGTAGCCCTATAAGTCTGCAATCACCTGCCATTTTTTGTAGGCCAACTTATATTTATGTTTTTGATCAAAACACTGCAAGGTTTAATTGAGGTCCTACCTGGTACTAAACACTCTCTATTTACCATTTTTCCAGCAGACATAATAAATAAAGTAAACAGAATTTAAGGAACGATAACAAAAATTAATTAAATTTCAGAAAGTTAACGGAATCTGTCACTGAATGTAGCTGTCTATTTTGGTTATAAAGTACACGTGTGTACTTTGTTCAGTTTGGTGTTAACGGGCAACTTAAATACTAATTTAAATGACAAGTTTTTCACGCTGTAATATAGGTTGGCTATTAGATATTGGATCCAAACGATATTTGTCAAAATTCTGAGATGTAGAAATTTGAATAAATTCGCGATAAATGTGAACTGTGAACCACTGTGCGTTAGCCCGAAAATCAATAGGAAATCGTGATTGCAAACAGGTGTTAATTTAAGGACTTCAAAGATAAGACCTTCTCTCGAGACACGAAGTTCCAACTATATAAGACTGTTATACAATTTGACCTGCCTTGTGGCGCAGAATCGTGGGCCATATCGGATGCTGGTGTAACATCACTGGGAGTCTGCGAGAGAAAAATGATCTAAAATATATATGGTCCTACAATAGAGAATGGAGAATAACGACGACGGATGAACCACGAGCTGTATAATTGGTTTTCCTCCATCGACGTGTTTATGCGTAGAATTATGGTGAGTTTACACTAGCTAGGCCATGTCAGTAGATTAGAATAGAATGAACCAGCACGAAAGTTCTTCAAAGGCCTACTGGAAGGACATCGCAAAATAGGAAGACCAATACTTCGCAGGAAAGATCACATGGAATACTATCTGCGACAGCTTAGTGTTAGCAACTGGAGGAGAAAAGCTGAATATCGCGCCGATTGGAGAAACATGTTATCCTCATTTTGTAAGGCCTTTGACCCCTCTGTGTTGTTTGAGGTCACTTAGGTAAGTCAGTTTATTAGTTATTTGTCTCATAATAAACTTTACATGAATTGACATGTTAACTATCGGTTCAGTTCAGCAGGCAGACAGAAGGTCGTAAAAGGAATACGGTTCAGTGGTAGTCCGACGTTGAAATTAGTGATTCCCGACTTTAAATAAATAAATACAATATTTCCCCATTGCATCCCTTGCAGGGTCAAAGAGGGCTCCGCACAACCATTTCTATTTCTATACGTTTTATTGCGATCTTTAGTTTTACACCGGTCCCGAACTGGTTTTGAAAAGCTTTTTAGATGGCTTAGTACACGATAGTGTCGCTGCCATGAAACGATGTGACCGTGGTTGAATCAAATGAAATGTGGTCAGAGCGGGGATCGAACTCAGGTTCTCATGTGCAACAGTTCTGCTTGCTATCCATTGCACCATCGATGGTGCATAAATATATTTCCAAATGTGATATATAGAGTCTTGTCTGTACTATGGTTGCTAACAACCTATCCCATAAAAAGGGTCAGTATATGGAAAATATTTAATTTATCTCAAGTTGTTTCTCTATTTGCGTGAGCGACTAACAGTTTAATTTAAAGAAAAATGATGTGTTTCCTGTGGTTTCAGAATTCCATGGCTTCGTAAAATTTTCTTCTAAATAATTTGTTTTACTGACATATATTTTTTATATTAGAAATTCCTTGCTGCTGTCAACTTATTGCTTTACCGGACACAGAGAAAGCGGGTCCAATTATTTTACGATGTTCTAATGCGAATTCGGTTCGAAGTTAAACCGTGTCTGATGGGTCTGTTCCTAGGCATTAAATGTTTATCGCATTGACTCTCGGTATTAATATCATGTGGTGTAAGGAGTAGTCATGGTTGTCTATCTCCTCCATTCCACTTTAGTTTCAACAAATGACACTAATAAAAATAAAACAATATTCGCACTAATGAAGGGCAATTGTTTAACATGTCATGTTTTTATTTACCTTCTTTATTCCTGACACATTCTGGTCACCCATCCACCCATACTGTCGCAAACAAATGATGAACACCAGTTGGTGTACATAAGGATGGGTGCAATATTGACTATGTAAATGAGAGAGGATGTGTTTAATTTGGAGTGTCGTTATTTTAAAATGTAGTGGGGAATGTTTAGGATTTTGCATTTAAAATAATTTATATTAAAGTCAAATATTAATTTTTAGTTACAACCATTAAAATCTATAAAATGTAACTTTATTTAGCTTTTGGATATTTAAAAAATTCCCGTGTTCAATCTCTCCAAAATGCAGCTCTTTGCTTTCAAATTATTCGTATATATGCAGTGAATTAAATTGTCTCCTGTTTGCATATTTAATGATGGCGATGATGATGATGATGATGATGACGATGATGACGATTGTCTGTCCGTGCTACCAATATGTTACACTCAGTCACAATCTATCTACCTCTATATGTTGTTTTTTAATGCAGTTATATTCAACGAGCAAGTGGAAGGTCCTGTTGTGACCAGTCTATTCAATATGTTTTGCTCATGACATGGTCATTGCTGTTGAGAATACTTACATGGGCCAGAGGTGACTTTTATTCCACAGATATGTATAAATATAATATAGACAAGCATATATATATATATATATATATGTAGATATATATAACAATGAATACATACATTCGTTGTTATGTACTTATACATATATTCTGACAATTGTTAATTGTACAAGTGTAGGTTTATTGATTGCAAAAGTCCAATGATGTGATGGAAAAAATAGCACAGTACGTTGAATAATCAAATAATTCCAATTATTTGCAATAATGCCCTCCATGAAGTTACGTATGATTAATATAAATATAAAGATTTAGTTAATATTGATTATACGAGAATGTTAACTTTTACAGAATGACAAATCAAACATCGGTTCATGACACCACGAACACGAGAAGCTAGGTATCACATAGTGTTCTAGATAACCCAAATTGTTCTTTGATTTTACATAATACAAGAAATCGAATATATTGCGTACGATTAGTGTAAATAGACATATGTATTAAAATTTCTATTTCGAAAGCTGAAGACTCCAGTAATTCTTCGATAAGACAATATTCTATTTGGAGTATCTACATTACCTGAAAAATGGATATTTCAAAGCAGTACGAACATTATATGAAAAGCTAAGAATACTCCCGCGACAAACAAGAGCGTATAGCAAGCATACTAACTGGCTTAAGTGAATGCTTAGAAATGTATCATGAATCTCATTCTTAACCTTACTGAACCTATTCAAACTTTTCAGCCACGCTTTAATGGACACAAAATGTTCCTTGAATAGGAAAGAATTCCAATCATTTATGAGAATGAATTCAAATCATTATATACTCTATTAAGTTGCGTATGATTAATATAAATATGAAGCTTTATTTATTTATATAAATTTTTATGATACGCGAACGTTAACTTTCACAATATGAACAATTAAATATCGGTTCATGCCGACACGAACAGTAAAAGCTTCTATACATAGTTATTTAGATTATCTAAATTGCTCTTTGATTTTACATCATATATGGAATGTAATGTACGGAGTATGATTGATATAAACAGACAGATGTAGTGCGCTTTCTCTTTCGCAAGTTCAGGAATCCAACAACCTTACGATTACATGAAACTCAGTTAAGAGCATCTCAGCTAACCGAATTCGACTCATTTTTCCGAATCTATTTAATCCTTTAAGAACCGATTTAATGGACGCAAAACAAGCCTTGAATATGAAAAGAATTTCAATCATTTATAATATGGTCCTCCATCAAGTTGCTTTCTTAAATTTTTGAAGCTTTCTTAAATTTTGACAATACTCCATGCGAACGCTAGCAATTTTGTGGTGAACAATTTAACTTCGGTCTATCTCACCACGAACACTAGAAGTTATATAACACATAGTATTCCAGATAGTCCAAATTGCTCTTTCATTTCACATAAAATAATGAGTCAACTATATTGCGTATGATTAATATAAACAGACAGATATGGAGATGGGGAGATGGGGATGAGAAGTTCACCTGCTCTTTGATGAAACAGTATCTAGTTTGGAGTATCTCAGCGATCAAGAGCCTTACCTGCTAGCTTAAGTGCATGCCTAAAGGTGTGGCATGATTAACCTGACCAACTGGCTGTGATCAAAAATCAGGGGATAGGGGTTAACAAATCGGATTTTTCTTTGGTTTTAAATAAACAAATTAAATAAAGATACAAGTATTTAGTTCAAATTTGATTAAATATGCAAGGTGCCGCAAAGTTAAACATCCAATTTTGATTTGAAATAATTTTTTACTAAATAAAGAAAATGTTTTTGATTAATGGAAATCTTTTTTTGGATCTTTACAATTTTTCAGTTTAGTGGAAAAGACGATATCCGTCAAGAGGCTGCCTCCAGTGTTGCTACTAATTTTTGTCCCTTTCATCGCATTTCCCATGACTTTCCGCAAGATTTCCGATAGTAACTGTTCGTATTCCTGTCGAATATTTTCTTTAAGTTCTGCGATTGTCCGAAGCTTGTTGGCAAAAACCCGCAACTTAAAGTAGCCCCAAAGAAAGAAGTCTGGGATGATCAAATCGGGCGATCTTGCTAGTCATAGCAAATCGCCAAAACGGGATATAACGCCAAAACGGGATATAATGACGTAACCGCTTAAGTGGAAATGCGCCTCGACGCTCTTGATGATTTTCGACACAAAATCGTCCCCTTCGTTGCTGAGATTAAGGATGGCTTGACACACGCGATTGACGGTCGATTGACTGATACACTGTTTGCACTGTGTACGGCAACGTGTGTAAGTATTTCACTAAAATACATTGTAGGGCCCTTCTGGGGTTGCCAAATTGCATGGCCCGTCGTCTGGTTGATATTTAATCTTTCTCAGCGAGGTCGAAACAGTGCAAAAAGTTAAATTACCCAAATCGGCCCTCCTTCAAAAAATGTACTTAATATTAAAATCGACACCAAAGCTACAAATAGTAATCGATCATCCTCTTGTTTGCCTTAACTACTTTTGTTTGGGTACTGAACAATCTTAAGCTTTGAAATTTCGAATAAGTTAATTCGTTAATTTTTAGGATTTTTTTTGAAATGAACGCTAAAATAGTGATAATTTCACAATTTTGAGGGCGTGGCGCGACCCCTAAAAATTTTTTAAATTTTTTTTCTTATTTTCCCTTCGTAAGGATCCAAAACTACATCTCCTTCCGAGAGTAACTTTTTCAAATTAAAAAAAAGTATGTTTTCACTCCATTCTAATATATAATACGATTTATATCGCCATATGCAATATTTGTTGATTCTTAGTTCGTGCCTTTCCATCTATGACCCTGTCTTTTTGATTTTGTAAATTGTTTCTTATTAAAGCCTCCCAGCCAATGCTATTTTATTCAACACAGCTGCCAACTGACTGAAGTTGAGAATAACCATTGAATTCCTACACAAACGTATATTTACACTTCGTTAACATTTTTTATAACTGTGACAGTACCATTCGTCGTATTCATTCATTTTTCTGTGTGACGCTATTTTTCTATTTGAATTCTTGTTATCCTCGCATTTGTCATATATTGTCTTTTTATACACACACATACACACACACACACATTCACATAGATGAAATTCTTTATATAGAATACTGTCATATGACGCTTATTGTACAAAGACAGAATTGGGGAAAATGGAAATCGTCTGTTATTGTCGCTTCTTCGGGATGACGATATTTACTTTTGAAATATTTACATGGACTCTGAAGAGAAAAACTTCACTGAACAAAAGAATATACATATATCATGACATATAGACGATGAATTTCACTTATAGTATAAATAAATATGTTCTCTATATGAAATACAATGAATGAAACAACTCAAATAGAATATATTTCAAGTATAAATTTGACAGTTACTATGGAATGAAGATACGGCATACAGTAGAAATGTACATTGTACACTGATTAAAAACATACAATAGAAATCTAACATAATTATTATTAAGAATTTATTTTATATCACTTATACGTTCAATATCAATATCGCTCCTACGTTCAATATTTGATGTCGCTTATACGTTTAAGTATATACACTAAAAAATAATCAGTAAAAAAGCAATATATTTTAAATTTTTCGCAGTGTAGAAATATATTTTATCCGAAGAAAAAGGTGTCCTAGATCAAAGGTTATCCGTATTAGCAATGTTAATTGGTTATATGATAATCAATTGTATATTACTTATACGCCACATAGAACAATTATTGGGTATGACATATGAGAAATTTACATTTTTGTACATATGCTCGTATCGCTTATACGACCTGAGACACAATTTTACCAAATATTTGACAATATGTGACTTTATTTCTTGCGATAAAATATTTGTCTTAGTGTACATTTTCAGTTAGGCCGTACTGTAAAATAATTAGGTATTATAGGTATTGCGTATTATTAGTACTAATATATTTAATATTTCAGAGACTACTGTTTCAAGTTCGTTGTATATGTACTAACGCCAATTTATAGGTACCATAAAAAATTCCTTAGATTTAGGACACAAGACGTCATATGAATATGAGCATGCGAACATATGAATGCAAATTTGTTTGCCAAGTATTTAAAACAGTTAGATGTTAATACTGACTAAGTCAACTTGATTGTCCTAAAGGACAACGTCATTGTCCTGCCTACTTTTGGTGCCTATGATTACTACCTGGGGTAGTTACTTTGTGGTGGTACGCTTACAGATATGTAGATGAAGAGCAGGAGGCTATGGATACCATGTCGACGGTAAGCGGGAATATGCCAATCCATGGAGACTTGTGTGAGACCTTAGCATATCCGAAAGAGGTTTACCCATTATCCGACACCAATTAAGCATACTGATGTGATTTGGTGTCTGACGACGAACATGATATCATGGTGGGGGAGAGACCAGCAAATGTTGCGGTTTCTGAAGATCAACCTTCATTAGGTAGGTGCCTACGACAGGTACACACGGATAGGGAACTTAATACTTAAAACTCGTTCCTCCCAAACGAAATCTCAGATAACTGAAGTTCGTTTGGGGACTGTAGTAGGGAGAAACGAAATTTTGTTAAACCATACATGTGATTTCAGTTGGGAGAACGCAAAAGAGTTTGCAGCAAACGAGTTATGAAAAATATAAGCTGGGAAAAATGTTTGCGAGAATCGGA
The DNA here is from genome assembly GCA_963931995.1 of Phaonia tiefii. Taxonomy (NCBI): domain Eukaryota; kingdom Metazoa; phylum Arthropoda; class Insecta; order Diptera; family Muscidae; genus Phaonia; species Phaonia tiefii. The sequence continues at coordinate 162,987,731 of OZ008371.1, read as the reverse complement.
AAACGGTTCCACCAACTGTTGTTTCGGTTACAACAACCGAGTTGTAGTTGCTCCCAACTAAAAGAACCTTTGCGATAACTGAAAAATGTTTGCAAAAAATTAGAGCAGAAAAAACATTTGCGAGAAACGAAAAACGGTTCCACCAACTGCTCTTTCCGTTACAGCAACCGAGTTGTAATAAAAACTTTTATTTATGGCTTCCATAAGCTGTCTTTTGTTTTTTGTTTAAATTTCCAAATTTTATGTTTTTGGATTTACCCATAAAGTTTGTTTTAAAAATAGTTGGAATTTTTGTCTATTTTTTCAGTGTCTACTTGCACGTCTGTCTCAAAATGCATTCAAATAACAACTAAAAGCGTACAAAACTACAACGCGTCAATTGTCCATCGAAGATATATTGACAAGGTAGATGGTAGATGCCGTCGGTGGTGCAATGGTTAGTATGCGCGCCGCTTGTACATGAGATCCTGGGTTCGATCCCTGCTCTGACCACCTTACCATTTTTTTCGGCGGCGGTCACCTCGCATAGTGACGGCGACCCTATCGAGTATTTAGCCATGAAAAACTTCTCAAATTACCGTTAGGAACCGGTGTAAAACTGTAGGTCCCAATTAGTGAGTATAAAACTACAAAGCGCCCAGCTCACTGGTTGTGAGAAGCTCTCCCAAATTCCATCATGGGATGTAATGGGAAACCATGTATGTATGTAGATGCATTAAAGTGTGTGATCACTTTTAAGTGTATGCGAGTGGTTAATATCGCGTATACAGTCGACAGAATGAGAGAAATTTACGATCTTCGTAATCTGTGCTCTCATTAGGAAATGACCAATATCAGTTATCGCAAACGTTTTTTAAATTTGCGGCAAATGAAATTTTGTATGCGTTTGAGGCAAACTAGAACTCGTTTGCAACAACATGGTACACACTTGCGATATACGCCTTTATTTGGGAGAACTACATGAACGGTTGCGATTAATAATTGAATACAAATCAATCAAAGTATAAACGTTTTTTTCTTTGCTTGTACACATAGTATATAACTGTCTTGGGTATCTATGGTAGATAACTATCAGGCTATCATGAGGGTCAGCAGCTGGCGGATAGCTGGCCTATATGTGGGAGAGGTGCGAGGAATTAACACTCCCCGACCAAGAGGGGCAGAGTCTAAGGACATACAATAAAAGGGTTCAAATATCCGAATATGATGCTGCGGCATGACAAAGTGATGTCGTCATGTATTAAGTATCTTACCACAAGGGGGAGTTGAGTAAGGAAATTAAATCCTCAGCCACAGTGGGCCCAGCGCCAGTTACCCAAGTTAGAAGCTATGCATACCATACATCCTGTTCGTTTGCTGTCTGGAACTCAGACTGTATTTTAGCGGTACCTCATTGATACTTGGGTCCTCCGGTGCATAACAGGCTCTCGGCCAAGTTCTCACCATGCTACTGGGGTTTATTACATGGAAGACAACAAATTTAAAAAAAAAATCAGCAGAAAACTACAACACGCACGGAAGCATGACAGATCGCTAAGTATAGAGTTGGCGAAACCCGTACGGTGCCAATATGACAGTGTTCACTAATATTCGCTCATGGGATGTAATGGGAAACCATTTTTTCCACTAATATGGACGTATATGAAACACAAACTGATACATATCAGGTCTAGTGTTGCAAATCTTCGAACAAGTTAGGAGGCACATCTGAAACGAAATGAGCGACTACCTGAACGCGTGTGGCGTTGTAAATGTGACACTGTACCAGTAGCACGTACAAAGCCCCATCTGCTACCTGCCAAGAGGAAATGTAACGGTTGCCAATAAGCCTTCAGTATTATCAAGAGAAGTGGTGATGTAGACCAGCTGATACTTTCTGGTAGACATAGAGACTCTCTTAAATAGATTCGTAATAGTCGCATAACAATACTCGCATAATTGACAATCAAGATAATATAAATACAGCAGCTTCCAGATTGGAACAGGCGTAGACTTGGATTCGCTTTGCCGTTAAACAGCCACATCCTAAGATGGGTGAGATTGCAAGATGAAACTCTGGCATTGGGCGATTTAGTGAGTTTGTAAAATACAAATATGTAATGGCGGTTATCGACAAGGGATAGGAAGACGGAATCATTCCGGAGCAAAAATGGAAATATGTTGTGTATGCATTAACCGCAATATACGAGGTTGCTGTTTATATTTCTGGTCCAGCAATAACAAAATACAATCATTTATCATTGGAAATGGTTTTATTATTTTTTAAAATATTCTCCGTGAAAATGAAATCTGCATGCGCTTAAACCAATTTTCGAAGCAATTTTTCCACTCCAATTGAGACACCTCCAAAACATTGTTTTTAGAATGCTTCAACAGATGCTTCGAACGTCGAAAATCGTTGACCACGCAGTCTTTTCTTGATTTGAGAGAAAACAAGAAGTCATTGGATGCCAAATAAGCGCTGTACGGCGTTGACCATCAATACGACATTTTGGATGCTCAAATTGCCCATTGTTTCAACTGAGAGCTCGCATTGTCCTGAAGCAAAATGATATGTATTCTCTTATTTTTGTCCTTATTTCTTCGAAGACTGTTGACAAACAGATTGTAGTATACCACTCCGAGTTGACTGTTCTACGTTCTTTTGAAAGAAATGTGCCCACACTACCTGTTATACCGAAAAAATCGATCATTTGCTTCGATGTGCTTCTTCCACGCACAATCATTTGCTTCGATGTGCTTCTTCCACGAACAAACTTTGTTGGATTTATCTCGTCTTGAAAGACCCATACGATCGATTGCTGTTTTGTTTCGGCCTCATATGCATAGATCAATGATTCGTCACCTGTGGTGATGTTATACACTGCATTTGAGTTACCGCGGTTGTATTTTTTCAACATTTCCTTGCTCCAATCGACACGAGCCTTTTGTTGAGCATTCGTCAAACAATATGGGATCCAACGAGAACAAATCTTTTTCACGGCCAAATGAACACGCAATATCTTTTTGATGCTTGTCGTACTAATACCCACGGAAACGTCAATCTCACGGTATGTCACATGTCGGTCTTGCTTTATCAGTTCACGCACAGCGTCGATGGTTGCCGGCGAAACAACCGAAGTTGGACGACCTTCACGAAATTCATCCTGATTAAACTCTTGGTGGGTTTTGACTGTGCTTCATCACCAAAAGTCAAAACAAGTTGAGTGTTGCACTTTTGTCTCGATAATCCACGTCCTAAATCGCAAAAACCCATCTCACGAAAATTTTCAGGCATAATTTCATTTTTTTACTGAGATGAATTTTAAATACAACAAATAGTGCTCGTAAGTAAAAACGTTCTATGTATGTTAATGCTAAGAAATTTCAAACATTTCAAACTTTACAATGGTGGGTCCAGTTTGCATCTGGTAACATTAGTATTGCCAGGACCCTTCTACATATGTACATTCCGATTCGAAAGGAGATGTTGGAGCATCCTCCATTGTACCGCGTAGCGGGGTTGTTCCAAATTCAGGCTATATTGGTAGCGTTTAGGGTTGAGCGGTCGGTAGATGACTATAGTGCAGCTCTATACAAGTGGGTGAGATATGGCCGGGGGCAGCTCCTAGGTTGCAAAAATGTCGAAAACTTTGAAGCCAGGAATTGACTAGAAATCAAATGAGTATAGCTTTCTAAAGTATTTGAACGTTAGGAATAATTACGTTTCTGAAAATTGTAAGTCTGATTTGTGGTGTACTCAACAAAAATTAAAAAAAAATATCTATTTTTCCATTCAAGAAGTCGCTCACGTGGCGTATGAGTAATATTGTACATAGTATAGCACTTACTCTGTGTGTAATTTTTTTCGACATGGAAATGTAAACATATAGCGACACCACTATGTCATAAAATACCAGAAAAAAGTGACCCTGGTCTCCCAGTTTTGCCCAAAGTCATGCATTTTTGTTTATGGGCCCCCAAAGTTTTGGGGCCTCGGTGTAATTTTTGCAAAAAAGTTATCATTTTGTCAGGCTCATATCTTGCAAATCGTTCGGAATTTTGACTAACTCACTGAGGGAAAGTTGTAGCTTTTGTCATAAAGAATAAAAATTGTTAACATATGAAAAAACTTCATCTTCAAGGTCAAAATCGCAAATAACTTTACAAAATCGATTTTTTTTACCTTTTTTCCCTGTTCAGGTCCATAGGTGGCAAACCGTTCAAAATTCAAGGAAACAATCAAGGAACAAGGAATTTACCTAAGATCTTAATAAACAACTTTCTAGAACACATGAACATCCTAGGAATGATTCTTAACACCGTTTAGGTAGCCGCAAAAGTGAAAAATGTCCTGTGTGTCCAAGCAGCTCACTACTTCCACGCAGTATGTCCTGGGCAATGGCTTTTCGGAAACCTCCGTTAGCTAGCTAGAGTGAGAAGGCGAAACAAATGAGCATCAAATCAGGTATAGTAGGTGACTGATGTCACTGAAGCTCATCAAACAATCGGGCATATTCTTTTGTCCTTAGAAGGCGGATGAGCCAAACATACGGGCCAACGGCGGATAGAAACTAAAAGAAGAAAATCCAGGTTCAACATATCGCATCCTGGTCAGCGTCTGATCCATAATGGGCGGCTGCAATCAAATATCCTGGCAGTAGGTAAAATGCAAAAACCCGGTGGGCTGGGTTTGCCTCCCGCCACCGTTCATAATGGCAGTGAAAATACAAAAACGAAACAGAAAACATAAACAACCCCTATTTGTTGACGACCCCCGCAAACGTTATAAGGACCACGATTTACGGATATGCACTTGGAATGTAAGAACTCTATATAGATCCGGTGCAAGTATCCAACTGGCAGATGTCCTCGAAAGTTATAAGGCTGACATTACCGCTATCCAGGAAATGCGATGGACAGGACATGGCTGCACAAGAAAAAGAAACTGCGATATATACTACAGTTGCCATGAAAAAAAACATGAATTTGGTTGTGGATTTGTAGTTGGCAAAAGACTGCGACATCTAGTCTCTAGGTTCAATCCTGTGAGTGAACGAATAGCCACAATCCGCATAAAAGCGAAATATTTTTATATTTCCCTAATTTGTGTGCATGCCCCGACAGAAGAGAAAGATGATGATGCCAAAGACATATTCTATGAGCTCCTAGAGGAAACGTATGACCGCTGCCCTGGCCATGACATTAAGATTGTACTAGGAGATTTTAATGCCAAAGTAGGAAGGGAGAATGTGTTTAATCCAACTATTGGCAATTTCAGTCTTCATGCTGACAGTTCCGACAACGGTATGAGACTGATTGACTTTGCCGCGGCAAAAAACATGGTCATCAGTGGCACAAGATTCCAGCATAAAGACATCCACAAGGCTACTTGGGTATCCCCTGATCAAAGAACTAGGAACCAAATTGATCACGTGGTAATTGATGGAAGGCACTCATCCAGTGTAATGGACGTACGAGTGATCAGAGGAGCTAACATCGATTCTGATCACTACCTGGTAGCAGCAAAGGTTCGCACAAGATTAAGTAGAGCGAAAATCGTACGAAACCAGACGCAGAGGAAGCTGGACATCGGAAAGCTGCAATTACCAGAGGTAGCCACAGCCTACTCAAGGAAGCTCTCGCAACTTTTGGCACAGAACCCACCCCCTCCCGATGACGATCCTGATGCGCAGTGGAAACCCATTTCCGACTCTATAAAAACTGCCGCAACAACCGTACTTGGTTTCGAAAAACCGCTTCGCAACAAACCGTGGTACGATGAAGAGTGTCGCATAGCAAATGACGAAAAGAACGCTGCACGTATGGTAATGCTTCAGTCAATTGCAACGCGAGCTGCAACTGAGCGGTATAGGGAGAAGAGAAAGGAGGTAAACCGTCTCTTTAGGAGTAAGAAACGGCAGTGGAGAAAACGCGAGAGTGAGAAAATTGAGACATACAGATGGAAGAACGAAGCCCGAAAATTCTACCAAAAAGTTAAAAACGGAACTAATGGACATGGTTCAGGGCCCCCCTTCTGTAAAGACAAAGACGGAAATCTCGTCGCAGATGTGCAGAGCATGTTGGGAATATGGAGAGAGCATTTCTCCGCGCTACTAGTACCTGAGATATCCGATGACGATGGGACAATCGATCACAATATGGACGACGACGTCGATTGCCCCCCTCCTAACCAAGACGAGGTCAGAACAGCTATTGCCCGGCTTAAGAACAACAAAGCCGCAGGAGCCGATGGATTACCGGCGGAGCTGTTTAAGGCTGGCGGCGATGAGCTGATAAGGTGCATGCATCAGCTCATTAGCAAAATTTGGTTAGATGAATGCATGCCCGGCGATTGGAGTCTCAGTGTACTATGTCCCATATTTAAAAAAGGTGACCCGAGTATTTGTGCCAAGTACCGTGGAATAAGCCTTTTATCCATAGCATATAAGGTTCTATCAAGTATAATGTGCGAAAGACTAAAACCAATTATCGCTGACCTGATTGGACCATACCAGTGTGGCTTTAGGCCTGGAAAATCGACAACTGACCAGATTTTCACGCTACGCCAAATCCTGGAGAAGACACACGAAAAACAAATCGACACCTATCATCTATTTATCGATTATAAAGCAGCCTTCGATAGTCCGATACGGGAGAAACTCTATGAAGCAATGTCTGAGCTTGGTATTCCTGCAAAACTCATACGCCTTTGCAGGATGACCTTGACGAACACCAAATCCGCAGTGAAAGTTGGTAAGGATCTTACCGAACCTTTCGAAACTAAGCGAGGCCTCAGGCAAGGCGACACCCTATCGTGCGATCTCTTTAACATCTTAATGGAGATCATTATGAGAAAAGCTGCAGTCAATATGAATAAAACCATCAGCAGCAAAAGTCACATGCTGCTCGCGTATGCTGATGATATAGATATCATTGGGCGCACAATTAGAGAAGTTACTGCGGTTTTTTCGAGAATTGAGAAGGAGTCAGCAAAAGTGGGTCTGACGGTGAATGAGGACAAGACAAAATTAATGGTTTCAACGAACAGAGCCTCCACGCGATTAGACCAAAGCGTGAACGTTGATAACCGTTATAACTTCGAGGTAGTGGACGAATTTATATACCTCGGATCTGCCGTGAACAAAAACAACAACGTCAGCCTTGAGATCAAACGGAGAATTGTGCTTGCGAATAGATGTTATTTTGGGCTAAGCAAGCACTTTAGAGATAAAGCCCTCTCTCGAGTAACAAAAGTCCAGCTGTACCAGACTCTCATTCAACCTGTCTTGCTTTATGGCGCAGAATCCTGGGTCCTATCGCAAGCAGACGAAACATCTGTAGGAGTCTTCGAGAGAAAAATACTCCGAAAAATTTATGGCCCTATAGTGCACAACGGCGAGTATCGGCGACGCATGAATCATGAGCTGTATGAGCTTTATCCTGACATTGACATAGTTAAGCGGATCAAGATAACGCGATTGCGCTGGCTAGGCCATGTCAGTAGAATGGATGAAGATGAACCAGCGCGAAGACTTTTCGAAACCGAACTCGAAGGAAGACGAAAAATAGGAAGACCAAGACTCCGCTGGAGGGATCAGGTTGACGAATCCCTGCGTACACTTGGTATTGCCAACTGGAGAGATAAAGCAAAAGATCGAACTGGTTGGCGAAATATGTTATCTTCGTTTTGTAAGGTCCCTGACCCCCTGGGGTTGTCCGAGACCGGATAAGTAAGTAAGTAAGTAAGTGTAAATTTTAAAACATGGAAATATAACCATATACGGACTCCTCATGTGATAAAAAACAAAAAAAGGCCCGTGTCTCCCAGTTTTGCCCAAAGTCATGCACTTTTTTATGGGATTTGGGGCCTGGGTGTAATTTTTGCAAAAAAGTGATCATTTTGTCAGGCTCATATCTTGCAAATCGTTCGGAATTTTGGCTAACTCTCTGATGGAGAGTTGTAGCTCTTGTCATGAAGAATAAAAATTGTTAGCATATAAAAAAAATTCATCTTCAAGGTCAAAATCGCAAAAAACTTTAGAAATTCGATTTTTTTACCTTTTTCCCTGTTCAGGTCCATAGGTGGCAAACCGTTCAAAATTCAAGGAAACAATCAAGGAACAAGGAATTTACCTAAGGTCTTAATAAAACACTTTCTAGAACACATGAACTTCTTAGGAATGATTCTTAACACCGTTTAGGTAGCGCTTAGGTAGCCGCAAAAGTGAAAAATGTCCCGAAAATTTTTTTTAATTTCACTGTGTGTAAATTTTAAATCATGGAAATATAATCATATACGCACTTCTCTACGTGATTAAAGACCAAAAAAAAAAAAACACCCGTGTCTCCCAGTTTTGCCCAAAGTCATGTACCTTTTTATGGGCCCCCAAAGATTTGGGACCTCGGTGTCATTCTTGCAAACAAGTGATAATTTTGTCACGCTCATATCTTGCAAATCGTTTGGAACTGTGATTTACTCTCTGAGGGAAAGTTGTAGCTCTTGTTCATATGTTCTGGAAAGTTATTTATTGAGATCTTATCCTTGAATTTTGAACGGTTTGAAAAGAGGTAAACAAAATCAAATTTTAGAAAGTTTTTTGCGATTTTCACCTTGAAGATGAGGTGTTTTTGATTACATACATATGTTCACAATTTTTATTTTCTATGACAAGAGCTACAACTTTCCCTCAGAAAGTAGATCAAAATTCAGAAGGGGTGGCAAGATATGAGCCTGACAATATGATCACTTTGTTGACAATGACACCGAGGCTCCAAATCTTTGCGGCCCAAAAAACAAGTCCATAACTTTGGGCAAAACTGAGAGACACGGGTCTTTTGTTGTGGTCTTTTATCACGTAGTGGTGTTCGTATATGATTATATTTGTTCGTGTTGCACTGTGTTATACGCGAATATTAATATTTTATATATTATTGAGTAGAATAATGAAAAATCTGAACGCAAGATAGACATCCTGTGCATATCGCAGAAATTTGAATATAATTTGAATATAATAAAAGAAGTTCGTTAAGTGCGTAAAGTATAATATTTACATTCACCACATTTTTTTGCGAACATCTATAACAAAAAATGATCCGAAATTTATTGTATTTTTGGAAACTAATTCTATAGTTGCGAAAACAATTGAGAAACAAATTTAAATTTAATTTATTTCTACAAAAGAATACAAAAGTTTGCAACATGGAAAGTTTTTTTTCATTTAAGGCATAACTCAGATATCAGGATATATTTTTAATGTTTGATGTGGGCTATATACATTGGAGCCAAACTAAAGGATATTATAAACAAGGACATTAACAGTGAACGTTTAAAGTAAATGTACTAGTTGTGTAATATAAATTTAAACTGAAGGTAACACTGTAGAACAAAATTAAACTTTTTCGAAAATTACAAGGTTCGGACAACGGCATCTGGTAGATGGGTTAAAACAAAGGTTTACGTGTATCGGAGTTTTGAAGGTTTATATATTTACATATTGTGGTAATTAAAGTGAGGGGGGGGGGGGGGGGGGTTACAGTTTTCCCCTGTTATACATTCTTATGATTAATGGACATACCCTTTTCAGCAAAAGGGGCATACAAGACCCATATATTGAGGAGCTATAGGGTTAAAATGTTCCACAAAAGTATTTCTCGTAAATTTTTACACAAAATTGCTGAAGTCGTGCTATACCTAAAATGTAAGGATCACACGGTCTCCTTTGTTGATTCATCATAAGAATGTACAAAAAGGGGGCAACTTCAACCCCCCTTTAATTACCACAAAATGTAAACGTTGTCAGAACGTTGAATTTTTTTGTGCGCTCAGTGTAATCAATGTTAGTTTTAACCCTGCTGTTAGGTTAGGTAAATATACGAATGTTAGGTTAAGGGACCATTTGGTCCATGCTGCAATTTTCATACACAATATCAATTTAATATTATTTTTCGTATATATTTCGGTTCAGTAATTCCCCCAGATTATTATTATTATTATAATTATTTTGTTTTCTGAAAATAATTATGAAGAAAATCAAAAAAACTATTCTATGGACCAAATGGTCCGTTAATCTGAAATTTGTAATTTCCTATTTGACTCCGTCCTGTTTCGAGTTAGAAAATTTAATTTTTGCTCATACCATTGCTTTATCAGAAAGACCACGTGAGCTGACAAATGAAGTCAGTATATATCACCGCCCAAAACTTGCAAAGGAAACCAGCTAATATTTGGACCACATGGGCCTAATCTAACTGCAGAATTAATAACGTATGATCAGATTTTAAATTATTATTTCATAAAATGTTAATTTATTCATTCACAAGATTTACGTCTGATTCAAGAAGTTCATCGCATTTTTTTTAAATTCCATTTTATGAAATTTTCGAAATTTAGGTTACTGCGCTTTTTTGCGTTACTTTTTATTGTTAAAAGTTTCTATGAAAAATTATATAGTTCCTTACGTAGTTACACAAATTATCATGTAGATATATAAATACCCAATAAAAATATACATTTTACCACAAAAGTTATACCAAAACATATTTCCATAAATCTCAATGTTATGAGTTTTAATCTGATGTTAAAAAATCCCTTTAATATCCCCATCAGCATGAAGACAACATCTACATAAGCTGGTGAAAGTTCCAATCCATTTTAATATTTTTGTTTGTTCATAATCTAGTGATGCGGAAGGCAATGGGTGAATTTTTTTAAGGTAATAAACGAGACAAGTATGGACAATTTTCCAGATATGGAATGGCATGGGTGTTATAGGATAGATAGTTTTTGATTATATCGTTATTTAAAATGCAAAAAGGCGTAACTAACCAAAAATTCGAAATCGAGTTTTTGATTGATTGTTATGAATGCCATTAAAACTACATGTCTTGAAAAAATTTACACTTCTGCGATCAAAAATCTGTCTGTGTGCTTAAAGTGAAATTAGTAAACACATCGTTAAAAATATTTATAGTTTTCATTTTACAAAGTTTTTAGTTTCTCCTGTAAAATTATGGTATTGCTAGTTACGCCTTTTTGCCTTTTAGCTAATGATATACACTTTTCTAAATTGTATGCAACGTTTGCAATTTTTAAATTTAATGCAATTTTTGTTTGTGCAAGTGGCAACTCTGAAATTTGGCAACTGACACATATGTTTATTCCGATTATTAAAAAGAGAGCGCTTTACGAAAGTGCAATGAATTAGAATTGCCAAAACTTATAACAAAAATTGCCAAAATTATACTGAGACTGCTCGCAAACGTCGAAGAAATTTGAGTCGAGAAATTGCAAGTAATGTGTCAATCATTCGAAGAGTGTTAAACAAATTTGAAAAAACTGTCCCGGTTATGGACAGTAAGACTGCTGTGCGTAAACAAGAGTGTCGCAGAAAACCCGAAATCTTCAAATCGGCGTCGTTTTCAACAAATTCGAAATTCACGATGCACTACGAAGAGAACTTTGACAAAAGACCTCCACCCTCATGCGTACAAAATTCAGCTTACTCAGGATCTCAAACCAGCAGGCCATGGAAAGCGCCGGCAATTCGTTCAATGGGTAGTGAAACAAAGTGAACCCAACCCCAATTTTTCATAAAAAAATCATCTTCTCCGATGAAGCGTATTTTCATCTGAGTGGCTTCGTGCATTCACAAAATTGTCGAATTTGGAGGCTCGTGTACTCTATCTCGTGTAATCTATGAGAAACAAAAACACACACACACAGAAACTGTCTGGTGCAGACAAGGCCGTATTCAGGGAGGGGGATGAGGGGGATCAAACCCCCCCCCCGAAATGATTGAATTTTTTTATATAAATAAATATATATTTTTAGCAGCATAGAAAAATCTTATCGAAAGATGTTGAAGAAAAGCTGGAGGTTTTATTTTGAAAAACGCTTACCTATAAAACTTGCACAAATCATAGAATATAAATCAGTGACGGCCAACATTAGAATTCCTATACTCGCGAGTATAGGCAGTAAAATGCTGCTTGTGCGACGCTGACACATGTACACAATAAACTTGTTTTTGTGTTGTTGCTGTTCAGCACTTGTTCAGGCAATACCTCGCCGCGTAACTGTTTGAGTACACTCAAATCCAAATGTTTGTGCTTGTGCGACGCTGACTCATGCACACAATAAACTTCTACTTGTGGCTTCGATCGGCTGGTGGTTCGTTGTTATTGTGTCGAAGTTATTTAAATGTTGTTATTATCATAATTAATAAAAAAAATATAAATATGTAAATAAAAAAGATCAAATAAAAAAAAATATATACTTTGCCAGTTACTACGTGCTCATCCGAACGTTCATTTTCAACAATGAAGAGATTAAAGACGTATCTTAGAAATTCGACTAGCGAGAGTAGACTCAATGGATTGGCATTAATGTCGGTTCATCGCCGAATTAATGTGCCGACTGAAGAAGTCATTGATTTATTTGCTGCCCAAAAAGCACGTCGGCTCAATTTAATATTATAAAAATATTGTATACGTACCTATACATAAATAAAATTTTCTACACATAAGATTATATGAATATTTATTTTTAAAGTTGAACCCTGTCTTGCTTTGGGGGTTTTGAAATCTCGGGTTTATGTAAATAAACCAGAAATATTTCCTGAGCTCAAATCCCACATCCAACGCGTCATCGGTGAGATAAAGCCACATCTCTGGAAAAACTCACGGAAAATTTCATGAAATGATAAATAGCCTGTCATCAGGCACGTGGTTGCCGTTTGACGGATGTTTTATTGCACACTTTATTGGAACGTTTCTTATTTTAAATCCGATAAAATAATTACAACTGTCGCAAAAAGTGCGTGTTTTTATATTAAAATGAAAAAGTGCAGTCGTACTGAGACACATTTTATATACATTTTGCAGGTAGGCTATTAATATTACTTATACGCATTGACACACATGTAATTGGTGACGTATGATTGTGTTTTAATTATTACACTTTCCCGTTGATGGAAATAAAGTAACAAATCTTTAACACATGAATTCGAGAGGTTTACATTTATTAAGACGACATAACATTTTGGCATACTGTTTCAAGTTTATGTGGATTAAGGATAATCGTAAGAATGTTCAGGAAATCAGTACCCGTATGATTTAAGACAATGCGTAGTTGCTTCAAAGGCAAAGGCCATAGGTCTGGAAAGCTTGCAAATTTAAAATGTATATTGAAACAATATGCGATGCAGTAGGATGTACTGGAACATTTTTTATTACGGGGGTCGCAACAAATATTAATTGAAGAGCTGATTACCGGAACATCAACCTTTTTCTATTCGAGGGACTTAAAGTCCGCTCCCGCCCATTGAGGTCCCGATTAGTAGTATATTTGGGTCAAAAGTGGAGTTCAAACGACGTGCAATGACGTGCAGAAATATAAAAATATATTTTCAAAATTGTGATAGAGTACTTTTTTGCTGCCGTGAAAAAAAATGCTTTGTCAAAAATTTTAAAATGTATTTCTCTAGTTATGATTATCTAGAAAACCATAAATAAAATTTTTTTTTGCTCAACCTTTTTTTGAAAGCTTATAGGGTAAAGTATTTTTCCGAATTTGTTCAGAATCTTCGGAAGTGGTTTCGAGCTCTCAACCAAGTCAATTTCCTGGGTATTCCGGGTGTTTTTTGAATTTTACTTAAAACTCGGTCAATAACCGCGATTGTTAAGCTAAACGCCCAACCATTTATTGTGTATACACAAACCACCAGTTTTGGGAATGATTTTTCTCAATAAGGTACCACGTATTAATTTTTTCGTAAATTTTGGGTATATTTTGTAAATGACGCTTTATATCTTTTAAAATTCCTATGAAAATTTATAGAACTAATGATGCACCTTAAAAGACGTAGAAATTCTTAGCAATATTGTTGAGAACAATTTTGAATTTGCAGATACTGTTCCAGAGTTATGCCACTTTAAAAATCTTTAGCCATTGTATGAACCTAATAATATTATATACTGTTTGTCTTTTTGCATCGGATTTGCTTTAAACGTTGTATTATTGAAAAAATCTACATGCGCTAAGTAACGACAATGAATTACACGCAGCAAAAAATGGGCCGGCAACATATTGCTGGAACCATATATATGATTGCTTGCAAAAAAGGAAAAAGAAAACAAAATTGGGACACCCTACTGTACAGTGGCGAATATAGACAATAGATGAACAATTATTTATATTTTGTAATCCGATTTTAATGCAGTTTCGCAGATCCATAGCTGACGCTGAGATTTTCACGGTCATAGTACCAAATCTAATAGGGTTTGCACTGTAGGGCAGCTCGTGTTTAAGCATTTCTCCTAATTTTTTCGATTGTTTAGATTTTAATCGAAGTTAGTTCGTAGACAAATAGCTGAATTGTTGTTAAGTTTAAATGCTACATTTCTGATGGAAGCGGCATAGTGGGCAAACGAAGGGACCTTCTTCGGATGTACTAATTGTTTTTCAAGCCGCCAACATTGTATTGCTCTCCGACTGAAGATAAAATTGATCTGCAAACTTCAATAAAACAACTACGCAATACGCTTGTACCTCTAAGTAGATTTTTTAATTTAGCGTTTAAACTTTAGCTCGTTCACAATTCCAATTTCATGTGATTTAAAACAGCCGAACTATTTCCTCCCAATGATCCCACTGTCCCCGAGTGGGAGTTGATTTTATTTAAATAAAACCATAAAATTCACGTAGGATGTTGAATATATTTGCCAACACACATTAATTTGAAAAATTAGAAAAAATTTGGGGATGTCCTTTTTAGATTCTTTTTGAAAGAATGCGCACAGCTCACTGGTTGCGAGAAGCTCTCCCTACGTGGGATGTAATGGAAAACCATTTATTTTTTTTATTTAGGCCACAATAGTTCGTGTTATTCGTGACGTACGGCGAATAGGTCGAAAAGTGACCCAAAATTGGACATCGAGTATGCGCTTCATCATGAAAAGCCGCGGTAGCCATATGGCCGTAATATTTTTCAAATGCTGCCATGTATTCATCTTTTTCTTTATTAAGATTTAATTTTTTGTATTATTTTCGTACAATTTCAAATTCTATCGCGGTTAAAAAAATTACTTTATATAAAGTAATTTTGAATCTTGTTAAATTTTTACTACAATGCATATTTAGATTTAACTACCAATATATTGGCACATGTATTAATATTACTCATACGTAATGAATGTCATATATTTAAATGATGTTTTTGATCGCATGCGGGAGTTTGACCCAAAAAACGGGGGGTTGTTTTGTTTTTAACAAATGTGTTAACTGTTAAGTAAATAAATATATACAATTTGCAGATAGTTAAATTATTAGTAGGGACATAAATATTGTTACTAAACTGAACATACCCATTAGAATAGTAAAATTGAACATACCCTTTTGAAAGTTAACCTCTATGGCGTTAGTCAGATACGGGAATTTGAAATTGTGTTAATTTTCACCATTGAGTGGTCAGATAAGGAAACCAGTATTACAGTTATAGTACTTTTTAAGTGTGGAAAGAAAAAATAAACGATATTTTCAAAACGCTCCGCCCGCTCGGCATTAGTCGCATGTTCGTCTACAAGTGCACACAATTGTTCGAAGAGACTGGAGATATAAAAAACCGGGCAGCCCACGTACCGTTCGGACGCAGTACCCGTCAAAGCAAGAAATCAACGAAATGCTCTCCGGAAACAGAAAATCATGGCCCGTGAGATAAAATGTCTATTTTCAATCCCAAACTCAATATTGGCAAATAATAGTCACTGCAAAAATTTCATTGTGTTCTGTAAAGATTTACGGCAGTTATCGTGTTTACCAGCCAGCGAGCCAGCCAGCCAGACAGACGGACATGGCTCAATTGTCTTAAAAAGTCCTAAAACGAATTTCGTCCAAAGATACTAAGGGTCTAACATGGCTCCTTCTATGTGTTACATTTTTTTCGTATTAAATGATATATTCCCCCATCCCTATGGGTAAGGGTATACAAATTAACAAACAAAATGATAGGGTTTATACACGATCATCTAAAGAAGCATCTAAGCTCATCTCACGGGTCGAAAAGGGACATCATCCAGCTGCAGTCATGGTTTGGTGGGGTGTCTCTTATGATGGGGTAACTGACTTGCATTTGTTTGAACAAGGGGTCAAAACATCGGCCAAAGTTTACGAAGAAACCGTTTTGGAAGCAGTTGAGAAGCCGCTTAACAATTCCCTGTTCCAAAACCAGCCGTGGACTTTCCACAAACCAGGTTTCTTTTATTTGCTCGGAAGAATGGCCCTCTGGCAGTCCTGATCTGAACCCTCTGGATTACCAATTGTGCACCGTTTTAGAGGACATGGTCTGCCACAAAAGATACCCCAACATTGATTATCTTAAGTCAGCTCTGGTTCGTGCTGTAGTCAATTTTTCAATGGATGAGGTGCGTGCAGCTATTGATGATTGGCCAGTGTGACTTAAAGCGTACGTGAAGGCCAAGGGCGGACATTTTGAATGAAACTTGGCTTTTTGTATACAAAACATATGAATAAATTTAGAAAAAATATTTGGTCCAAACTCGTTCAATAGTTTTTGATTTATAGACAAAAATATAAGTAACAGTATTTATGTCTCTACTAATATATTTACAAATAAAATATATATTATTTCGATTTACTAACATTTATTTTAGTCGTCTATATATTTTTATATTATTTTCTTAAATTAGTTTTAAAAGGCCAAACTAAAAACTGAACCTGTAACAATGAGAACAATTTTCCTCTTAACCGGTGTTTAAAGTCGGCGACACCAGTTAATTTGTTTTAAGAAATATTTAAGTATTACGCCCACAATAAACACGTGATCACCCCACTATTGTGACACATCCCGCTGTTAAAAAAATAGATATATCTCATTAATAACGCCAATAATCGACAAAACAAAACCCTTATCAGATTATTTCAATTAACGACAGCTTTGAACAGATGTAACTGGACTACAAATAAGCTTCGGATGCTGAACTTTACAAATTTCGAAATGATCGTGACATTTTGAATTCAAATCCTGCTTGTGACTGTTGAAAGTTGTATGTTACAAAAATATAACTTCCAAGCTAAATTCTACTTTACTATTTCTAAAGACCAAAATAGGACTGAATGAGAAGGATAAGTTGACGAAAAGGGTTACTGCACCACCCACAGTATATGGACTAGCCAAAATCCATAAAGATGGAAAGCCACTCGGGCAGATCTGCTCGGTTGTCAACACACCAGGCTGTGGACTTTGCGAATATATGATTGATATTCTGGATAATTTGACAATGGATTTGCAATTCAATATTGAGGATTTTAATGGAAGGATTGATAATCTTGTAATAGAAGATGGGGAACCATTGATCTCATTTGATATGGTATTGCTATTGCCAAGTATACCAATGCATTTGACCATGACTATTATTGGAGGACAATGGAGCATACTTGAATAATTTACGAAGACACCGCAAGAGTTATTCATCGAACTAGTGACGTTTCGCATAAAGGGAACAACATTTTTTATATATGAGGACAGCGTTTACGAGCATAGGAAGGGGGTGCCTATGGCGTTACCTGCTTCCCCAATAATAGCTGATATTGTGATGGAGGAATTATTAGATGAAATTATATCGACGTTGATGGTTGAACCTATTATAAATATTGCAATTCACATGGGAAGAGGAAAGGGACTATAAATTGCCATATTTGGACTGCATTGTAATTCGACAAGGAAATGTTTTTAACATGGATTGGTACCACATCTCCGGGACATTTAATTAACTTTCCCTCAAACCATTCAAGACGAACTATTATTAACACTACGACTAACTTTATAAACAGACTTCTGAGAAATCATGACAATTCTGCAAAAAAATTACTTTCCATTAAAGTCTATAAATTAATGGCTTCCCATTACATCCCATGAAGGAATTGGGGAGAGCTTCTCACAACCAGTGAGCTGTGCGCTTTCTAGTTTTATAGTCACTGATTTTGACCTACAGTTTTACACCGGTTCCGGTCGCCGTAACTATGCGAGGTGACCGCCGCCGAAAGAAATTTAAGGCGATCAGAGCAGGCAGATATCGAACCCAGGATCTCATGTGCAAGAGGCGCGCACACTAAACATTGCACCACCAACGGCCACCATCAAAGACTTTACCGGATCTATTGTTTTGTGCGGGAAACAGTGGACAAAAAACTTCGGTGGATCATGATCAAGCATTACGAGACCCGGATCCGGCCAATATCTACGGATCAATGACTTATGTACTCTGAACGTTTCCAGCATTCGAACATTTATGACAATGGACAACATGAATTAGCTTTTACACAATACACTTGACCAGATATTCAATCAAACGAAATCCAGTTTAACTGAAAAGGACAAATCAAATGTGGTGTACGGTATTAAGTGCAAAGGTGACAAGTCCGACGTATGTAAGAAGATATATGTCGGCACTAAAATGACTAAATTGAAAACTGGACTTTAATAACATGAATCTGATTTGAAGGCCACCGGTAAACCATTAGAGCGGAAGACAGCATTGCCAGCACACTGTGCCATTGCAGGGCATACTCCTGATTTTGACGACGTCGATGTCCTAGCAGAGGAACGCAATAACTCAAGATGTTTTACACTCGAAATGTTGCATATTATTCACGTTCCGCTGGAGAAAAAACTCAATTATAAGACTGACGTGGACAGATGTGCTCATACATATCGACATACGACAAGTAAATACAGGGTGGAGCGCGATAATTTACTTCTTTGGGAATGACATAAAAAAATTATGAACCTCAGAAAAATTGATTTTATATTTTAATTATATTGAACAGTAAGGGAATTTTTAAATTACATGGTTTTAAATAGTATATCCGGCAAATGTCGACCTTCGCTATTCACACACTGCAGCATACGTTTTCTGAAGTTTTCATGAACTCTGACAAGCATTTCGACTGGTATTCTGCCAATTTCAGCCTCAATATTGTTCATTAAATCTTCCAAGGTGTTGGGACGATTGATATACACCTTCGACTTCAGGTAACCTAAAAGAGAAAAATCGCATGGGGCTAGGTCTGGTGAGCGTCACGGCCAGTTCACATCACCCCTCAAAGAGATAAGCCATCCAGGAAACATTTGCCTCAAACAATTCATGGTAACCCTCGCTTGTGTGTGCAGTGGCACCATCCTGTAGGAACCATGTATCCTCTAATTGCATTGCCTCGAGAGCAGGCTGAAAAAAATTCTGTATCATAGTCAAGTACCGTTCGGAGTTCACAGTTACGGCAAGACGGTTATCCTAGAAAAAATAAGGGCCACTGATGCCTACTCGTGATATGGCGCATCACACAGTGCCGCGGTCCGAATGCAGAGATCTCTGGTGAAGTTCTCTGGGGTTTGTTTCACTCCAGTGCGGCATACTTTATTTGTTTACACACCCGCTGTTACACACACGCTTCACTGCAATGATCGAGTGCGCATTTGAAAAATACGCTTCAACACAAAATGATCTCTTCTCACGTTTCCAATGCATGATGGCAACTGAAAGGCAGACGAATACAAATCTCCCGTCAGCCACTATAAGCCTCGCACAGTCTGCACTCTCTTCGACCAACAGTGCCGCCACAGCCTGCAGTGCAAAAAAGTAAATTATCGCGCTCCGCCCGTGTACAAGAGAATACCTATTTAGGTTGGATACCGTAAAGGACAACCTACTCTTTTCTTTTTATTTTTTTGGAGGTTATTGAACATGTAGTTACGAGGCGGATCAATAAGTCCGTGACTTTTCGAACTTCCCTCGTAGTTATATGAAATACAACACTGCTTAACAATGTTTGGTATGTTTTGTATGTTTTGAAATACAACCTCGTAAATATTTTTTAAAATTGAAAAAAGTGAATTTCGAGTGCTCATTAAACATTATTTTTTGCGAAAACAAACCGTCAGTAAATTCACGGAAAGGCTTGATAAATACTATGGAGACTCTGCAACCATCGATTTCAATGGTAAAAAAGTGGTTTACTGACTTTCGTTGTGGTCGCACAAGTACAAATGACGCTGAACGTTCTGGACGGTCAATTGAGGTCAATACATCCGAAAATGTTGAAAAAATCCACGATATTTCCTTGACCGATCGAAGAGTAAAATTGCGTGAGATTGTTGATGCCATAGGCATTTCATATGGCATTGTGGTTTCGATTTTAAATGATCAGCTGGGTTCAAGACAGCTGTCTGCAAGATGGGTGCCGCGTTTGCTCTCAATTGACCATAAACGTAATCGTGTGACAACTTCAAAGGATTGTTTGGAGTTGTTTAACCGCAATTCGAAGGAGTTTTTGCTGCGTTTTGTAACTGTGGATGAAACATGGATCATGAATCTAAACAATGGGTTTCTCCGGGTGAACCGGCTCCGAAGATAATCCACATCGATTACCTTCAAAAGGGAAAAACAATAAACGGCGAAAATTATGCCAATTTATTGGACTAAATTCCATGAATTGGGCTACGAATTGGTACCTCATCCGGCAAATTCTCCGGAATTGGCCTCTAGTGACTATTCCAAATCTATGGAGATGGCTGGTAGAAAGAGATTTAGCTCCAACGATACAATTATTGATCAAACAAATGCCAATTTTATGGACCTCAAAATATCCTATTTTTTGGAAGAGATACAAAAATTGGAGAAACGTTGGACTAAGTGCATTGAGTTAAGAGGAGATTAGGTTGAAAAGATTGCACAAAAAACTGTGTTTCATTCAAAAAGTCACGGACTTATTGATCCGCCTCGTAATATAGTTGTTATTGTGTTCTTTATTCATTATTAAACTTGAAAAACTTTTGAAGATAGAACCCCTGAAGACGATTAGCAGTGTTAGTCGAAGAATTGGGAATTAATGAATGAATGATATAGAGCAGTGGAATGAATTACCTGGATTTTCATTTTCTGACCTCGAGCCGAACAATATAAACATAGTTAAAGACCAAAATGTCATAAAGCAGGACTTTTCTGTAAAAACGGGATTGAAATCATCGAAAAGGGATATTATCCCGCCAAAAGCGGCATGGTTGGTTGGGTTGCGTCCAAAAAGTGGAGTGCACTGGGTAAAAGGCCAGAATTTTTCTGTTTTTAATACAAAATTATTAAAATTAACTTTTTACGTACATTATGTTTGTTTGTGTAATTTCAGAAAAGTTTGAAAAAGGCGGGAAAACTTTTTTCGAACATTTTTATATTGACATAATTTTTCATTATTGTTTTTTTTGGTTTCAATAGTTTATATCTCCTGATGATGCTACACAGTGGAGTAACGAAATATCGAGGAAAATAAATACAAGAAAAGAAAATCTGACCTCAAGCTTAGAGAATATAAATTGCAGGCCAATCCCGAAAATAACGGGGCAATCCTGCCAAAAGCGTGTCGGTTGGTCAGGTAGCGTATACGCGATATAGACTGAATTCATGTTTCATATGGAATTGTGTGCAGTAGGGGTGTTTTTCAGATCTGACCATGCATGGTCAGATATAGCCAACAGCTTTGTATTTTGACTCTAAACCGGTTGGCTCTAAGTGTAGGATAAACAGAGATAGTGACAGTGAGGGTTACGTAGCATAATGGGGGTTAGAAGAGTTTTCCAAGTATACTAGACATAGTACAATGAAACAAGAGAAATCTAAAATAAATGTATTGATAATAGTACGACAAATAACACGGTTCGCGAAATGTGTGTCATCTTTATAAATAGTAAAGATCTGACCGGGAATCACAAGTGCTTTCATTGATAGGACGATTTTTGTTAGGAAGTACAAACACATTGGTATTGAGTCCTTACATAGACACAGAGCGAACACACTTGACCCAATTACTGCTCATATTTCGTTATGTTCCAATGTCACATATTTATATACATAACAGACTTCATATACGAAAAAAATATCCTTATTGCCATAGGTTTCTATCATAACTTTACAGGTAAATACATACACTTTTTTCTGCTACTTGTCCGCTCCCAACTGTTAACGTGTGCAAACATGTGAAACAGAGAATTAATTTCCTGTTAATGTATCCTATGGGAAGTAAAATTTTTTATATTAAATTTCAATAAATTTCATTTAAATAAAAATATTTTTTCAATTGGGATTAAATTTTTTTTAATATTTTTAAAAAGAATAATGTGAGGCGATTATAAAAGTTCAATAAATTCAATTACTTTAAATTAAATGTTCATATTCTTTAAGAATTAGGTAAATTTGGAAGATATAAATTTTGATTTCTTTGACTTATCACATAATTACCTTAAACCCAAAAGGATTTGAGGATTTGAATTTACCTGGAAATAAAGCAGAGAGTAAATACAAATTCATTAGTATGTGTGTGTATATATATAATAAAAGATTTATAATTGTATAAAGATATGTTTTAGATAAATAGGTTGCCAGAAGAAAGAACCTGTTAACTTCGATTTCGAATATAAATTTTAAATTATTCCATGCGGCAAGATTAATGCTAGAGGACGTGGCAAGGCTACTATGCCTATTACATACATGGGAGATTGTTCTGTGAACCTTAGTCAAAGGCAGGAGCTCTTAAATAGTATTCTTATTTGAAAACATAAACTAATATTGTTTTCCCTTATTCCCGCTTTTCGAAAATCACTATGGAACATAATGATATTTATAGTTTACTGTCTTACCTGTAGCCCTTAAGGCAGATATACTTGCTTCTTTACTTAGGTGGCCTCAAACAACCCAGATGGGTAAAGGCCTAACGAAATGAGGATAACATGTTTCTGCAACTCTTCTTCTTTAGTTTATAACACCAAGCTCTTGCAGGCAACATTCCACCTGGTCTTTCCAGCAAATTCTTGGCCGTCCAACTTTTCGAGGTTCTTCGAGTACGATTTTGAGCACCTTTCGCACTGGTTTATCCTTATCCATCCTTCTGGCATGTCCTGGCGTAGCTAAACGGCGACATCATGATACGCATAACTACGATGTCGCTGTCGGGATACAGATTATACCGTTCGTGGTTCATTTGTTGTCGATACTCCTCGTTGTCTATTATAGGATCATACATGTTTCGGCGCATTTTCCCTCGAAGACTCCCAGGCATGTTTCATTAGCAGGCGATATAACGCAATAATACAAGACAGGTTGTATGACAGTCTGATATAGTTGGATATTTGTTTCTCGAGCGAGGGTATTATCTCCGAAGTGCTTGCTTAGCCCGAAATAACATCCGTTTGCCAGCACCGTTCCCCGCCTGATTTCCAGGTTGACGTCATTACTTATGTTTACGCCAGAGCCGAGGTAAATAAATTCATCCACTACCTCAAAATTATAATGATTATTAACGCTCACCCTTTCATTAAATCGTTTGGATGTTCTGTTTGTCTAAACCATTAATCATATCTTGTCGTCGTTTACTGCCAAACCCACTTTTGCTGAATCCTTTTTTAATTACCGAAAAAACTGCACTAACTTTCGCCAAATGAAATCTAAATTATCAGAATACGCGAGCAGTATGTGACTTTTGCTACTGTTATTAGTCCATTCGTGATGACTGAACCTTTTCTCAAAATGATGCCAATTAATATGTTGAAGAGATCGTCCTGCCTAAGGCCTCTCCTCGTACGAAATGGTTCTGTGTGATCTTTACTGAAGATTTCGTGTCGGTCTGTGTCATTTTAATGGAATTGAATTGAAGTGACTTTAATTGAATTGAATTGAATTGCGTTGAATTGAATTGAAATGAAATGAAATGCAACGAAATGAAGTGAAGTGAATTGAATTGAGTTGAATGGAGTTGAGTTGAATTGAATTGAAGTGAGTTGACTCGAATTGAAATGAATTGAATATAATTTAATTGAATTTAATAGAATTGAATTGAATTGAATTGAATTGAATTGAATTGAATTGCATTGAATTGAATTGAATTTAATTAAATTGAATTGAATGGAATTGAATTGAATTAAGTTGAATTGAATTGATATGTATTACCCCTTTGAGTCGGCGTGTTCACAAATGCGTACATTACTTTGTATCACGAGTGGAATTGAAACTTTTACCTTATTGAACTATTTCTGATTGGAAACATATTGTCTGAAGTGTTATCTGCAAGTTTTTTACGCACATTCCATAGAAACAAGATGCTTATATGGGTTTTTCGTAAAATTCTGATATAGCCAACTTCATATAGAAAATGTATGTCATGAGTGTTCTTTGAAATCCTTTTTACTTAGTGTAGGCTTATGTCTGTGATATTGGAAATAATTTTTTCGGATGAGAATTGTTACAGAAATATTATATGTATGTAATGTGTTTTATCTCAAAACATTCACTTTTCCCATAATATTACAGCTACTAAAATTATGTACGCAATTGTGTACATACGTACTGTGGTTTTGTGTACGCAATTGTGTACATGGACTCATTTGTGTACAAACAGGAGAGCGTGTGGTCT
Source organism: Phaonia tiefii (assembly GCA_963931995.1). Lineage (NCBI taxonomy): Eukaryota > Metazoa > Arthropoda > Insecta > Diptera > Muscidae > Phaonia > Phaonia tiefii. Next base: position 162,963,280 of record OZ008371.1, on the reverse strand, counting down.
GATAATAATATCACTTTGCATTGCAGTCTCTAGATAATATACATAAAGAGCGCCTTGTTGCTTCAATTATTGTGTTGTGTTTCAAGTTGAACCGTTATAAGAATATGAGAAAACAAAAGAAACATAGAAACAGTTAGGAATTAAAAAAAAAAAACAGTCTGAAAAAATATTTCATGAGATCGAACGTGTTAGGTAAATATACGGTTTACATTGTTTTCGCATTATAATTTATAATTTAATTCGATAGTGGAAATGGCTTGCAAAAAAGGACTTTCTGAGCGGGTTATCCATGATTTGCTAAACGCAATGGATTCAGACTTTGAATTTTCTGATTTATCTGATACTGAGGATGATATCGAAAGAACCACAGCAAATTCACAAAAACCAGTAGTTGACATAATACTAACAACCCATTCGAAATCAACAAGTTTAATTGATGTCGCAAGCACATGAAGACATTACTGATGTTCCACTCACCGAATTTTGTGGAACTGAACAACTGCAGTATATTGATCAGTTTGAAAGGTATGTTGTCACGGATAAGAAACAAATTGAGTTTAGGAGCCAGAAGTTGCGGTAGATGATGCATCAGAGAGTTTCCAAAATAAACAGCCATTGTCTTATTTCGACAAATATTTGCCGGCTCAAATTTATGACAGAATGGCAACTTACACCAATATCTATACAGAACAGAATGGAACAAGCTCTAGGGCATTTAGACATACGACTTCCGAGGAAATGAAGCAGTTTATTGGAATTCATATGATTATGGGAACGGTGAAACTGCCACAAACCAAAATGTATTGGAGCAAAAATCTGCAAATAGAAACTGTGGCCTCAGTTATGTCCTGCGAACGCTTCTTCCAATTAAGATAGAACCTCCATTTCATCAACAACCTAGAAATTCCAAGCGAATGCAACGATAAGTTCGTTAAAACCCGTCCATTAATTGAGGCGGTGCTAAAAAATGCCGAGAAAATCCAGTTGAAGACATTGTATCAATTGACGAGCAGATAATTCCATTGACTGGACATCTGAACATCAAACAGTATATAAAAGGCATGCCATCGCCTTGGGGAATTAAAGTTTACATGCTATGCGGAAAAAGTGGATACCCTTACGACTTCTTCTTGTATCAAGGATGCAACAGTGCTACATCTTATAAAAAGAATATCTTGCACAGGGCATAAGTTATATTTTGACAATTTGTTTAGTACATATCAATTGTTTGAAATCTTGAATGAGCGGAAGATCAACGCAGCTGGTACTATAAGAATCAACAGATTCAACATTTGTTTCAGATGCAGTATTAAAGAAACAAGGACGAGGATCCTCTGATCAGTTAGTAAGTCGTGATGGAAAAATTGTACTTATAAAATGGCAGGACAATAAGGCAGTTCACTTGGCGAGCAATTTTGTAGGAGTAAATGAAGAACAATCTGTCCGACGATTTGATAAGAAATCAAGAGAATATGTCCATATAAAACAACCCAATATTGTCGCTGCCTATAATAATGGCATGGGAGGGGTTGATCTCTTGGATCAACTACTGTCATATTATAGAGTATTTATAAAGTCAAAAAAATGGACCTTGAGAATTGTCTTTCATTTTGTCGATGTTGCTGTCTGTGCTAGCTGGCTGGAATATAAGAAGCATTGTGATCTAAATAAAATACAAGAAAAGGATATAATGCATTTGCTGGAATTTAAACAGGTACTAGGACGAAGTCTCACAATAGTCCAACAGCTACAAAATCGTAAAAGAGGAAGACCATCGAACATTTCCGAAGATATGCAACCAACTACACATAGGTTTGTCAGAGGAGAAGTGCGACCGTTACACGAACTACAGTATGATGGAATGGAGCACCTACCAAATCATGATAATTCAAAAGAAGCTACCAGGTGCAAAAATCCAAAATGTACTGGTAGATCACGAATAGATTGCAATAAGTGCAAAGTACACTTGTGTTTAACAAAAGACCGCAATTTCTTTACTATATTTCACACAAAATAAGAGTCCTGCATACTGAATATAAATTATTTTTATTAATTTTTTCTTTTTATTTGATGAACAATTCAATGTTTATAATTTTATATTTGAAGTTTGTTTTATACCTGTCTTGAAGACTGAATCTTTATAATTTATTTTAATTTTTAAATACACTACAATAAAAAAAGTGTTTTTGGTAATATTTCTATGGTACTGAGAGGTGCACCACTGGAGTTTGTATGTACGCAATTGCGTACATCCTGGAAAAGGATCTTAGAGCTGTCGGAGAAAATTTTTATTAAAATTTTTGGGTTTTTCGGGCACTAATTATCTAATAATGTCTATCAAATATTTTTTAGCTTTGCTCAAATTAATTCCCGACTCAAAGGGTTAAATTAAATTTAATTGAATTGATTTGAATTGAATTGAACTGTATTGAATTTAATATTATTGAATTGAACTGAATTGAACTGAATTGCATTGAATTGTATTGAAATGAATGGAATAGAATAACTCTAAATTAAACTAAATTGAATTGAATAGAATTAAATTGAATGGAGTTGAAGTGAATTACATTGAATTGAATGGGATAAAATAGATTTAAATTAAATTAAATCTAATTGAATTGGACTCAATTTGCATTGAAGTGCATTGAATTGAATTGAATGGAATAACATGGATTTGAATTAAATTAAATTGAATTAAATTGAATTGTGTTGAATGGGGATGAGTTGATAGAATTTAATTGAAATGATTTGAATGGGTTTGAATTGAGTCGAATTGGATTGAGTTGACTTGAGTTGAACTGAACTGAATTGAGTTGAATTAAATTGAATTGGATGGAATTGAATTGAATTGAATGGAATTGCATTGAATTGAATTGAGTTGAATTTAATTGAATTGAATTGAGTTGAATTTAACTGAACTGAATTGAGTTGAATTAAATAGAATTGGATGGAATTGAATTGGATTGAATTGAATTGAATATAATTAAATTGAATGGAATTGCATTGCATTGAATTGAATTGAACTGAATTGCATTTAGTTGAATTGAATGGAATGAAATAGATTTAAATTAAATTGAATTGAATTGGATTGAATTGAAATGAATTGCATTGAATTGAATAGAATTAAATTAAATTGAATCAAATTGAATTGAACTGAATTAATTGAATTGAATTGAATTGATTTGAATATAATTGAATTGAATTGGATCGATAGAATTGAATTGAAGTGATTTGAATTGAGCTGAATTTAATACAATTGGATTGATTTGACTTGAGTTGAATTAAATTGAGTTGGATGGAATTGAATTGGATTGAATTGAATTGAAGTGAATTAAATTGAATTGAATTGAATTGAATTGAATTGAATTGAATTGAATTGAATTGAAATGAATTGAATTGATTTGAATTGGGTTCACTGTAATTGTATTAAATTAAATTGAATAGAATTGAAATGATTTAAAATGAACTGAATTGATTTGAATTAAAATGAATTGGATGGAATTGAATTTGATTGAATTGAATTGAATTGGATTGGATTCAATTGAATTGAATATTCTTATTGGTGTTTCAATCTCAATATTTCACAGCTGCGTTTAAATTTATCAATTATATTTTATTTTTAAATTCAAATGTAATTCATATTACAATTTTCAATGTGTGATTGACTTATAATGAGCAACTGTTTGAGTTTTCGAATAGTTATATTCAATTAAATTTTTTTCTATAATTATGTACACGCGAGCAAAACGCAATGATGCAGTGCTATAGCAAATTGTGCTGTCTTTCATTACATTGCTCACACCCTCCCCTATATGGGCTTTTGGCGATGATGAAAAATAGTCTTAAATTTAGACCAAATTTCTAAAAGGAAAGTGAGCCAGATTAAAAGAATTGTTTTTTAAAAAGTGTATTACTTTTGAAGAACAAAGCTACAAATTAATTTTTGTTGAAGTTCCCGATGCCGCCGGTGGGAAACAAAAATTTGGGGTCGTTCAAATGGTAATTTTTCATCCCCTTGAATGGCCGATATCGGTGAAAGTATATGAGATAACGAAATTCAGCGGACCCTAACTATCATAAAAAAGTAATTTTCAATAAAAAATTCTAAACTTTTTGCAACGCGGCTCAAATTGGGTTAAACTGACCCATAAACTTGTAATTCATAAGCATGAACATCGAAGTTATTCGCATCACTATCATGTTTACAAAAATGTTTGGTAATATATTTTCAAATTCATCAGATAGTTAAAATGTTACCGATCAAGCTCATGCTCACGAATGACAAGCCTGTGATTTGCTTAATGTAAAATTGACAAATTTAATTCATGTTCACATTGAAATTTAAAATTTTATTAAAATTTATTTAAATTTGACAAATCATTTTCTAAATTTAAAGGAATTTTCACGAATAAAATAATTTAATTGCTTTTCAAATGACAAAATCGTTTTGAAATTTAAAAAAAGTGTTTAAAATCGTATGTAGATCTTATTCAAGCTCAAAAATTATATTTGGAAATCTTACATTGGAAAATAAAAAACAGCGTTCAATCATATGATGACCCAAAAGAAAAACTGGTAAGGGAATGCAAAGGGTGGAGAGTGTGAGTGTAAATTGTCATGGTGGAGGTAAAGCTTCGGCCCGCCCGAACTTAACACCGTTTCTACTTGTTTTTGTATACACCGGGCAATGCTGAACATCAAATGACTCGCTTTGTTTGGCCATAGCAACAATAACGAAACAACCAAACACACAACATCACACATACTTTGTACGAAGTAGCTGACGTATTAGTGTGTCACCGTAACGTCGACTGCGCAACGACTGAAATTTTGCATGGCTATGCTTTACATCTCCGTTCAACAACAGCAACAGACACATGCACATACATACATTATTATGTTAATACATACGCTATAGACACAATTTCGTTTGCCTCACCCCTGTCACACCACTCTTTTATTGCTCCCTTGCTCGCTCATTTTTGTTTAACACGTCATTATTCTCTTTCGCAGTCGCAGAAAATCTGGTTTTAGCAGCAGCATAAAATCTGGTTTTAGCAGCAGCACAAAACCTGTCTGTGTGTTGTTTGCATGTGTTGACTTTTAGAGATTTAGTCCCTATACGCCGCTATAGATGTTAAAACATCAAAAAAATTAATTAATATATGAAAATTATATAATTTTTTGATTAATTAGTAAATTTTTGTAAGGATATTTAGCACAAATTGAGTAAAACCCGGTTAACCGAAACCGGTACATAGTTAGTTGCAAGAAAACTGTTTAACCGATTTGGACGGATTTTCGGTTGCGGTTTTGAACACTCTAGTAAAAATCGTCTATCGATCTACTAGTGTGTATACTTGATAATAATTAGTTATATTTATATTGCTTATACTTTCTATAAAGTATAAAAGCTTATAGAACGAAAATCATATAATTTTATTCTCCAGCGTTTCCTTTTCAGTATTGTCCAAATTTCACTTTCTTATAAAATTTTAAACAAAACCACGATACCGTTATCTCTCGGACGATTATCCCCTCTTCTTGTAAATAGTTATGGCCTATTAGCGGAAGAGTCTAAAAAAAAATACCAAACATTTTTTTTACAAACATTCATAATAATTTAGTAGACGACTACTTGACCTCGTCGCAGCGAGTTCCTCCAGTCAGGGACATTTTGAACACTCTAAGTTCCTAATTTGGCACCTAACGACTTCTCTGAATCCCCTCCCCCCGCGGTTCAAAAATCAAATGCGTGGTAAACATTTTCAGACGCCTGAAGACGCGGTTGGTTTCTCGAAATTTTATATTTAGGAGTTGAAGTATTTTGCCATGTTTAGATTTTCCACATCTATGTACATCATATTCCACGTAAGTACCATATCATCTTCAGCGTCATAACATTTTTGTCTTCGTCGCTATTACTTGCAGCAAATGACGCTAAATGGAAATATTGTTCATGTGTTGATGTTGGCACTAAGAGCTTTATCCATGCTTACGCACTGTAGCTAGAAACGACGCGTTTATGTGCATCACTAGATATACCAGGAACACCAACCTCTAAACGTGTGTCTAAATCAAACAATTCGCACTCGCGTGTTTACGGAAAAAAGCTAATAAAAATCAGAATATTGAAAGAAGAGATATAAAACATGCAACGATAAAAGTCAAACTATCGATGTGTAAACAAACTTTGCTCGTTGTTTGTTAGTTGGGTTGTTTCATTGGCCTTAATGTAGATTCCACACACACACACACACACACACGCAATTCTATCTTTTTATCTGTAACATATAAACAAATCAAATCAATTGCGACAACACATCAATCGTTTTCCATTATTGTTTATTGAGCGTCTCTCTCTGTATGTGTGGGAGTGAGTATGTGTTTGTTTGGTGCTAGAAATGAAAGGAAATTGTTAACAGTTCACACACACAAATTGCAATGAAGGAAATTCTCTATGGGAAGTCTCTTGTATTTCATTGATCGACTCATTAATACTGGCTTGAGGAAATGGGAAATGAGTTATTTCCTTTATCTTGTAAGGGGTTGATGTTCACAAGAACAAAGAAATCTTTGTAAAACAGAACTACATAAATATTGGGTTGATTTATTGCGGAAATTGCAGTTTTTGTATTTAGACATTAAATTAGCTGGCAACTAAAGCCATTTGTTGTCGTCCTGTAAAGTAAAACTATCAGAAACAACTTTAATGGAAGTGTCGAGAGACAAAAGCGTACTAAATTGTAGCTTTCGATGGAACAACCAGACTCAAGAAACTGCCAAACCGTTTCTAGTTGAAATGGGAGGTGTGTCGTATCATCACTTCTCTGAAATCTAGCAGAGGATACAATTTTTCTTTGTGCCTTCTAACTTTGGAAAGGGGTAAGTACCCGAGTCGACCATCAGGCTCTAAAAGTTGAAAACGGGCAATAGACTGGGAATAAATTCGAAAAATTTGGAGCTCATGTTGATTTTTACCACACAGAGAGGTAAGCATTGTGCATCCATAGTCTGAAATAAATACATAAAAACGTATGAAGCCGAATACAGGAAAAGCTAGACATTGACAAGCTGCAAAAACCGGAGATATCAAAGGCCTATCATCAAAGGCTCACTTTCTTTGAAGTGCAGAATACTCCCCCTCCTGAGGATCCGGAAGCGCGATGGAAGAACATCTCCTAATGTCTGAAAAACGTTGCAAGGACTGAAGTTGGTTATCAATAACCGCAGAAGAAGAAGCCATGGTACGACGAAGAATGTCGCATTGCAATTGATGAAAAAGACGATGCGGTACAAGAGGCTGAGAAGGGAGGAAAACTAATTACTTTCTAATTTTATTAGTCAAGGTTGACGCCATTTTATAGCTCTATTAACAGAAATATAGTTTTCAAAACGGAGTTTTTGCAAATATATTCCTATGATTTCAAGCAAACCGTATAGCTATTTCAGAACTAGCCACAGATCTTCATCAGCGGTTGTTTAGAATGAATCTATTGCAAATTTTTTCTAGTGTATGTTGCTTGCGATATTTTTCGTACACTTGCATACTAGTTGGAAATTCTCAATTGAAGTCAATTTTCATTTGAATTTAATTTGATGAATTTTTCAATAGCATCATTCCAAACAAGCGCTGTTAAAGATCTGTGGCTAGATGTGAAATAGCTGTACGGTTTGCTAGAAATCATAGGAATACATTTGCAAAAACTCCTTTTTCAAAACTATATATCTGTTAATAGAGACATACGGCCTTATTCATAAAAAGTAGTGAGAGGTTTGAGAGATGATTTACCATACAAAAATCGTCTCTCAAACCTCTCACAACTTTTTATGAATAAGGCCGAAAGAATGGCCACAAGCTTGACTAATAAAATTAAAAAGCCTCTTGTACCGCATCCTCTTTTTCAGCAATTGCAATGCGACATTCTTCAGCCCTTGCAACGTTTTTCAGAGATTAGGAGATGTTCTTCCACTGCGCTTCAAAGCCAATGAAAATGCCGAATACATAAAAATCATCCCTGATGAATTGGAAAACTAATTATTTGGGAGGAGAAAATGGCAGTGGGAGAAGAGAGAGAGAGAAAAATACCGAAATGTCCTGGATGAACAAAAAATTCCGATACTTTTTTAAGAGGGTAAGAAGATCGAATAGAGGGTCGAATAATGGTCAGCCCTCCTACAAGGACGAGAATGGGAATCTGGTGACAGATAAGTATTGCATGCTTAAAATGTGGAGAGACCACTTTTCAGCACTACTCCACTCCGATTCTTCCACCGAAGATGAGGAGGTACTGATTGTGGAAGACAGTGTAGATTATAGGCCCCCAACCAAGGCGGGATTAGAACACAAATTGCCCGCTGAACTTTTTAAGGCTGGCGACGAAGGACTGCTAGCCCACATGCATCAACTTAAATGCGGTACATGGTTGGGGGCATCTAGGCCTGTCGATTGGAGTCTCCGTGTGTTATATCCTGTATTCAAAGAGGGTGATCCGTGTGTATGTTCCAAATATTTCGTAATCAGTCTTTTGTCAATCGCGTTAAAGGTCTTGTTGAGCGTATTATGTGTAAGACTAAAGCCAATTATTGAAAACCTGATTGGACCGTATCAGTGTGGTTTTAAACAAGGCAAGTCCACGACTGACCAAATATTCACGCTACGCCAAATCCTGGAAAATACCCACGTAAAGCAAATTAATACATACCACCTTCTTGTCAATTAAAAAGCAGCTTTCGAAAGCCTCATATGGGGAAAATTGTACGAAGCTATGTCTGAACTTGGGATTCCAGCCAAACTGACCCGCCTCTATAGAATGACGCTGACCAACACCAAATTAGCAGCAAAGGTGAGGAAAGACCTCACCGAGGTCTGACATAATGGAGATAATAATGAGAAATGCTTCAGTAAATATGAACTAGACCATCAACATGAAAAACCATATGTTGTTGGCGTATGCTGACGACAGAGACATCATTGGGCGAAATTTGCAGAGACAGAGACATCATTGGGCGAAATTTGGATGTGCCGTGAACAAGGACAGCAGCGACAGCTTGTTTGAGAGCAAGACCCTCTCTCGTATTTTTACATTATTATCTCAGTCAGTGATTGATAAATATTCCAGAATGTGCGTGTTCAGAGACAGGATATCAAAAGCGCTTGATCAGTGAAAAAGAGTAAACAATACTCGAACGGTTAAATGGTTTGTGATGTTGCTTTGGTTTTTGTGTTTGAGTTTCGTATATGTATATGAATGTGTGATACCAAAGTGCGAAACGATTTTGAGGAAAGAAAGTGGAAAGGGCAACAACGTGAAGTTCTTTGTCTGTTCGAGCTTTTACTGAGAAAAATGGAACAGCGGACCATTTTTGAAATATAATAAAAAACACAAGTAACTAATATACGCGTGGCTTCCATGAAGTAGATTTTTATACAAGTATATTGTTTGTGTACCAACGTATAGTGATAACCAACGCATAGTTGAAACCTTCTGAAAACAAAATCGTGACAGACAACTAAGAAAGAAGAAGCAAGGAGCAGCAGATTCTGATTTCATAAAAAAAAAACAACTAACGTATTCAATGCAAGGAAATGTAAAAAGGGCCGTTTTAAATCTTAATTTTTTGTATTAATGATTTATAAATGCGGATTTATATTGATGAAATTAATTATAATAAATAATACAAATATATTGAATTCAAAGAATAAATCGTTTCTAAATGTTACTATGTTTGGAGGGAAATACGCACATGTTTACACGTAAGTATATGGCTGTTTGGAAGAAACACGCGAATGCTTCCATGTAAATATATGAATGTTTGGAATAAAGAACGCATATATGTCCACGTAAAAGCACACCTGTTTGTTAGTAAACATATTACTATTTGCATTTAACTACAACTGTGTTTAGGTCTTCCAAACAAATGAATGTATGAAGTCTATTCCAAACACATACATGATCCCTGCAGAATATGTTTTGGAAGAATATGTTACGGTTCAGCGTGTAAATTCGGTTACGGCTAATTCGGTGCTTGTTAATTTATTTCGATAGGGACTAATGTATGTCTCTTCCTCTGACTCATTCTGGAGACCGGGATGAGGTATGATAAGTCTTGAACGCCCTTAAACATAGCAGATTAATTTAAAGGTTCAACAACGGCGTCATAATAGAGGGTTACTATTTATATTTCGGGTCCTGGCAATACTAGTGTTGCCAGATGCAAACTGGAACTTCTATTGCAAAGTTTGAAATTTTTTAGCATAAATATAGATAGAACGTTTTCACTTACGAGCACTATTTGTTGGACTATTTACAGTGTGTTGAAAAATTCATCTCGGTCTAAAAATTCAATTATCCCATGAACATTTTCGTGAGCTGCTTTCTTACGATTTTCGGAGTGGATTAACCAGACAACAGTGTCTCAATCAACTTGTTTCGACTTTTGCTGATAAAGCACCATCAAAAACCACTGTAAATCGCTGGTACTAAGAGTTCAGTCTCGGACGCAGTTTGCTCCAGAATGAACTTCGTGTAGGTCGTCCCACTTCAGTCGTTTTGCCGGGAACCATCGATATTGTGCGTGAACTGATAAAGCTAGACCGAAATGTGGCATGTCGGGAGATTTGGGCATTAGCATGACAAGCATCAATAAGATATAGCATGTTCAGTTGGCCGTGAAAAAGATTGGTTCTCGTCGGATCCCACATAATTTGATGAATGCTCAAAAAAGGCTCGAATGGATTGGAGCAAAGAAATGTTGCAAAAATGAAATCGCGGTAACTCAAATGCAGTGTATAACATCGTAACAGGTGACGAATCATCCATCTATACATATGAGCCCGAAACAAAACAGCTATCGACCGTATGGGTCTTTCAATACGAACTAAATCCAACAAAAGTTTTTCGTGGAAGAAGCACAACGAAGCAAATGATCGCGTTTTTTTTTTGGTATAACAGGTCATGTAGGACGGTCAATTCTGAGTGGTATACCATCATCTGTTTGCCAACAGTGTTCGTAGAAATATGGAAAAACAATAAGAGATCATTTTGCATCAGGACAATTCGAGCTCTCATACATCAGCTGAATGAATGGGCTATTTGAGCACGCAAGATGTCGAATTGATCAGCCATCCGCCGTACAGCCGTGATTTGGCACCCAATGACTTATTTTTACTGCTTGGTCAAGGTTTTTCGACGACCGAAGCAGCTGTTGAAGTGTTTAGAAACCATATTTTGGAGGTGTCTCAATCGGAGTGGGAATAGTGCTTCGAAAATTGGTTTGAGCGCATGAAAAGTGTATTGATCGTCACGAAAAATATTTTGGAAAACAATAAAGCCATTTCCAATGAGTTATTATTGTTGTTTTTTTATTATTGCTGGACCCGAAATATAAATAGCAACCATTTTGCGTCCCGTAGTATTACGACGGACGTCATTGAACTATATAAGTGTGTCAATAGCGGCAGCCACTTCTACCTAACCATACCTGAGGCTGGGGGTTAAATGCTTCCTCTGCGGAATGAAAGCTTTAGGTAAGTACTTTTAAATCCCAGAAGGCATGCCCGTCCTAGGTCTCACTATTTTTTGCCCTGATCACACTTTTACTTTGGGCCGAAGTAATATTTGAAAAATGTCCACAAAATTATAGCTGTCAATGCCGTAACACACTTTTTCGAGATCAGATGTTTGCATTGAAATTAAATGAGACTTTTTTCAAAGGACTTTCCGCTCTTCTATCTCGACTCCTTACGGCCAATTTTGTTCTTAGTTGGAGAAATGTCAAAAAGGACATTAAAAGCGAAGTTTTGGGCACTTAAATGATCTACAAAAATGTTGGTTCAAAATCATCCACAAGGCTGCTTGTGTATTCCCTGATCAAAGAACGAAGAACCAAATTGAACACGTGGTAATTGATGGAGTGTAATGGACGTACGGACGTACGACGGTTCGCACAAGATTAAGTAGAGCGGAAATCGTACGAAACCAGACACAGAGAAAGCTGGACACCGGAAAGCTGTAACTACGACGATCCTGATGCGCAGTAGAAACCCAATTCCGACTATATAAAAATTGCCGCAACAACTGTACATGGTTTTGAAAATCCGCTTCGCAACAAACCGTAGTACGATGAAGAGTGTGGCATTGCAAATGACGAAAAGAACGCTGCACTCATGGCAATGCTTCAATCAACTGCAACGCGAGCTGCGAAAAAAAAGGAGGTAAACCGTCTCTTTAGGCATAAGAAATGGCAGTGGAGAAAGCGCGAGAGCGAGAAAATTGAGACAAACAGAAGGAAGAACGAAGCCCGGATATTCTACCACAAAAGTCAAAAACGAAACTAATGGACATGGTTCAGGGCCCCCTTCTGTAAAGAGAGGGATGGAAATCATATCGCAGTTGTGCAGAGCATGTTGGCAATATGAAGAGATCATTTCTCCGCGCTACTGTTACCTGAGATATTCAATGACGATGGAACAATCGATCACAATATGGACTACGATGTCGATTGCCGCCTTCTAACCAAGACGAGGTCAGAACAGCTGTCGCCCGGTTTAAGAACAACAAATCGATACAAGCCGATGGATTACCGGCGGAGCTGTTTAAGGGTGGCGGCGATAAGCTGATAACGTGCATACATTAGCTCTTTAGCAAAATTTGGGTAGATGAATGCATGCCCGGCGATTGGAGTCTCAGTGTACTAAGTTCCATATTTATAAAATGTGGCCCGAATCTCTGTGTCAACTATAGTGGAATAACCTGTTTATCCAGAGTATATAAGGGTCTATCAAGTAAAATGTGCGAAAGACTATAACCAATTATCGCTGACCTGATTGGACCACACCAGTGTGGCTTTAGGCCTGGAAAATTGACAACTGACTAGATTTTCACGCTACGCCAAATCCTGGAGAAGACTCACGAAAAACAAATGGACACCTATCATCTATTTGTCGATTAGAAGGCGGCCTTCGATAGCCCGATATGGAAGAAACTCTAAGAAGCAATGTCTCAGCTTGATATTCTTGCAAAACTCATACGCCTTTGCAGGATGACCTTGACGAACACCAAATCCGCTGTGAAAATTGGTAAGGATCTTACCGAAACTTACGAAATTCAGCAAAGACTCAGGCAAGGCGACACCCTATCGTGCGATATCTTCAACATTTTAATGGGGATCATTATGAGAAAAGCTGCAGTCAAGATGAATAAAACCATCAGCAGCTAAAGTCACATGCTTCTGGCGTATGCTGATGATATAGATATCGTTGGGTGCACAGTTAGAGAAGTTACTGCCGGTTTTTGGAGAATTAAGAAGGAGTCAGCAAAAGTGGGTTTGGCGGTAAATGAGGACAAGACAAAATTAATGGTTTCAACGAGCAGGGCCTCCACGCGGTTAGACCAAAGCGTGAACGTTGATAACCTTTTTAATTTCGAGGTGGTGGACGAATTTATATACCTCGGATCTGCCTTAAACAAAAACAACAATGTCAGCCTTCAGATCAAGCGGAGAATTGTGCTTGCGAATAGATGTTATTATGGGCTCAGCAAGCACTTTAGAGATAAAGCCCTCTCTCGAGTATCAGAAGCCCAATTGTACCAGACTCTCATACGACCTCTCTTGCTTTGCAAAGATACTCCGAAAAATGTATGGCCCTATAGTACACAACAGCGAGTATCGGCGACGCTTGAGCCATGAGCTGTATGAGCTTTATCCCGACATCGACATAGTTAAGTGGATCAAAATAACGAGATTGCTCTGGATATGCCATGTCAGTAGAATGGATGAAGACGAACCAGCCCGGAGGGTTTTTCGAAACCGAACTCGAAGGAAGACGAAAAATGGAAAGACCAAGATTCCGCTGGGGTGATCAGGTTGACGAATCCCTGCGTACAATTGGTACTGCCAACTGGAGAAATAAAGCAAAATATCGAACTGGTTGGCGAAATATGTTATCTTCATTTTGTAACGTCCCTGACCCACCGAGGTTGGTCGAGACCGGTTAAGTAAATAAGTAACTTTTATCTCAGACAAAATAATCGGAAATATTAATCGTTAGGAATCCTCTTACTGGAAGTCATTGAGAAGGGGTTTATTTTATTGTCAATCACGGCTATTTAAGTCATTTCTTTGTTTACCTTGGTTTGGATTTTTTAATCGTCAACATTTTTACTGTATTGTATTCCATCATTTGCTTTAATTTTAAACAATTTCCACAAATACACACAGATGCAGTTTATGACATAAATGCAAATTTGTTTCGAATATTGAATGGGATTTTAAAAGTTTTCATGTACAAACAAATTTTAAGGCATTAAATAATAGAAATATATGAAACAAAATTTTTTGTATTGTCGATTAATTTTTAATAAATGATGAGGTTGTCTTCTCTTTTTTCTGCTGCTGCTGCTGCTTACTAATGTATCTATTATCCAAAATATAATGTACGTACTTCATACAGACAAATGTGTATAAAAAATCTTACCAGATCTTAGAAAAGAAAATCAATTTATTAGAATGTGATACACAGTAAATGTACTATGGCCACACACAGCCTGACAGTCAGACGGATGAATGGACGGATAGACATACATATAGCGCGCTAGACAGACACACTATAATACACCATATGTATAAAACATTATCCATTCCATTTTCGTCATCACCAGCATTAGCGTCGTCGTCCGCTTCCGACTTAACTTTAGCAGTGGCAATGGCAGTGGTGGTGGCAGTTCCATATTCACTACAATCAACATCAGCATCTTCAGAATCACCATCACCATCATAATTCCCATCATCTCCATTCTCCCGTACTCATCATCAGCAGTAACAAATTTCTATTAGCGTTGACGTCAGTCAAATGCCTCACTTGAATATGGATTTTTGTGCACCCAAAAACTTATGAATGGACGGATGGCTGAATGGATTTCCAACTGTTCGTTCGTTTGTCTTTAGTATCATTTTGGTATCGTGTGTGCGGTTGTGTACAATTCTATTGTTCTTTTCGAAACAAGTAACGTATAAACATCAAGATCGCATAATAAATTCATAATGTAAATTTTGGTACATTTTGTCTACATTGAAAATTCATTTGTTCCAAATAAAATTTCCATAACACTTAATATCATATCCGCTGCCTTTGCAGCTTGTTCCTTTGATTGGGTCATTTCAAAAAAATTTGACTGAAGGTAGATTTTTTATTACATAAAATGGTGGAACTGAAGATAATATTGTAACCCTCGTTACTGCGTTGGAAATTGGGATTGATTAAAGTTCAAATTGATATTTATAATTTTTGAAAATGAATACAGATTTTGTCTTTTAAATTTTTTTTGGAAGAGTTACCGATGCCGCTGCCTTAGGCGCCCTGCAAGAGGAATTGGGTTAACTTGATCGAAATTAATAACACTGTGCGACAAATTGTAGGGGTCAGTGGTCGGAGGAGTTCCGACAACGGAGAAAAGTTATGTCGGTCAAAAACAAAGTTATACGCGTCCCGACGTTTCGCTGGGTCACGTCTAGGAATCGAGATGTATCGATTTAAAGATAATAAGTATCATATAGCTGATTTCGTTACGTTTGGGGCTCTTTTATTGGACATAACTCGAGAACGACTAGTCCGATTTTGCTGGTGCAGACTTAGAAAAATTAAGAATTACAATTCCTTTAATCCACCGATATAATGTTTCTCTACATAATCAACAGTTTTGCAGTTATAAACAAATTTATGAAGAAAAAAAATTATTTTTGGAACGAAGTTCCTTATCGCACGTTGCATTATGGGGGCTAAATAAACAAATTTTAAACAATTTTTTGTTACTACTTTATTACAACCCGTTATTATCAACTATATTAGGTACTTTTGGTTTGGTTTCAAGGGAAGTTTTCTAGATGGAGCCTCTTTATTACATATTATAGTTTGGAACCCAATAAAAAGTAAATTTAGAAAAGCCAAAATACAGGACTGTACAACACTGAACATTGGCACCACACTTAGTGTTTGTTTGGTTTGTGTCTACATTAACATATGGGTGGATATTTCTTGTTTCATGGGAAATTTTCTAGGTGGCGCCTGTTTAATGCATATTGTAGTTTGAACCGAATAAAAAGTAAATTTAGAAAAGTCAAAGTGAAGGAAGTTTAAAAACCTAAAATTTTCTTAAATAAGTTCGTTTTCTTAAAAAAATTAAATTTCTTCAAAAACAATATCTATTCATATTTTTAAACCGAGTAACTTTTATTAAAAAATTCCTTATCTTAAAGAAGTACCTTTGCTAAAAAAAGGAAATTTTCTTACAAAACTACATTTTCTTAAAAAAAGAAATTTTTTAAATAAGTACCTTTTCTTACAAAAGTACATTATCTTACAGCGAATTGCCTTTTCTTAAAATACCACATTTTCTTTAAAGAGTACCTTTTTTGTAAAACAAAATAACTTTTCTTGAGATAAGTACCTGCTCTTAAAATTTTATCCGTTCTTTCGTAAATGAAGTATTTGTTAAAAAAAATACCTTCTCCTACAAAAAATACGTTTCTTACAAAACTTCCTTTTCTTAAAAGTAGCCGTTCTTAAAAATAAAATAATACCTTTTCTTTTCCTGTCTTGATATAAGTAGCCTTCCTGAAAATAAGTAAATTTTCTAAAAAAAATAACCTTATCCTAAAAAGAGTACCACTTCTTTAAAAAGTACCTGTTCTTAAAAATAGTATTTCTTTGTAAAAAAATGCATACTCTTAGGCTTTTTCTTGCATAAAAACATTAGCTTTGAATAAAAGCAGTACCTCTCATCAAAGAAAGGACCTTATCGGGAAAATATAATACATATTCTTACAAAAGGGACCTAATGATATATATATTTTTTTTAATACATTCAATAAATAACAAATATCTTAAAAAAATTCATCATATTACAAAAAGTATCTATTCTTAAAGATCCCTTTAAATTCCAGTATTTTACATAATATGTAGTACATAATATATAGCGAAAGGAACTTCGTTACGACCGGGTGTCCCCTGACACCTCATGTATTTTTATCCCTAAAAAATTAAAAAAAAATTATTTTTAAAAATCATGAATAATCTAAAACGGGAAAAACTGTCAAGTCTTAAAACTTTCGTGTAAAGTCACAAAACCTATGAACAAAAAAGAGACATAGATCATGAAATTCGATGAAAAAAGATGCAAAAGATTAATAGGAAGAAACATCTATATAAATAACCTATCAAATTATTTTAGTTAGTGACACATTCCCAGAGGCGGAAGTCATGACCTGGAAGGCCTCAAATCATGACCGAACAGGCCTTCTTTGAAATACGGAAGGCCTTCCCTACACATTACCTCCTCCTTTCTTTTTGACTTTGCGTGAGATTGGGAGGCAAGGCCTTCCTTGCCCATTGCCTAAAGAAAGCCTTAGAAGGCATGCAAAGAGGAAGGCCTTAGAAGGCATTTTCTTTAATTTATTTTTGTTAAACAAAAATAAAATTAAAATAATTTATTTTATCAAAAAATCATTATCCACTTCTACATATTTATTTACAAGTATGTATGTATCTATCTTAGAAAGTTTTACCACGCCCAACTTCAAATTGAACATTTTAAAATTACCCTGAAAATATTAAATAAAACAAATAATTTTAAAATTTTTATGAAATTTTCCAATTTAATTACGGTTAAAAAGAATCGGAAAAGAAATTTCTCAAAATTTTAAAAATCTTCTTCTTGGTTATATCTGATGAAAAAATTCATGCATTCCATTCCGCAGCCCTTATTTTAGGAAGGCATTACAAAAGGAACATTCCGCATGCCTTATTTGTGGAAGGCCTTGCGACTTTCGCCGCTGGGGTTACACAGATGTCAGCAGCGTACAACTGAGCCTCTGATGATGAAGTTCGCAAACTTTAAAACCATCTTCTAACAATGTGAATACAAATCCTGCTGGTGATTGTTGAAAAGATTTTATTAAATCAAATATAACGTCAGAGTTAAATCACACTTCAATAATTCTAAAGAGAAAAACGACAAGGCGGGATGAGATGTCGAAAATCGGAATGGTTGGTCATGTTAGTAATGAATAAACCTTCATTACCCATTCCACACGATGATGTGTATGGGGTACACATGGGGGGTAAATACGAACTCTGTTTGTAACCATATACAAACAATTATGATTTAAAAATATCATATGCATCGGGTTTTTCAATAAGATCGCTACAAAAGTTTTTTTTAAATAAAACAAACCCGGTTTTAGATACCAATGAAATTCTTTATTCTTGTGAAAGTACGTTCGATGCCATTATGTACGGAACTCGATTTCTTTTGCATGACCACCACGGGCAAGCTTGCAGAAGTCCAGACGCTGAACCCAATTTTCGACGCTTTTTAAGCATAAATCGGCCGATACTGCTGACGTAGCCCCACAGGAAATAATCTAACGGCGTCAAATCGCACGACCGAGGCGGCCAATCGACTGCGCCATTTCGTGAGATAACACGTTCACCGAACTTGGTTTCCAATAAATTGATTGTGGCATTCGCTGTGTGGCTTGTGGCGCCGTCCTGTTGGAACCACATGTCCTCCAAGTCCATATTATCCAATTGGGGCCAAAAATATTCGGTTATCATTGAACGGTAGCGATTCGCATTCACAGTAATGTGCCGGCCTTGATCATAATTTTTTCGGGATGCACTGATGACTCATGGATTACGTGTGGATTGCTGTCTGACCAATAACGCATATTTTGCTTATTGATGAAGACATTCAGCTAGAAATGAGTATCATCGCTGATTGTTGAGGCCTCTTAAAGTTGAGGCCACTGACCCCAAATTTCGGTAGTAAATTTTAATAATTTTGGCAGTCAATGGGTAGTCAATGGGTACCTTTGGCAGTCAATGGGTAACTTTATGGCGCATGTCTCTAAAGCATCTAGTGAATATCTACTTTTATTATTGTGACTGGAATAAAGAATTTCACTGGTATCTAAAACCGGTTTTGTTTTATTTAAAAAAACTTTTGTAGCGATCTTATTGAAAAACCCGTTATTACCTTTTTGTCTTGAGATAAGTAGGCTTCCTGAAAATATGTAAATTTTGTTCAAAAATAACCTTTTCCTAAAAAGAGTAACACTTCTTTAAAAAGTACCGGTTCTGGCAAAAGAACTTCTTTGTAAAAAAAAAGAAAAAATCTTTTGGCTTTTTCTTACAGAAAGTACTTCTTTTTAGAAATAGTACCTTTTCTTAAAAAAAACATTATCTTTTAATAAAAGAAGTACCTCTCTTTAAAAAGGGATCTTTTCGGGAAAATACATATTCTTACAAAAAGAACCCAAGAATATTATTTTTTTTTTTAAAATATTATTATAAAATATTATATTTTTTAAAAAATATATTCTACAAAAAAAATTTTTCTTAAAAAAGTTTTTTATTTTACAAAAAGTACATTTTCTTAGAGATCCATTTATATGATCGTGTTTTTCAACTGACACCTTAGACATGTTGGAACTAACTTACTTTACCTTTACTTTTATTGCCAATATTACAACCTCATGAGGTCAGACGTCTTACACATATTAATTAAACAAACAAGTTAAACAAATTTCAACATATTCTTCAAACTGGCTCTAACTAGTACATAACTGGGAACTAACTAGTACATAATATGTACATATATAGAGAAGGAACTTTCTTCCAACCGGGTATCCGATGGCGCCTCAAGTGATATTTTAGTTCATTATGAACTAAATTGAGCAAAATTGTTGTAGAAAATATTGGAAATTGTGACTAATTTCTATTTCATGTGTTCATCATATTACCAACTCAAAGTTGTGCATCTGTAAAAAAACACCCTTTATAAACTGTAATTATTGTTTTACTATATAAATTTAATTCAAAAGTATTTGACATAACAAGGTCGATTATTTTTGGAATGACTCAGTTTACGTGTTTTAGTTTTAGCTCTGAAAGACATTTGTTTGATGATACTTATTCCCACAACTGCCATAGCTCATGTTCTGTCTTCTTCTTTCTTTCTTCCTTCCGTTATTATTGTAGTATTATTTATTTCAATTTTGTTTGTTAACAAATCATCTGTGTACTGCATATAATAATACAATTCTATTGTTTTATCTGAAATCTAATTTTTGATTTAAAGTTGAAATGTAAAAATTCTATTTTTAAAATATTCAATAAATTCAACAGCAGCAGCGTCAAAAGGTGGCTGGATGAATGGATGGCTGGATGAATTTCAGTGCCTTGGTGCGTATGTGTGTGTGTGTGTATTAGAGGAAATTCGAAAAATATTTTTATTTGAAATTTTCTTACGTCGGAATATCGTTTTATGTTCTAAGGTCAGGGATTGACTGATGTCAGGTGTGAACAAACGAACGATATGAATAAATTTTGGAAATGAAACATTTTGAAGAGATGATAATGACGTACACGGAAAAGAAAACAGAGAGCAGCAACAAAAAAAAAGGCAAGACATCAATCTGGAAATGGTAATAATTCAAATGCTTAAGAATTTACTGGTTGTCAGGGGCATAGAAACGAGGGTGGTTTAATTTTATGTGGATAATGGCAGTATGTAATTGCTGTCTTTACTGAAGGTCAGTCACAAAGAAATGATGCTGGAGGTTTTCCTGAAGACCATCCAGGAGAACATTATGAGTCTTAAATGTGTAAATATTAATTTATAAATAAGAAGTTGTGTACACCCCAGAACACACTGTAATCGACATCTCGTTTTTAAAGGTTTCGTTTCAGCAACATCCGGTTTTCAATACAATAACACTCTGGAAGTTTTTGAAAAATTTTGAAAAAAATTTGGAAAACATATGCGGACTCAACGGATTTACACTAACACGGGTCCTTTGAATCGAACTGCATCATTAGTTTTGTGGCCTATAATGATTGTTTCATATAGATTTTTGGAACGAAGTTCCTTATCGCACGTTGCGGGATGGGGGCTAAAAAAAAAAAATTTTAAACTACTTTATTACAACCCATTATTATCAACTATATTGGGTACTTTTGGTTTGGTTTATAGGGAAGTTTTCTAGGTGGAGCCTGTGTATTACATATTGTAGTTTTGAACCCAATAAAAAGTAAATTTAGAAAAGCCAAAGTGCAAGACTGCCAAATCCATGAAATACAATCCTGACCACGGAATTACATTTGGCAGCACACTTACTCTTACACTCGTACTTTTGATTTGGTTTGTGTCTAGACTAACATATGGGGAGAAATTTCTTGTTTGCTGGGAAATTTTCTAGGTGGAGCCTGTTTATTACATATTGTAGTTGTGAACCGAATAAAAGGTAAATTTAGAAGACCCAAAGTGAAAGAAGTTTAAAACATTTAATAAGTGCGTTTTTTTTAAAAAAAGTAAATTTTTTCAAAAACAATACCTATTCATATCCTTAAATATTCATATTCTTAAATGTTCTTTAAATATTCATATTCTTATAAGAAAAAAATACCTTATCTTAAAGAAGTACCTTTGCTTAAAAAAGGAAATTTTTTTTACAAAAAGTACCTTTTCTTAAAAAAAGTAATTTTTTTAAATGAATACCTTTTCTCAAAAAATTACATTATCTTACAATAAAGCTTTCAAAGCTTTTATACGGCAGCTTTCACTTATAAGTAAAATTTTATGGAAAACAAAATAACTTTTCCTGAGATAAGTACCTATTCTTAAAATTGCACCTGTTCTCGAAAAAAGGACAAATTCTAAAAACATCCCCATTTCCTAAAAAACATTTTCTTCAAAAAAAAAAAAAAAATAATCCTTTTTCTTAAAAAAACCTATTCTTACAAAAATTCCTTTTCTTAAAAGTGGATTTTCTTCTTAAAAATAAAATAATACCCGTTTTTTCATGAGATAAGTAGCCTTCCTGAAAATAAGTAAATTTTCTTAAAAAAATAACTTTTTCCTAAAAGGAGTACCACTTCTTTAAAAAGTAGCTGTTCGTAAAAAAAATATTTCTATGTAAAAAAAAATCATACCCTTAGGGTTTTTCTTACAGAAAATACTTCTTATTAAAAATGGTACCTTTTCTTAAAAAAAACATTAACTTTTAATAAAAGAAGTACCTCTCATTAAAGAAATTACCTTTAAATTAAGAAATTACCTAATTAAAATATAATGCATACGCTTACAAAAAGGACATAAAAATATACTTTTTGTTTTTAAAAAATACATTCAATAAATACAAAATTTCTTATCTTTATTATCTTTTATATTTTCTTAAAGATCCATTTAAATTATAGAATTTTTTCAACAAACGCCAGCAGGCGTGTTGGATTATGTATATTGGTACATAATATATAGCGAAAGGAACTTCGTTCCAACCTGTTGTCCCCTGAAACCTCATGTAATTTTTTTTTAATTTCTTGCTCAGCGATTTAGAGCTAATTTTTTGAGACAAGATTATATAAATAAATTTAGAAACATTAACAATTACAATACTTTTATGCTATACCTATACTATTTCTCAATATAAGCAACAGTTTCGCAGTTATAAATACATTTATGAAGAAAAAAAAATCAATGAGTGTTCGAACTCACGGGCGATGTGTTAACACCTTTTTGTTACACGGTACCCGATCGATTTCTATGAACACATTAGTAAGTGCCACATTGGAAAATAAAAAAAAGAATAGTTTTTGTGCTGAAGGCTCTTTTGCTATTGCATTTTCGTTTTTCTTACATCTGCTTTAACATTAGACGTAATATTGTTTAAATAAATAAAGGAATATTTTGCTCACTGAAATAATTGTTTTTATTTTATCATAAACAGAGCGACGACAAAAAGTATTGAAAAGTATAGAGCACTAATTGCACTCTTTTTCCGCTCTCATGTAGAGAGTTTAAGTAAAAGAGTCTTCTCCTCTTTATATAATATTTCAATATAAAAGCGCCATTGCGACAATGTTATTACATAAAACAATACAAAAAGCATAAATATTTCAAAAGGCATCAATGTTTCACATCAAAAATATGAATGGACAAAGTTATGACAAAAAGAGAGTACTAAGTTTTGAATCATTCGCCAGATGTCGCCGGTGCTTTTCAGTCATACAATTCGTTCCATGAGTTCTCTATACTATTCAAAATACTTTTTGGCGACGACGAACTGTTTGTTTGTTCGCTGCCGCTACATCAATACCATCATACTCATTTTCAGGCAGAGACTATTGTTGTAGAACACCCACGTATGTGATACTAACGCGGTGAGTTGTTTGCATGTGTTCACTTTGATAGATTGCCCTACGCGTGCCTATAGATGTTAACACATCAATAATAATTTTTTGCTTAAAAGATTAAAATTGTGTGTGAAACTATTTTTATAAACCATCTTTCCCAGCGGCGGAAGTCATGACCTGGAAGGCCTGAAATCATGGCCAAACAGGCCTTCTTTAAAATACGGAAGGACTTCCTTACACATTACCTCCTCCTTTAATTTTAACATTGCGTGAGATTGGGAGGCAAGGCCTTCCTTGCCCTTTGCCTAAAGAAGGCCTTAGAAGGCATGCACAGAGGAAGTTCGTAGAAGGCATTTACTTTAATTTATTTTTGTTGAACGAAAATAAAATTGAAATAAATTATTTAATCACAAAATCATTATCCGCTTCTACATATTTATTTATATCATAGAAAGTTGTACCACGCCCAACTTCAAATCGAAAATTTCAAAAATATCCTGAAAAATATTAAATGAAAAATTTAACTTTCAAATTTGTATGAAATGTTCCAATTAAATTACGGTTAAAAAGAATCGGAAAAGAAATTTCTCGAAATAGTAAAAATCTTCTTCTTAGTTATATCTGAGGAAAAAATGCATGCATTCCGTGGGCCTTATTTTAGGAAGGCATTACAAAAGAACCATCCCGCATGCCTTATATGTGCAAGGCCTGGCGACTTCCGCCGCTGGGTTATAGCGCAGACAACTAATGATGCAGTTCGATTCGTAGGGTTCGAGTTGGTGTAAATCCGATGAGTCCACTCCTTTTTTGGACTTGCACAGCCTAATCAGCTGTTAATTTACTAGAAATCTCCAAATGGGAGAAACCTGCTGCAGAGTGACTGCAGTATAAGCAAAAGCCGCTCATGATTAAAGTTCTCCATCAGGTAGGAGGGTAATTCATGTAAGGTAATTCTCCATCAGGTAGGAGGGTAATTCATGGTTTCAAAGAAAAACTACTTGATTTTTTTATGACATTCAAACAAATGGAAAAAATCAAGAATAATATTATCATTTGATCATGTGCACTTTGAAAAAAGCGACCCAGCAACATGCAGGAACCGTATTTATGTTTGCAAGCATTGTTTTCATGAATTGAAGATCGGTTGATTTTTTTGTTTCTTTGTTGTCAGTCACGTTTTTGTTTTCAGACGATTTCAACAGACAAAGCAACATTTTGGTCACAAAAACATATAGTATAAACCATTAATCATTGCGTCTGCAACAAGTTATATTGAATAGCAAACACATAATGTTTTGGGGCACAAGTATACTATATTTGAGACAAACTGCAAACACGTCATATTTCCAGACAAACAAAAAAAAACCCAGCATTTTCGGAGTGTGGCGAAAGGCGGAACGTACCCGATTGAAGCAGGAAAAGAGAACGACCAAGACTCCGCTGGAAAGACCAGGCAGAAGAATCCCTCCGTATCCTTGGTGTTACCAACTGGCGAGAAAAGGCGAAGGATAGAGCCAGGTGGAAGAATATTTTGAAGTTTTGTTGTAAAATAGTCAATAAAAGCAAAAAGGCGAAAGGCGGATTTATGAGGAGTTAGACTGCGCTACAAATTTCTGCAGAATTTCTACAAAAGATTAAATCAAATTTTAAACAAAATGATTTATATAATTGAATATATGCAGTTTTACTGTCATTATATTCTGGCCATTTTCGAATCTATCTACATATTTTTCATGCAGACGGCAATAAATCATTTTATTTAACTTTCAATTTAGTATTTTATAAATATTCTGCATAAATTTTACTGCAGCAGTTAAATTCCTTGCAAATCCTACTTGGTTCCACACTAGAAAAATCCCTGCAAACTGAATAAAAATTCATAATACTAAACACAACGATGTGTCGCACATAATCAAGCATGAGAAAATGTTTCTGCATGTATAACTTATAAAAGTGATGCATGCAACATATGATTCTTCATGCTTTTGCCGTGTAGTTCTATTTACAACAACTACAACAGCATCGCTTGCGTGATTGTTATATTATTAGTTTACATGATGTCTTCTTGTTTTACCAGGACATAAAGGACATTGCCACAAACAAGTTGGGCATGAATAATATAACAAACGCCTGAGGTGGACAGGAAGATAGAGAGGCTGAGAGGAAGAGAGAGGGTGCAAGAGAGACAGGGAAACAAGTGTGTAATCTCCCCTGAATTGTCAACTCAGTCTGTATGATGTCAACGAGAAGTTTTCAACGAAACCAGAAAATTGCTGGCAACACTTTGCTATATCATTGGGGTTGGCGACATTAACTTGCTGGTGTGTCTGCCTTCAGGAGCACAAAGATTGGGTTTTATGCCGTAACGGAGCGCAGGACGCTGTGAAAGTCCTGTGGTTTCTTGGTGTGGATAAAATGGAAAATATTTAAACTTCACGTACATGTCACATAAGCAAGCTCAGTAAGATATACGTGCATATGGGGAAGCAACAGAGCAAGCTGTGAAAATGGATACACTTTTAGTTTACTTGCTATTGTTATCCAAGGACGTATATTTATTAAGACTAAACGCAAACGAAAATATAACTTTGACCGTCATTTGCCACAAAAATAGTTCGTTTCCTACGTATACTCAATGTTGACTGCAACAATTGAAACGTTTTCCCCAAACAAAGAATGAGTTTATCGTAAACCAATTAGTAATCTGTAAACAGACTCTTAGCAGGATCACATAATTGGAAGAGCATCAAATGCATGGATGCGGTGACTGGAAAAGGAGTATAAAAAACTCGGCTATCTATCGTCTTGGTAAATCTTTTAACGTCCTAAGAAAATTCAGCTTAACTTCTTGGCTGTCTGTTAAAACCTCTTCTTCATCCTCTCTGCTTGTGCAGTAAAGATGTGATGAGATTCAAAGTCTAGACGCGTGCTAGCCTATTAAACAGTATCCAGTGATCACAGCTACTAGCATGGAGATACCTAGTCTCATTAATCAATCGCATGACCAACAGCTTCGGTTCCAAAAACCAGTTTGCACATGTAGAGAGGCAATCAGTGGAACAGGTTCCCTTGAATGGTTCCCTGGAATGTTCATGTATCAAAGCACCCACATGTTGAAAAATCGGCCTCCGTAACATATTCTCTCAAACAAATTCAGCAGGAACCATGTATATATTTGGAACACACTCTAAATATTTATATATGTGCAAGTCCGGAGCTCAATTATGTCTAAATGCAATCATTACCACGTTTACTTGCAACAATATATATTTTTACGTGGGGGCATATACGTGTTTCATCCCAAACATCCATATACTTACGTCAAAGAATTCATGTGTTTCCACTGAAACGTTTGCTTGACCACTGAATGCATGACAGAAAAAAATTAAGTAAAAAGTGCACCAAACTCATCTGTACTTCTATCACCACCAAAGCTGTATTTCGGTCACAAACACACATATTATAACATAAATATCATTGTGTCTTAAAAATGTAATATTGAACAGCAAACATAATGCGTTTGGACACAAGTAATCTATATTTGTGACAAGCTCCACACACACGTCATATGTGCATCCAAACAAGAAAAAAAGACGGATTTTTCAGCGCGCATCGAACTGCTTGGAATACTGAATTGCATGGCTATCTTATTCAATCATAAACGGCATTTGTGAAATGATCTTGAAGCGAAGAATACAGATTGCATAGACCTTAGATTTCGATACCCCTGGCGGTGATGGTGTTCCATCACACCCAAAGGCCAACTTCTCCGATTGCCAGGACTTCTGCCTGAAAGTGGTTTGCTAGCACTTGTTCAAGGTCCAGAACTTTAGAATATAACCTTTTAGAATATACGCCTGTTAAGTATATTCCTGCAAACTTACTTTATCATATAGTTTAGAGTCGTCTCTTCCAATCCTGCTTGTTCGGAATATGCGGTGAAGAAGTTTCCATCAACGGCAGAAGTCGTTGTCTTAAATTCTATTGTGAATTGCCGCAGATCCCTTAGAATAATACAACGATCCCTTAGGTGATACAACGCAAAGAATATCTTAAGCGTATTGCCGACATTGCAGCCATTTGTCTTCCCAACAAATCCAGTGGCAACAGATGAAGATTCTCCCCAAAACCCCCGATAGGTTTGTACAGTGTGCACCCGTACTGTGTACCATTATCATTATCTGGACTTTTGTCAATATACTTAGGGCGGAGGATTTTTCCAATGTCGACCCAAATACTGTAGAGCAATATCGGACAGACTTTACTTTTATTGACTATTTTACAACCTCATGAGGTTAGACGTCTTATACATATTAACTAAACAACCAAATTTTAACATACTTCTCCACCTGGCTCTATCCTTCGCCTTTTCTCGCCAGTTGGTAACACCAAGGACACGGGAGATTCTTCTACGTGGTCTTTCCAGCGGTCGTCCTCTTTTCCTGCTTCCATCGGGTACATTATCAAAAACCTTTCGCGCTGCTTCATCTTCATCCATTCGGATAACATGGCCTACCCACCGGAACTGGCCTAATTCGATACGCCTAGCTATGTCCACGTCAGAATATAAATTATAGAGCTCTTGGTTCCAGCGACGTCGACACTCTCCATTTCCCCTAACAGGACCATA
Organism: Phaonia tiefii; assembly: GCA_963931995.1. Classification (NCBI taxonomy): domain Eukaryota; kingdom Metazoa; phylum Arthropoda; class Insecta; order Diptera; family Muscidae; genus Phaonia; species Phaonia tiefii. The sequence continues at coordinate 162,935,456 of OZ008371.1, read as the reverse complement.
TACTTTACGGAAAATTTTTCTCTCGTATACCCCCAGGTGTTTTTCATGCGCTTGCGATATGACCCAAGCTTCGTAGCCATATGTCAAGACAGGCAAAATGAGAGTCTGATATAGCTGGACTGTTGTCTGTCGAGAGGGCTTTGTTCCTAAACTGCTTGCTGAGCCCGAACTACCATCTATTTGTAAGTATTATTCTCCTATTTATCTCCAGGCTGACGTTTTTGCCCTTCAAAATTAAATCGATTGTCAACGTTCAAGTGCGGACCAAGTCGACAGGTTTCTCTAGTCATTGACACCATCAATTTGGCATTGCCCTCATCAGCAGAAAGATCCACCTTCGCTGATTCCATTTCGATTCTTGAAAAAACTCGAGTAAGTCGCAACTATCGCCCAATAATGCCTATGTCGTCAGCCTACTCCAGCAACTTATGGCTTTCCATGTTAATGGTCTTGTTCGTATTTACTGCAGCTTTTCTCATTGTTATTTCTATTAAGATGTTGAAGAGATTGCACGGAAATGTGTCGCCTTGTATCAGTCCTCGTTTGGCACAGAATGATTCAGTAAGGTATTTTACCCACATTCACGGCTGATTTGGTGTTGGTCAGCGTCATTCTAAAGAGGCGGATCAGTTTTGCAGGAATCCTAAGGTCCGACATAGCTGTGTACAATTTTCCCCATATGGGGCTATTTAAAGCAGCTTTGTAATCGACAATAAGGTGGTATGTATCGATTTGCTCTCCTTGGGTCTTTTCCAGGATTTGGCGTAGCGTTAATATTTGGTCAGTCGTGGACTTGCCTGGTCTAAAACCACACTGATAAGGTCCAATCAGGTTTTCAATAATTGGCTTTAGTCTTTCACATACTATGCTTGACAAGACCTTATACGCGATGGGTAAAAAATTGATACCGCGAAAGTTGGAACAGACACACCGATCAAACTTTTTTAATACAGGATATAATACACTGAGACTCCAATCGTCAGGCATAGATTCCCCAACCAAATACTGCATATATGTTGTTGTTGTATCTGTATCAAAAATAGGTGTCCCCGAGGCCAGAATCTTATACATGACCAATAAACATTTGAGGACGTGTGTAGTCACTTCCACAAACTTAAATTCCCATTATGGAAGAAATATGAGAGGGCTCTCCAATCAGTATGCTATGTGCTTTCTATTTTGGCACTCACTCTAATGGTCAGTGAATCTACACTAAAAACTGAATTTTTGGGTGAACAATAAGCCAAAATTAAACCACTATTCCAAACTCTTGGGATAACCACTATGCAATCAAAACTAAATGGAATGCAGTACTGTGTTATTTGTGGATCATTCAGGAGTGCACTGTTAGATGTCCTTCTCTCCGCCTACATAAAATGCACTGCTTGAAAAACTCTCCTTTGCAGCGCTCACTAATGTTGCCAGCATTTTTTGTTTTGCATTTGATAGAAATTCTCTTCGTTTTATATAAATAATAAATTACGTCGGAGAAATATTTCCTAGGAAAAAAAAATGAAATAAAAATATAAAACTTGTATAGAAACGGAAGCCACAGAGACGAAAGGCGAGACAACCCCAAGACATCGGCATGACAGGGACAGATTATTATTATTATACATATTGTTGTACTGACATCCTGTTAACATACCACAAGGGGGTAAAGAAATAATTTTATTTCAAACTGTTTCTGGTATTACCATTAGAGATGGTGTCTGTTATGCAGATGGTGATGATGTTGGCGGACGATGACGGCTTCCTCAGCTGTGGCAAAATGGGAATTTTGCAATATTATAAATAAAAGGATGCAAAAGAGAAAACAAACTTATAGCAGAATAGTTTAGTTTTGTGGATTTACAAGGAAAGCTATGGAAACAAATACGTACGTACACCTAAACAGCAAAAAACACAAAGGATAAGGACAATCAACCTCCTGGAGGAGTCAACACATCATAGTATATTTATAATGCAATTATATGAAACAATTTAAAACAACGTCACTTGGCAATACAGAGGAAATCCTGACGTTAATAGAGGATTCCATAATATTTGACATGAAACGTTTACCAGGAAATTTAATCTAACTTCTTCTTTGGAAGAGAATAAATTAAATTTTCTTGGGATTAACAAGTGCGTAAGAAAAATCACAATAAATTGTATAAAATGCACCGAAGTGAAAACATGCTTGAGTGAAATTACAAAATTGTACTTTATATCAATTTATTTGTATTTAAAACTGTGAATTTAATCTACAAATTTGACCCAAAATAAAATATATAAAATTTAATAAAAATATAAAATGATACGCCAATTAGAAAAAAATATGGTTTCCCGTTACATCCCATGAAGGAATCGGGGAGAGCTTCTCACAACCAGTCAGCTGTGCGCTTTCTAGTTTTATACTCACTGATTGGGACTTACAGTTTTACAACGGTTCCGAACGGTATTTTTGAAAAGCATTTTCATGGCTAAATACTCGAAAGTGTCGCGATCACTATGCGAGGTGACCGCCGTCGAAAGAAATTTAAGGTTGCTGCCAATTATGTTGAGTAAAATTTCTGAAGGTTAAGGAAATTTAACCGAAAAATGTGTAAATTTTACAGACTAACACAAAAAAAAAATTTAATCCACTTGATATCACCCTGCGACAAGATTTTCCTCCTACATATATGTGGCACTATGGACCAACAGTTTCAAAACTGAATACCTAGTTTTTTTATTTTCTGATCGTTTGTCAGTTTTACAAGGCGTTCAAAATTAAAAGGATACCCGCTTTAAAATAAATTTCTTCCTGTATATGATATTGCGAATGAACCAATATGCATATTAAATGAAGCGCAACGATCTTCGTTATTTGCTAAAAATTGTTATTTGATCCCTCAACGAACGAGGATATAAAAAAAGTCCTCCATACTTTTATCCTTGAAAATACTTAAAAGCTTCGCATCGAAAAATCACTAAACAAAAGTTCTTTTAAAGAGCTGATATCGTCACATCTTGTGCCAAAATTTGAACCTTCGATCATTAATAGTAAATGAAGGAAATTTTACCGAAAAATGTGATAATTTTACAGAGTTACAGCAAAAAACTTAAATATTATTGATATGAACGTTCGAATTTCCTCCTAATAACAAGACTATAAACTTGGGGAACTATGGACCACCAGTAGCCAAACTGCTTTTTATTTTGTAATCGTTTGCCATTTTTACAGGACTTTCGAAATTCAAAGGACATACACTTTAAAATAATTTTCTTCACCCATATGCATATCAACTGAAAGACAGCGATCTTCACTATTTGTTAAAACGTTATCCTTGACTATCCTTAAAAGCTTCGCATCGAAACATCACTAAAAATTGTATGTTTAAGATCTGGAGCCATCACATCTTGTGCCAAAATTTCAAACTACTATCATCAATAGCAAATATGGAGATTTTACTGAAAAATGGGTACATTTTACAGAGTTACAACAAAATATCTGAAATCCAAATGATGTCACCGTGCGACACGATATTTTCTCCTAAGAGCAAGACTACATACGTGTGGAACTATGGACCACCAGTAGCCAAACTGCATACGTAGCTTTTTATTTTGTAATCGTATGCCATTTTTACAGGACATTCAAAATCAAAGGACATCCACGTTTCAAAAATTTTCTTCACCAATGTAACAATGCAAATATAACCAAGATGTATATGGAATGACAGACGTCGATCTTTACTATTTGGTGCAAGATTTTATTTGGATTTTCAAGGACCAAGAAACTAAACTAAGGTGCTTTCAAAATTTTAACCTTGAATATACTTAAAAACTACGCAACGAAACATCAGTAAAAAAAATAATTTTAAAAAGCTGGAACCGTCACATCTTGTCCCAAAACTTAATTTTCATAATTGTAAATGAAGGAAATTTTACCGAGTAATGTGTTAACTTTATATTTCTGATTTTATGTTTTATATTTTATATATATTTATTGATGTGTTAACATCTATACGCGCGCCTCTAGGGTAGTAAACTATCAAACTAATACATACGCAAGTGTTAGGTTTTTCAGAGTAAATAATCGTTTGTTTGTTCGTTGCTTGGCAGTCGGTATCGAAAGTGATTATTGGGCGATTTTCATATAATTTTCCCACGCGATTTTCTCCGGAAATTCATAGCCGATTTTATTAATTTTTGGATTAAAAAGCTAGTGCGGGTTTCGACGAAGAGTTTAGGCCAAAAATTAAGGCGATCCGATATCTGCGAGCCGAGACTGAAGTGTTTTAATTTGGAGTATTAATTTGGAGTAATATTAAAAAAGTATTTTATGTTGATCTTCGGTTATATCGTACGAATATAACAATGTATGTATGTATGTACAAGTGTCTGTTCCCAGCGGGCAAAAAAACCGAGCCTTAGCTAGTGTTACGCTAAATGCTCGCAAACGGGCTCAGAAGCGAGCATTTACCGGACCAAAACCGGGGGAGAAATTAAACTCGCCCAAATATTCGCAAACTGGTTTAAAAACGGGTGCTAAACGGACGAAAAGAGAGAAACATTGTTGTCGTTGTGTCGTGCGCCAAACAGAGGCACACACGTGCAGGCACACGACACAACAACAAAGTTTTGGCTATTGCATTTTGTTTTATTTTTCGTGTTGTTCTCGCAAAAGATATTGCAAAAGTCTCGCAAACGAATCTCTTGCAAGACATCGTAAACGAAACTTTTACTGCCACAAACTGAGCGACTGATGATTCATTTTCCGATCGTTTTCGGATCTGTTTTCGAGAGTTTTACCCGCAAAAGTTTCGCGTAACTCTCGTATGCGATATCGTATACGAAGTTTTGGTCCGCTGGGTTGCTTTGCATTCTTTGACTTTTGTGGGAATAAAAAAAAAGTATTGAGCAAGAATATAATGACACATGTGCTTGCACTGGGTCTTTAAATAATTTTAAGTATTAATATTATTTAACTGTAACGTCATCATATGATTGAACGCTGTTTATTATTTTCCAATGTAACATTTTTTATATATATTTTTATAATTTTATATTTTCTCCTGAGACCAAGACTAAATAAATGTATTACTGACCACCAGTAGCAAAACTGTGTACTCAGCTTTTTGTTTTGTAATCATTTGCCATTTTTACAGGACAATCAGTATTCAAAGGACATCCACTTTAAAATAATTTTCTTTACCAATGTGACAATGCGAATAGAACCAATATGAATATCAACTGAAAGATGCCTGATTTTTGCTATTTGCTAAAAATTGTAATCCAACTTTTCAAGAACAAAGAATATAAAAAAAGGTCCCCTTAAAATGATGTCATTGAATATCATTAAGAGCTTCGCATCGAAATATCACTAAAACATGATAAAGAGCTGGAACCGTCACATCTTGTGGCAAAATTTCAACCTTCTAGCATTAATAGTAACTGAAGGAATATTTACTGAAAATTGGGTAAATTTTACAGAGTTACAACAAAATTTCTGAAATTGAATTGATATCACCGTGCGACACGACATTTTCCTCATAAGAACAAGACTATATACGTGTTGAACTATGGACCACCAGTAGCAAAACTGTGTACTCAGCTTTTTGTTTTGTAATCATTTGTCATTTTTACAGGACATTCAAAATTCAAAGGACATCCACTTTAAAATAATTTTCTTCACCAATGTGACAACGCGAGTAGAACCAATATGCATATTAACTGAAAGATAGCTATCTTCACTATTTGTTAAATATTGTTATTTGATTTTGCAAGAACAAAGGATATAAAATAAAATCTTTTTAAAATGTTATCCTTGAATATCCTTAAAAGCTAACACTACAAAAGTTATGTTAAAGAGGTGGAGCCGTCACATCTAGTCCCAACATTTCAGCCTTCTATCATTGATAGTAAACGAAGGAAATTTTACCGAGTATTGTTGTGATTTTACAGAGTTTCAGCAAAAAAAAACTGAAATCCATGTGATATCACCGTGCAGCAAGAACAATACTACATACATGTGAAGCTATGGACCACCAGTAGCAAAACTGCGTACTCAGTTTTTTTATCTTGTGATCATTTGCCATTTTTACAGCACATTCAGAGTTCAGAGGATATCCACTTGAACATAATTTCTAACTTCACTAACTTCAATTTGGTTGGTGGTATCGATAAAATTTCTTCAACAAAAAAGTTCCATATATTTTGGGTTTCAACTTTAGGGAACACAGCTTACCTCCGTAAACAGGCTTTTGAGGCTCTTCGATTCAGAACATCGGCAGAAATGTAACTCCGACTTTTTTGAGTTTGCCGTTGACAAATTGCCAGAAAGTCACTTGACTAGTTGGAATATAGAATAATACAAACTCATGCAAAATGACAGAGATTTTATTTTAATAAATTTATGATCTAATTGCAATTTGTATAAATAATTTGACTGTAACACTTCATTTCGTTGTATTTTATTTCACTTATTATTCCTTTTTTCCTCGATGCAATTATCACAAGAAAAACTCAGCTTATGAGTTTTGCACTTTTGGTTCAATGTGGAAAGCAATTTATAAAAAAAGTCAGAAATTGTGATTTTTTGTAGGGAGCTTTTGTTTATTACAATTCATTACATCCTATTAATTTTACGAGTCAAAATGGCAAACAAAAAATTTTAAATCTATCGGAAAAAAACAAAATCGGTGTTTACCGTTATAAACAAAATTGATGTTTACCGTTAAAAAAAATTGGACGGAGCCCAAGAGTTGTCGACAATTACATCAAGGACCCCGAGGGGTATGTAAAAAAATTTAAAGGAAGGGTTTCATTGTCTTTATCTAAAAAAATAAATGGTTCCCATTACATCCCATAAAGAGACCGGGGAGAACTTCTCACAATCGCTGAGCTGTGCGCTTTCCAGTTTGCACTCACTGATTGGGACCTACAGTTTTACACCGATTCCGAACGGTATTTTGAGAAGCTTTTTCATGGCTATATACTCGATAGTGTCGCCGTCACTATGCGAGGTGACCGCCGCCGAAAGAAATTTGAAGTTGGTCAGAGCAGGGTTCGAACCCAGGATCTCATGTACAAGAGCCGCGCACACTAAACATTGCACCACCGACGGCCACAATTGTCTTTATCTACGTATGAGAAAAGAAGAATCATCAGAATTGCTTCTAATTCTGACTTATCCTTGTCAAAAATAAAAGCTCAAACTTGAGTGGAAGCGAGTAAGCGAGTAATTAATGAGCTGTGAGCATCTCAAATACCTGAAATTACAAAAACAAGCTGCCACTTAATGCTCCTCGTAAGGAAAAGCGGCTTCAATTCGCAAGAGACTACATGGTATGGGATGCGCAGCCAAGAGGTCATGTAAATGACTGGAGAACCGTTGTATTTACGGATGAGAATAAGTTTAATTTGGATGGACCTGATGACTACAACTATTATGATCCATGATCTGCGCAAAGAAAAGCGTTTTTTGAACCGAGATCACAGTCGAGAGGGTAGCGTTATGGTCTGGGGTGCTATTACGTACTATGGCACCATCTATCTTGAATTTCAAAGTTTAAAACTGGCTGGTGCAAGCTATAAAACGTTATTAGAATCGGCTTTTCCAAAGCTCAATGAACTATTTGGTCCCATATCTTGGATATTGCAACAGGATAATGCCCCTATACGCAACGCCAGAGTAGTAAAGGAGTTCATTGCAAGCCAAAATGTTAGCATTCTTGACTGGCCGCCCTATTCGCCAGATCTAAACATTATCGAAATTGTCTGGGGTTGGTTATCTCGTAAGGTCTATGAAGGAGGTAAACTATTTGATGACAAGCAATCGCTAATTCAGGCCATTAAGGTGATGTCGGTGGTGCAACGGTTAGTGTGCGCTGCCCTTGTACATGAGAACGTGGTTTCGATCCCTGCTCAGACCATCTTACATTTATTTCGACGATGGTCACCTCGCATAGTGATGGCGATATTATCGAGTACTTAGCCATGAAAAAGTTTCTCAAAATACCGTTCGGAACCGCTTTCAAACTGTTGGTCCCAATCAGTGAGTGTAAAAACTAGAAAGCGCACATCTCACTGATTGTGAGAGCTCTCCCCAATCCCTTCCTGGGATGTAATGGGAATCCATGTTTTTGTGTAGGATGCGTGGAATCAAATTTCGTCGGAATACATAATTTCTCTTTATCTCTCGACGAAAACCCGTATATTTGAATTTATTAAAATCAAAGGGGGTTGTACCCATTACTAATAGTTCGTAATTAAAGTAAAATAGATTAAAAAATCAAGAAAACTGTTTTTCATTAAAATTAGTTAAAGTGTCTTTATTCAATTGATCCAAAAAAAATAGAACATTTTTTGACTTTTTTTTTTTATAAATTGCTCAAAAAATGTTCTTAAGCTAAGAAACCATTATTGTCATAATTTTTTTATATCTCAAGATGTCTAGCTTCCATTACCATTTCAAAATTCTGCAATTGGTTACAAATTGCAAAAGATACAGGCTGCTGAATATGGAATTTGTAGTGCCTTTAAATAAGTGAACCGGAGTGTAGCAATCCGTTTCGAATTCGAAACTCGAGCTTCGAAAATTTTGTCCGAAACGGAAATCAGTTACTGGAAACATAACAAATTTGTTTTTGTATGAAATACTTTACAAAAGAGCTGATCGTTTTTTTTTACCTCTTTGTAACCGTTACGAAGGCTCCGTTTATAACGCTACCTTTGACATCCTAAACTATGTCTGAGCTTGGCAATCCCTGCTAGGCTTATTCGCATTTGCAAAATGCCACCTACTGAAACCATAGCTCCAACGAATAATAGTACAAATCTCAACCGCGGCCGCCTATCGTGCCATCGCTTCAACATCTCGATGCAGATTCTAAGAAGAAAAGCTGCAGTAAACATGCATACTGCTCTCAGCAGTAAAAATATTACCAAAAACTTTTGTGGATATGATAGTACGCGAACAACTTCGATTACATTCTTATTTGGGATCAAGAAGGACGCCAAAGCGACTACAAAAATCAACGACAGCTGATATTCATGCTCATTAATGACAAGACTGTGTTTCGCTCATAGAATAATACATACGTAGATAAACTTATTGTCTCATCTGACGTTCCATTTCACACTCTTCATCGTAGGTTTGTGGAAATGAGAGCAATTAAATTTAAAATTACCTTTCACCAGGTGGAGTTACAAAATGTGTTCACTTAACTTTTTCATGTCGTTTTGGTGTAGAACTGAAAAATTTAAATATATTTTGCATTTTTTTGTTGACTTTTATCCTTGGTATACATTTGTATTGTATTTAACACAACTAGTTTGTCACAAAAACACGAAATTCGGTTTTTGTTCTTTTGTTGATCGCTGTATACTATTGCCACCATCTGGTATTATTGAACCCATATTTTCCACCATCCAATGTTTACTTTCCATCGTACCTATGACGTTTAATTTATTGAGCGAATAAAAGCTTCTATGGTATGTATTATTCTATGGTTTCGCTTCGTTCGTTCTTTCTCAATATCTATTTGTGACAACTCAATATTTATTTGTATTTCCCCATATAAATTTGGATTTTCTGAATACACCGTGTCACAAAAATCAAAATTACCCCAAATGTGAAATTGATAATTAAGTGAGGAATAAATAAACACAGTTATATAGTGAAAGGGTTTCGCTTATTTGGCGAAGGTTTCCGCTCCAAGAACTACAGCTGTTGCAGGCTCTTGATGTGTTATTCTGTAGTTTGAATGCATCGTCCATATCTGTTTAATTGTATGTATTTTTAGGTTAATATACATATGTTATTTTTTGAAAATCGTTAAATATTTCATGATATTTATCAAGATTTGTTGCTGTTGCCATTGCTGTATTGTTTGTCTTTCTGCTTTGTACTCCTCTGCCTTTGATGCTATGTTATTTTTAGCCCTAAACAATAAATCCTTTACAATGGGACTTTTATCAATAAAACAATCATGCGCTAATGTGTGCAAACTCTACGTGGGTGTGTGTGTATGTATTTGCGTATGTATTTGTTGTCAATGTTTACATTGACTTTTGTAAGTGTGTACAATTGTATTTGCTTATAGTATGCACGATTGTTATTGTACACTAGGGTAGCAATAAAATTGAATTTTCGTATATTTCGCGTAGTTGATCAACGAAGGCGTTTCAATTGAAGTTAAGAAAATTCCACATGAAATCAAGAATGTCCAACTCGAATAGGAAGAATTTGAAATGAAACCGAGACTTTTCTATTTATGGTAGCACACTTTTGACCTTGTTTTTAGAAATTGCTCAAAAAAAGTTCTTTAGTTAAGAAACCACTCTTCATGATTTTTTATATATGTCTAGCTTCCATTTCCATTTTAGAATTCTGCAATCGGTTACAAATTGCAAAAGATATAGGCTGCTGAATATGGAATTTTTGGTGCCTTTAAATAACACTGTGAGACAAAATTAGTTTTTTTCAAAATGATGGGGTTATGTCAACAGATTCTCGTAGAAAGGTCTAAAAAAATTGTACGTGTATCGTCGTTTTGCGAGATCTGATCAGAATTTTTTTTTAGGGCGGGTCAAAGTTTCCGCCCGACGGAACTTTCCTGCAACATATCGGCATGCAAAATTGTGTGTACCTTACTTCTGAGGTACAAAATATGTTCAGAAGTTTCATAGAAAAGATTCAGATAAACATTTTTGTGGAACAAATTAATCCTCTAACTGTCACGTATAACCATAATTTTTACTTTTTTGATGTGTTAACATCTATAGCGGCGTATAAGGACTAAATCTATCAAAGTCAGATTTTATGCTGCTGCTAAAACCAGATTTTATGCTGCTGCTAAAACCAGATTTTATGCGACTGCGAAAGAGAATAATGACGTGTTAAAAAATGAGCGAGCAAGAGAGCAATGAAAGAGTGGTGTGGCAGGGGTGAGGCAAACGAAATTGTGTCTATAGCGTATATATTAACATAAATAATGTACATGTGTCTGTTTCTGTTGTTGAACGGAGATATAAAGCATAGCCACGCAGAATTTCATTTGCAAGCCCATGGGCTTGTGCAGTCGACGGTATGGTGACACACTAATACGTCAACTACGTCGTACAAAGTATGTGTGATGTTGTGTGTTTGGTTGTTTCGTTGTTATTGCTATGGCCAAACAAAGCGAGTCATTTGATGCTCAGCATTGCCCTATTATTATTATTTTTTATTTTCCAATGTTACATACACTAATGTGTTCATAGAAATCGAACAGGTACCGTGTAGCAAAAAAGGTGTTAACACATCATCCGTGAGTTGGAACACTCATTGATTTTTTTTTGAAAACTCGCAAAAAACTGCTCCAAAATGACTACAAAACTTATCGCCATAAATTTCACTATAAGTGTCCGAACACTCCAAAACACAAATCTGAGCCCAAGTGCTAGATAAAAGATGAAATATGACAAAATTCATTATATTATGTGGACTATGTTTAATGGAAACAGCAAAATGAAAAAAATCATTATTAGCCCTTAGAAGGCAGTTAGTTTTTGCTTATTTTCTAGCACTTGGGCTAAGATTTGTGTTTTTGAGTGTTTGGACACATATAGTTAAATTCTATGACGATAATTTTAGTAGTCATTTTATAGCAGTTTTTTTCAAAAAAAGTAAAAATTATGGTTATACGTGACAGTTAGAAGGTTAATTTGTTCCACAAAAATGTTTATCTGAATCTTTTCTATAAAACTTCTGAACATATTTTGTAACTCGGAAGTAACGAACACACAAATTTCCATGCCGATATGTTGCAGGAAAGTTCCGAGGGGCGGAAACTTCGACCCGCCCTAAAAAATATTCTGATCAGATCTGGCAAAACGCCGATACACGTACATTTTTTTTAGACCTTTCTACCAGAATCCGTTGACAGAACCCAAACATTTTTTTTGGTGTCGCACAGTGTAAGTGAACCGGAGTGTATGAGCAAGAAACAAAACATCAAGCGACCGTATGGGTCTTTCTAGACGAGGTAAATCCAACAAAATTTGATCGTGGAAGAAGCACATCGAAGCAAATGATCGCTTTTTTTCGGTATTTCCGGTCATGTGGGCACAGTGTCTTCAGTTGAACGTAGGACGGTCAATTCTGAGTGGTATACCACCATCTGTTTGCCAACAGTGTTGGAAGCTATAAGGCAAAACAACAACAAAAGGTGGATCCTTTTGCATCAGAATAATGCGAGCTGTCACACATCAACTGAAACAATGGGCTATTTGAGCACTCAACATGTCGAAATGATGGATCATCCGCTTCTTTTTACTGCGTGGTCAACGTTTTTCGACGTCCCAAGCAACTGTTGAAGCGTTCAAAAACCATGTTTTGGAGGTGTCGTAATCGGAGTGGAAAAGTGTTTTCAAAATTGGTATGAGCGCATGCAAAAGTATATTGATTTTCACGGAGAATATTTTGGAAACAAAAAAAGCATTTCCAATGATAATTTTTTTTTTGTTGAACCCAAAATATAAATAGAAACCTCGTAGCCACACATTTCAAAACTTTGCTTCAGTTCTGCTTTCGACTGGGAAAACTACACAACAAAGAAAATAAGCAAAAGCAAAGTAAATACTTTATAAACAACAAGTGACTGCTTGCAGCAAGAGCAATTCTGTGAAAATCCATTGCTTCGTTTGACTGTGTAGGCTACCACCATTTAAGCAAATAGATGAAACAAATGTTTAACCATCTCTTTGTTGCATTTGTTCATTGGTTTTGATTGGTTGCCAACAACAAGCTAACTAAGTATTTGAAGGTTAATTTTTTTCGTTGCGGAAATCAAATTTGAGCCAGCCTAAATGCTTTCTACAGTTGCAATTTTGATGGAGTTCAAATACAGGAATTATTTTCAATCATGTTGAAAATTTGTATTCTAAGTTATAAAGATACAGCAGAATTTTAGTTTGCATTCTTAGTTTAGTAGTCTTCTTATTAATGTTTTAGTTTTGGTGTCGGCTTGAGGTCCATAAGAATTTAAAAAGTTTTATTTCAAATTCGGGAAACTAGAAACTTGATTAACAGTTTCCATGTTACATGTAGCAAATTCAAAAGATGTAAAGAATTTTCATTTCAATTAGCAAAAATTAATAATAAAGGAGGTTTCGCAGTCAATGTTTAGAAAATTCCAAATGAAATAAAAAATAATAAAAATAAAAAATATTTCATTTCATTTCTTTTATTCAAGTGTATGGAATTATATCCTTACAGAGCACCAAATATCCGACATAACCAATTAACAAGAATAAATATATCTTAACGAAATAAGCTTAACTTAACTTGTCTAAAATTACTTTGAGGAAACAACAGTCATTGTTATTACAAAATGTATTAAAAAATATCTGGGATATTCTTTCCAAATACAGAAAAATTTCAATTGCAAAGAATGGTATATGAATAGTGTATTCAAAACCGAAACCAAATTCCGTATATCGGTTTTCGAAAAATTGCTATTTTCGAAGAACCGGTTTCACTGGTTATTTCAAGTTGATTAACCGGTTTTGTCGGTTTTTACACAACTGATTTAACACCGCAGAATTACACACCTAAAGCCTTTTTCATAGCTCATTATGATTACTGGCCTCATCAGACAGACATAAAAGACTTTGCTGAATTGGTTGTCCTACGGCATTAGGAGTCATATCTGCCAACTCCGATTTAGATCTATGTTCTGGATCTAATGACAACACAGGTGGTATGTTAGCTGAAATGCATAAAAAACTGTATTCACATTCAAAAAAGAAGTACAAGACGCCCAAAGGAATATTTGCACAACGATGATTTTGCCTAATTGGGTAAATCAAATGTGTATGAGAAGGGGTGGGACATGTAAAATTTGGAACTTGAACCTCCCGATATTTCATTGCAGATGACCCATTTCAAATCCACGAAGTGACAGATTATTTGTTAAAGGCTAGACATTTTCAAAATGGGTCGCTGTACGCTCTAAAAGATACTGGGAAATATTAAAACCGTTCTTCCAAAGAAAGTTTCTTCCAAAACTGCCAGGAATCTACGAAATAAATTCCACTGAAATAGAGTGCCATAAACGCATCAACAAAACTACTCGTGTACGTGTTCGTCCCGTGCGTTCAGTGGAAATTATTGCCGCTTTAGCTGAAAAAGCCGTCAACATCAACTCGCCACCGTTCGCAGAACTGAAGATTCCTCGCACTTCGTTCCGCAAAATTTTGAGCGTTTTACGGAAAAATCATGTTTCCCCATGAAGGTCATTTTCACCTCAGGGATTACGTTACCAAACAAAATTGTCGCAGTTGGGGCTCGTAATATCCACACGTCGTCGAGGAGAATCTGATGCATTCACGGTTTTTGGCCAGGCGGCATCATAGGTCCAATTTTCTTTGAAAATGAGCAAGGAGCCGCCATAAACGTCAATGGCGAGCATTATCGTGCCATGCTCAACGATTTTTTGTTCCCAAAATTTGCAAACACGGCGACTGTGTACGCACTGTGTTCGCTAACCGCAAAAAACAGCCGAAACCTGCAAGTCCATTGGCGGTTTGAACCCGTTAGACTATTATCTCTGGAGCGCCGTAAAATATAAGTGTTACGCAAACAATCCCGAGTCTTTTGAGGCCTTAAAACGCGAAACAAATTGAATAGATAACCACCAAAATTATATTTTTGCGAAAAATGTCAGGTAGTATTTTTTTTAAAGCGAAATTAAATTTCAAATTTGGTTTTCCATGACATCCCATGAAGGAATAGGCTTCCACACTTTGATTGGGACCTGCAGTTTTACAACGGTTCTGAACGGTATCTTGTCAAGCAATTTCATGGCTATATACTCGATAGTGGATATCAAAGAGACGAATTAAAAATAAACGATGTTTTAAATTTTGTCATAAAAACCGAATCCGGTTATTAACCGGTTTCTACACCTCGGTTTAACCAAAAACCGGTTTCGGCAAAATCGGAATATTCGAAGAAACCGAAAACCGACATTTTTGAAAAACCGGTTTTTTGAATACACTATATATGAAATACAACACTTTCATTTGCAATTTAGTGCAATTTCAAATGCAAAAAAATTTTCCATTTTAAGTTGAGAAAATTCCAACACAACTTCAAAATTAATATTGAATAATTAATCTAAATGTTTCGAACTTGAGGTCAGATTATTTTTAATTTTCCATATTTTAACCTCAAGCTCGAATAAATTGCATTATTTATTGGTAACTAAAAGGTCGAACAAAAAAATATAATAATAAATATTGAATAGTATTCATATCCCGGGAATCCGAAAAAGTGTTAAATACATTCATCCTAATGTAAAAATCGATTTTAAGGCTTTTCCGTTATTTATTTTAAATGAGAAACGTTTCAAAAATCTGATGCATGTGTGTTCATTTGTACATATGTATGTTTTAGGTTTATTTGTGTTGATTTTGAACATCTATTATTTATTTCTTATGTATTTTTGTTTCTAACCCCTTACTTTCAATGCCAGAAGGGAAGAAATTGAATTGGATATTTTTTTCAATTGTGTTCTTAAACTCCATATCCAGTTCTCATGAAATTATTTTCAGTTTTCACGTATTTTTTTTTATTGCAAAATCTAATCCGCAATAAATTTGTAATCAATAATTAAAGTGCGTAAATGGTCGTACAAAGCAAACAGTTTTATTTGATTTTATTGGTCCATTCATAAATAATAGATGCCGTTGTGTTTACGTTATCGATTATAGATTTCGTTAAAATTGTTAAATTGTTTGCACTTCCAATGAAACGAGATGTGATGTGAAAGGCCAATGGGAGATTTTATTATTTGCTTTTTGATATACAATATAGTAAGGGAACAAGGGAAGATATGTTTGTCGGGATACACCTTAACTACACAGAAAGAAATGCTATGCACTGCAGAGACAAAAATATTCGCTTATAATTTTACTTTCCTGCAATGCATACGAGGGGTGCTATTTATATTTCGGGTCCAGCAATAAAAAAAAAAACAATCATTTATCATTGGAAATAGTTTTATTTTTTTCCAACATATCGAACATCATTACACATTTGCATGCGCTCAACCAATTTTCGAAGCATTTTTCCCACTCCTATTGAGATACCTGCAAAACATAGCTATTGAACGCTTCAACAGCTGCTTCGGGCGTCGAAAAACGTTGACCACGCAGGTTTTCTTGATTTGAGCAAAAACCAAAAACAGGGCTGTACGACGGATGACCAATCAATTCGAGATGTTGAGTGCTAAAATAGCCCATTGTTTCATTGTTGATGTATGAGATAGTTCGCATTGTCCTCATGCAAAATCATCCGACTTCGCTTGTTGTTTTGACTTATTTCTTCCAACACTGTTGACAACCAGATGGTGGTATACCACTACGAATTGACCATCCTACGATCTACTGGAAGAACTGTGGCCACGATCATTTGCTTCGATGTTGCTTCTTCCACGAACAACTTTTGTTGGATTTAGCTCGTCTTGAAAGACCCATACGGTCGATTTATATTTTGTTTCGGGCTCATATGCATAGAATCCGATACCTGTGACTATATTATACTCGGTTTTGAGCTACCGCGGTTGTATTTTATCAACACTTCTTTGCTTCAATCGCCAAGAGCCTTGTTTTTAGAATTCGTTAAATTATGTGGTATCCAACGAGCACAAATCTTTTCATGGCCAAATGAACATGCAATATCATATTGTTGCTAGTGGTACTACTGCCCAAGAATACCTCAATCTGACGGTTTGTCACATGTCGGTCTTGCTTTATCAGTTCACGCAAAGCAAAGCAAAACGACCGAAGTTGGACGACCTTCACGAAATGCATCCTGGAGCGTACGGCGTCCGACACTGAACTCTTGGTACCATCGACTTGAGATTTTCTTGTCTTGATAATTCACGCTCAACTCGTAAAAAATCATCGCGCGAAAATTTTTACGGGTTAATTATATTTCTTGACCGAGATGCATTTTTCAACAGTGCTTGTGAGTGAAACGTTGTATGTATGTTTATGCTAGCAAATCTTAAATTTTCCA
Source organism: Phaonia tiefii (assembly GCA_963931995.1). NCBI lineage: Eukaryota > Metazoa > Arthropoda > Insecta > Diptera > Muscidae > Phaonia > Phaonia tiefii. The sequence goes on along the minus strand of OZ008371.1, from coordinate 162,918,424 downwards.
ATGGAAGTAACACTAGTACTGCCAGTACCCGAAATATAAATAGCAGCCCTCGTACACGAAAAGGGGAGAGGAAACCCGTGTGTTTAAGAAGAATAAATGGTTGTGGACAAACCGCGTGAGTGAACACATTGAATCCTACAGAAGGAAGAATGAGGCCGGTAAATTCTACCAAAATGTACAAAGCCAACCCAATGGCATTGGATCAAGGTCCCCCTTTTGTAGAGGTAAGAACGGAAGTCTTGCCACAGATGTGCAGAGTATGATGGGAATATGGAGAGATCACTTCTCTGCTTTACTTGTCCCAGGAGACTTCAATATCGATAACGGTATTGAGCATGGACTGACCCCCTCATAGCTAAAGCGAATTTACAACTGCAATTTCAGAGCTGAAGATCAACAATACCACTGAGCTGTTTAAGGCTAGCGACGATCAGTTGGAATGGAACAGACATCAACTCATATGCAAAGCTTGGCTAAACGAATTCATGCCCGATAATTGAAGTCTTCACATACTGTGTCCTGTTTTCAAAAAACGCGACCATAGTATATGTACAAACTATCGTGGAATCAACCTTTTATCTATTGCATATACGCACAGTTTGCAGCAGTTTGTTTCAGACCTGATCGGGTTTTATCAGTGTGGCTTTATTTTCCTTTTTTCTTCTGGGAAGTTTACTCCTGACCCGATAGCCACATTATGGCAAATCTTGGAGCAAACCCAAGAAAAACAAATTGACGCCTGCCGTCTCTTTATAAATATCAAGGCAGCCTTCAATAGCCCGATACAGGGGGAAAAATGTATCCAGCTATATCAAAACTTGGTCTTCTTGCTAAGCTGACATGGTTCAGTAGAGTGACACTGATCGACACGAAGTGCTCAGTAAAAACTGGTAAAGATCCCACCGTACCATTTACTATGAAGCGAAGCCTCAGATAGGGTGACACCCTATCATGGGATCTTTTCAACATATTAATAGAGATCATCTTGAGAACAGCTGTAGTCAACACGAATAAATCTATCAACAGCAAAAGTCACATGCTGCTCACGCATGATGATGATTTAGAACATCATTGGGCGAAATCGGCGAAAATTTCCTGCAGTATTTTACAGAATTGAGAAGGAATCCGCAAAAGAGGGGTTGACAGTAAAGGAAAAAAATTAAATGGTTTGCCATTACATCCCATGAAGGAATAGGGAAGAGCTTCTCACTATCATTGAGGTGTGCGCTTTCCCGTTATCACTCACTGATTGGGACCTACAATTTTACTCCGATTCCGAACGATATTTCGAGAAGCTTTTTCAAGGCTAATTACTCGATAGTGTCGCCGTCACTATGCGAGGTGACCGCCGCCGAAAGGAATTTAAGGTGGTCACAGCAGACATCGAACCCAGAATCTCATGTACAAGAGGCACGCACACTAACCATTGCACCACCGACGACAGTAAACGAGGACAAGACAAAATTAATGGTCTCGACAAACAGAACATCCACCCGATTGGATGAAAGTGTAAACATTGATAATCAATATAATAGCGAGGTAGTACACGAATGCACTACTGCCGTGAACAGAATCCATAGCGTCACCTAGAAATTAAACGGAGAATTGTGCTTTCCAACAGGTGTTATTTCGGGATAAGCATGCACTTCAGTGATAAGACCCTCACTCGAGAAACGAAGATCGTACTATACACTCCGGTTCACTTATTTAAAGGCACTAAAACTTCCATATTCAGCAGCCCGTATCTTTTGCAATTTATAACCGATTGCAGAATTTTAAAATGGAAATGGAAGCTAGACATCTTGAGATATAACAAAAATCATGACAATAGTTGTTTCTTAACTAAGGAACGTTTTATGAGCAATTTATAAAAAAAGTAAAAAAATGTGATATTTTTTTTTTTATATTTTTAATTTAACCGATGTTTTTTTGTAGGGAGCGTTTGTTTATTATAATTCGTTACATCTTATTAATTTTACGAGTCAAAATGGGAAAACAAAAAGTTTTAAATCTGTTGGAAAAAACTAAAATCGATGTTTACCGTTCTGAAGAATATTCTAACCGCGCAATAGCTAAAAAATTTGTACGGAGCCCACCAGTTGTCGACAATTATATCAAGGACCCCGAGGGGTATGGAACAAATTTTAAAGGAAGCGTTTCATTGTCTTTATCTACGTATGAGAAAAGAAGAATCATCAGAATTGCTTCTAATTCTGCCTTATCCTTGTCAAAAATAAGAGCTCAAGCTGGAGTGGAAGCGAGCAAGACATCAGTACGCAGAGTAATTAAGACCTGTGAGTATCTTAAATACCTGAAATTACAAAAAAGCCGCCACATAATGCTCCTCGTAAGGAAAAGCGGCTTCAATTCGCAAGAGACTACATGGTATGGGATGTGCAGCCAAGAGGTTATGTAAATGACTGGAGAACCGTTGTATTTAGGGATGACAAGAAGTTTAATTTGGATGGACCTGATGGCTACAACTATTATGATCCATGATCTGTGCAAAGACAACCGTTTCTTGAACCGACATCACAGCCGAGAGGGGCGGCGTTATGGTGTGGGATGCTATTACGTACTATGGCACCATCGATCTTGAATTTCAGAGTGCAGAAATGACTGGTGCACGCTGTAAAACGTTATTGGAATCGGCCTTTCCGAAGTTCAGTAAACCAGTTGGTCCCATATCTTGAATATTGCAACAGGATAATGCCCCTATACACAACGCCAGAGTAGTAAAGGAGTTCATTGCAAGCCAAAATATTAATATTCTTGTCTGGCCACCCTATTCGCTAGATCTAAACATTATCGAAAATGTCTGGGGTTGGTTATCTCATAAGGCCTATGAAGGAGGTATACAATTTGATGACAAGCAGTCACTAATTCACGCCATTAAGGATGCTTGGAATCAAATTTCGTTGGATTACATAAATTCTCTTTATCTCTCAATGAAAACCCGTATATTTGAAGTTATTAAAAACAAAGGGGGTTGTACCCATTACTAATAGTTCTTAAATAAAGTAAAATAAAAAATCAAGATAAACTGTTTTTCATTAAAATTAGTTAAAGTGTCTTTATTCAAGTGAACCAAAAAATAGCCCATTTTTTTACTTTTTTTTTTATAAATTGCTCATAAAAAGTTGTTTAGTTAAGAAACAACTATTGTCATAATTTTTGTTACATCTCAAGATATCTAGCTTCCATTTCCGTTTTGAAATTCTGCAATGGGTTACAAATTGCAAAAGATACAGACTGCTGAATATGGAATTTTTAGTGATTTTAAATAAGTGAACCGAAATGTATTATTCTCTCATACACCCTTTGCTAATTTATGACGCCGAATCCTGGGTCATGTCGCCAGCTGATGAAACATCACTAGGTGTCTTCGAGAGAAAGACACTCCAAAAAGTATATGGTTCTATAATAGAAAACGGCGAGTATCGACGATGATGATGATGAACCCCGAGATGTATAATCTGAATCACGACATCGAAGTAGTTATGGGTATCAAATATGCCATGTCAGTAGAATGGATTAGAATGAACCAAAAGGTAGTCGAAGACCTTCTGGTACGACATCGAGAAATAGGACGACCAAGACTTCGCTGGAAAGACCAGGTGGAAGAACCGGAGGTGAGGCCGATGGAGGCATATGTAATGCTCATTTTGTAAAGACCTTGGTCCCTCTGGATTGTTTGAGGCCACCTAAGTAAGTAAGTATGCAATATTTTACCAGAGCCCAGGTAGTGCAGCATCCTAAATCCGCATCTGTATGTAACAATTACATTCCATGAGATAAATGGGTTAAGTCTGTTTTTTGAGATTTAGACTATAAGACTGAGATTTTATGAGATTCGATTTAAACTACGTATGAGAATTTCTTATTTATTAAACAGCTTGGAATTGGACTCTGGCACTACTCCTGCTGATTTGTTCTTAAAATTACCAACTCAGTCCGAATATAAACCTCACCGTTTCAGATTAGGCCCTTTCTATTTTTATTTCTTCTGCTGGAGTTATGGTTATATATCAGATGTGGAAAAACGGATAGTATTATTTTAGCCATTACATTTTTGTGAGGGGCTAAAGAGGTGAAAGATCTAGCATATGAAAGATTTCCGCAAGGAGGTAAAGTTGCGGTGAATTACTTTAGAAATACAACTGTAAAAATATCGATTCTCCAGGGCTCCCGCAATTTTTCCAGTTATTTTATACATATTACAGATTCTACTCAAAAATATCGCGCTCTCAATACATGGAACTCACAATCCTTATCTGCCCTGAATATATTTTTCGCTATCGTAGAGACAAGTTGTTGTCCAAGGCTGTTATTCAGTGAATCCAATTTCTTTAAATTCTGTAAAACGGTCGAAATTTCTTTACACCGGCCTTTGTCAAGCTAATTACACTGTGTGTAATTTTTTAACTCATGGAAATATAACCATATACCGACACCACAACGTGATAAAAGACAAAAAAAAAGGTCCGTGTCACCCCCAGTTTTGCCCCCAAAGATTTGGGGCCTCGGTGTCATTTTTGCAAAAAGAGTGATCATTTTGTCAGGCTCATATCTTGCAATTCGTTCGGAATTTTGATTTACTCTCTGAGGGAGAGTTGTAGCCCTTGTCATAAACAAAAAAAATTGTAAACATATAAAATCAATATAACTTCACATTCAAGGTCAAAATCGCAAAAAAATTTAAAAAATTCGATTTTTTTTACCTTTTTTCCCTGTTCAGGTCCATAGGTAGCAAACTGTTCAAGATTCAAGGAAACAATCAACTACAAAAATTTACCTAAGATCTCAGTAAACAACTTTCTAGAACATATGAACTTCCTAGGAATGATTCTTATATTGTGTGCTGCGTCCCGTGTTGCGTGTGGTGAGCTTACTGCTTTGCCTGTGCTGCTGCGGTCGGTGGGATAGCATAGTTCCGAACGAATTGCAAGATATGAGCCTGAAAAAATTATCACTTTTTTGCAAAAAATTACACCGAGGCCCCAAATCTTTGGGGGGCCCATAAAAAAAAGTCCATGACATTGGGCAAAACTGGGAGGCACGAGTTTTTTTTTTGGTCTGTCATTACGTAGTGGTGTCCGTATACGGTTATATTTTTTCGTGTTGCACTGTGTAACATATGAACTTCGTAGGAATGATTCTTATATTGCGTGCTGCGTCCCTTTGTGCGTGTGCTGAACTTACTGCTTTGCCTGTGCTGCTGCGGTCGGTGAGATAGCATAGTATCTCAATGTTGAAGTAAACGGTGTTAACAATCATTCCTAGGAAGTTCATATGTTCTAGAACATTGTTTATTCAGATCGTAGGTACATTTTTTTAGTTGATTGTTCCCTAAAATTTTGAAAGGTTTGCTACCTATGGACCTGAACAGGGGAAAAAGGTAAAAACAATTTTCTACGATTTGGCCTTGGACATGAAGTTTTTTGATATTATATGTTCACAATTCTTATTCTTTATGGCAAGAGTTACAACTTCCTCTCAGAGAATACATCAAAATTCCGAACGGTTTGCAAGATATGAGCCTGACAAAATTATCCCTTTTTGCAAAAATTACACCGAGGCCCCAAATCTTTGGGGTCCCATAAAAACAAGTCCATGACTTTAGGCAAAACTGGGGAGACAAGGGTCTTTTTTTTTGTCTTTTATCACGTAGTGGTATACGTATATGGTTATATTTTTTCGTGTTGCACTGTGTTAGAGAACGAGAGTTGAGATGTTCAATTCGTGAAAACAATTTTCCAAACATATATATGTTTCCTGCATGATTTTACAGGGGCCATTTTTTTCAGCACGCATGTTTGCGGGGAGTCGACGTCAAACGTTAAACTTGTTGCACTTGATGCTCCATGCTTCTAGTGAACATAAACGTTCTCCTAAACAAGGATCGATTCTTGTATACACATGCTGCAATCTTTTAGGCACATATATGTATGTAAGTGCATCAGTGTGTGTGTGTCTATGTGTTTGTGTGCGATAGTGCATAACGCTTAACCTTGTTTTTACAGATGAATAATCGTACTCGTGCATGAGCACATGCTAAGCTATGTGGGCTTAATTCCAGCTGGAAATGATGCAAGAGCATAAGTGTTGCCAAGCAAACAATGGATGAATTCTACTCTATGTGAAACGAATTCTTGATTGTGAATACTAATGGAAGTATGTAGTTGAGTGTGTAGAAGTGTGTATGTGTGAAAGAGTATTTGTTTTAAATTGTAGGTGTATTGTGTTTAAGCATTTGGTGTATGTGGTTACAAGTGTTCTTAATTTTTTTTATTATTCATTTCGTTTCATTGCCTTTATGTTTCTTTCATTTCTTGTTTTGCAGTTGTATTTGTTAATTTACCACAAGTTAGTAGAATGTATAATTGTGGCTAATTAGTTGTGGTAAATTTTCTTTCTTTTTAGATGTTGTGTGACCATCGGGATATTTGGTGTCATTTCATTTCTATATAGACAACACTAGTGGGTAAAATAGAGAAATTGTTTGTATTGATTTGTGTTTGCATAATTTGTATTAAACTTAAAAATGTGCAACTCCCTGAAAAATCTGAATTTTTTCTTTGTTTGTATGCAAATATAATGTGTGTTTGGAGCATTTACCAAATATAACCCGCCAAAGAGTGTTTGACAGTAAACGTATAAAATTAAATGTTTTCCCATTACATCCCATGAAGGAACTGATTGGAAGTGATTGAGACCTACGGCTTTACGCTGATTCCGAAAGGTATTAGGAGAACCATTTTCATGGCTATGAGAGGTGACCGCATGGAGCATTTTATAACTATACACACAGTGTTTGTTATTCAATTATACATGTTTGAGACACACTGATTAATATGTTATAATATATGTGTATGCGATCCCAATACAGCTTTGTTTGTGACACAAACAGTCAGTGATTTCTAAATGTCCCTGAATGCGTTTCTAAATTAATTCAGTGATTGATGGATCCTTTGCGTTTTAGTTTCATGCATTCAGTTGTCAATGGTCCGTTTGGGAGGAAACACATGAAGGTTTTGACATAAGTATATGGATGTTTGGGATGAAACACGAATAGTGATCTACGTAAAAGTATACATCTTTGCAAGCAAATGTGCTAATGTTTGCATTTAAACGCAACTGAGTTTAGGACTTGCAAACATATATGAATATTTAGAGTGTCATCCAAATATACACATAGTTCCTGCAGAATGTGTTTGTGGGAATATGTTATGGAAACCATTTTTTGTCAGAGTGCAGGTAACAAAAGTATGAAGTATCCAAATGCAAAATCGAAAGAAGAAAAACTCCGCCAAATTCAAAAAATATTGCTTTTTAGACGAGTCATAGTCGCTGCACTCATGGTGACGCTCTAAGAAAATACAACCAGAGTAAGAGAGCGACAGGCTAGTGAACTAAGAAGTTAGGTCACTGCAATGGACAGGTAGCCTTTGTGCAACCTTTGTGCAAGGTCTACTAGACCATTGCAGTGACCTCACTTCTTACTTCCCTAGCCTGTCGCTCTCTCACTCTCGTTGTATTTTCTTACCTCACCTTTTATGTGTGCTGAGACACATACACATTCCCATAGACCAGATGAGCTGGCATAATTAGGAACTACCTTTCTTGTACCACTTGATATGGAACATGTGGTATGCCCCTGCATTCAAGGTCAGATTTAAAACCCAAGCTCTCAGATAGGTGAATGATGGAAACAAAATGGCCAACAAGTATGCCAAGTTATGACCTGAGTCGTACGCTAAATTTGATATCCATTCCGAGACAATATATGGGAATGGGAATCTGGTGACTGAGAAGCAGTGTGTGCTCAAAATGTGGAGAGACCAGTTTTCAGCACTACTCCACTCAGATTCTTCCACTGAAGATCAGGAGGTAATGATAGTGGAAGATAGTATAGATTGTACCCCCCCAACTAAGACGAGATTAGAACGGCGATCTCCCGCCTGAAGAATTATAAAGCCACTGGTGCGGATGGCCTATCCGCTGAACTTTTTAAGGCAGGTGACGAAGGACTGATAGCCCACATGAATCAACTGATATGCGGTATATGCCTGGGGGAATCAATGCTCGGCGATTGGAGGCTTAGTGTACTATGTCCTGTATTCAAAAAGGGTGATCCGTGTGTCTGTTCCAACTATCGCGGTATCAGTCTTTTATCCATCGCGTATAAGGTCTTGTCGAGCGTATTATGTGAAAAACTAAAGCCAATAATAGAAAACCTGACTGGACCTTATCAGTGTGGTTTTAGACCAGGCAAGTCCACAAGTGACCAAATATTCACGCTACGCCAAATCCTGGAAAAGACCCACGAAAAGCAAATCGATACATACCACCTTTTTGTCGATTACAAAGCTGCTTTCGATAGCCCCATACGAGGAAAACTGTACGAAGCCATGTCTGAACTTGGTATTCCAGCAAAACTGATTCGCCTCTGTAGAATGACACTGACCAACACCAAATCAGCAGTGAAAGTGGGGAAAGACCTCACTGAACCATTCTGTACCAAGCGCGGACTTAGACAAGGCGACACACTTTCGTGCAATCTCTTCAACATCTTAATGGAGATAATAATGAGAAATGCTGCAGTAAATACGAACAAGTCCGTTAACATGGAAAGCCATATGTTGCTGGCGAATGCTGACGACATAGACATCATTGGGCGAAATTTGCGAGAGGTTACTGCAGTGTTTTCAAGAATCGAAAAGGAATCAGCGAAGGTGGGTCTTGCTGTTAATGAGGGCAAGACAAAATTGATGGTGTCAACGACTAGAGAAACCTCTCGACTTGGTCCGCACTTGAACGTTGACAACCGATTTAATTTTGAAGTGGTAGATGAATTTTTCTACCTTGGGTCTGCCGTGAACAAGGACAACAACGTCAGCCTGAAGATAGATAGGAGAATTGTGCTTGCAAATAGATGTTATTTTGGGCTCAGCAAGCAGTTTAGGAACAAAGCCCTCTCTCGACGGACAAAAGTCCAGCTATATCAGACTCTCATTTTACCTGTCTTGACATATGGCTCCGAAACTTGGGTCATATCGCAAGCGGATGAAAAACACCTGGGAGTTTTCGAGAGAAAAATTCTCTGTAAAATATATGGTCCTGTTAGGGAAAACGGCGAGTACCGACGTCGCTGGAAGGCAGAGCTATATAATCTCTATTCTGACGTGGACATAGGTAGACGAATCAAAGTGGGCCAGTTGCGTTGGCTAGCCTATGTTATCAGAATGGATGAAGATGAGCCAGCGCGAATGATTTTTGATAACTTACCCGATGGAAGCAGGAGAAGAGGACGACCAAGACTCCGCTGGAAAGACCAGGCAGAAGAATCCCTCCGTATCCTTGGTGTTACCAACTGGCGAGAAAAGGCGAAGGATAGAGCCAGTTGGAAGAACATTTGAAATTTGTTTAATTTGTTTGTTTAATTAAAATATGTAAGACGTCTGACCTCATGAGGTTGTAATATAGTCAATAAAAGAAGAAAAATAAACAATATATCTCTATGCCATTAGCTGAGACCACTGGTCACTGTTTAATCGGCAGACAAGCGTCTAGTCTAAGAATCTCATGATTACTGCCGAAGCTGTGAAGATGAAAAGGAGGATTAAATCGACGAACATCTCATATACTACTGCCCGGCCTTTTGAATGAGTAGGAGGAAATATGTAGGATATTGGTTCATGTTGGGTCTAACAGACATTCAGGAAGTGAAGCAGACATATTTATAACCTACTTGCGGTCCACTAATTGGTTCTCGAGGGTTTAATAAACGTCTGTCATTCAGCAACCTCCTGGATGAGATGTAATATGGCTTGAGCGCTGTAATACCGTCAAGCCAATTTACAGATTTAACGAAGGGGGCGGTATAGGACGTCCCGTAGTAACACAACGGTTCTCATTGGACTAAGTGTACGCACTGCAAAATTGGTTTTATTTTGTTGTTTGCATGCAAATATAACATGTTTCTAGCTAGCCACAAATATAGTATACTTGTGTCCAAACACATTGTGTTTGCTTCAATATTACATGTTGGAGACACAATGACTAATACTTATATGTTATAATATATATATTTGTGACGCAAATATGACTTTGGTTGTTGAAAACTGATGAAAAAAAAAACGTGGCAAACAACAAAGAAACAAAAAAGCAGCAGATCTTCAACTCATGTAAACAATGCTTGCACGTAAGTGGGTGGATGCTTCAAACATATACATGGTTACTGCATAATGTTACAAAGGCAGTTTTTTAGCGTGAATCAATAGTAACAGCCATTTGTACCTAGCCTAACCTAACCTAGTTATACATTTTGAATGAAAATCTGCAGAAGATTGGAGAAGAGAGAGTGTGAGTGACCAATATCGAAGAGCCCCCGAATTTGAAAATATTTAGATTGGAAACGCGACAAGATTGGACAATTTGTTATAGAATATGACGCACATGTAGTTAAGCTACTATAGTCATGCAGTCAAATGAAGTGATTACGATGGGGGGTGGGTGCGAGACTATCTAGATATCTGCAATACCTATTGGCATTCGGGACAGGTAGTTGTACTCCGAGTCATATGGCCAGCTCGACTCGACTAAATGGAATATACTGCGGGAATTTTGCGAAACTTGGCGAGAATTTCATGGGAATATGCTGAATGCGGTAGTGAAAGGGACAAATCACAGCATGACAGGCATACGGAAGAGATACGGACAGATTTAAATGGCGTTGATTGTGGCGGATTCAGCTTTAAACGGCAATTAATGTGACGACATCATGGAATACCAGAGCAACACTTATAGGGCGATGAAATCAACGGACAAGAGGATACATTGGACCAAAATTTACAAATTAAAATGAAAGATTTTTCGAATATGACAAAATGGTTTCCCATTACATTCCATGAAGGCATTGGGGAAAGCTTCGCACAACCAGTGAGCTGTGCGCTTTCAAGTTTTCACTCTCACTGTATGGGACCTAAAGTTTTACACCGGTTCCAAACGGTATTTTTGAGCAGCTTTTTTGTTTACTAGAAATTTTAAGCTGGAATATGAGCGCAGCACAATTTAACTTGTGGGCGTGGCTGTTGTCCACAAATTGTCAATATATATTTAAGTTTCAACCCCATAATATCCCCCTTAGAAGTTTCTCCCAAAATTATAGTTCCATAGAAACTCTTTTTAGTCTAACGAACACTTGTACAACTTTTTCAGTCTGCTTTGTAAAATTTTTAAAGATTTGATCCACTCAGAGTTCAATTGAAATAAGGCCGCAAAACAAAAAGTGGAGAAAACATGGAAAGAACTTTGCGAACTCTGCAGATTCTCATACAAAACTAGCGCGACGACCGACAATACTTCATGATTATTCCTTCATTTTTATGGCCAGAAATACGGAGGATTTAAATGGGACCAGATTAGGATGTTTTAGTAGTGATAACATTAAAATATCAAAATTGTTGAACTGTAGAATCAGATCAATTGTAATCATTTAAAAAATATTTACTTACCTTTTAGTTTATCAATTTCGGCAAAAAATATTATAGTGTAGGAAAACCAATTGTCGCCGCTTCCAATAGCCTCTATAATTTATCCAAAATATAAATTTTCTATAATTCACATTTAATAGGAAGTCTGAAATTAAAACAGAAGTTGTTTTAGAAAAACTAAACGTTTATTTGAAAAAATTGTACAATATTAGCAAAAGGTAGCTCAAAAGTTCTTAAAATATTTAAATGGAAAAGAAGTTGATTGTAAATATAATAAAAAAATCAATGAGTGTTAGAACTCACGGGCGATGTGTTAACACCTTTTTGACAAGGTACCTGTTCGATTTCTATGAAAACATTAGTAAATGTTGCATTGGAAAACAAAAAAAAAAGAATAGTTTCTGTGCTGAAAGCTCTTTTGCTTTTGCACTTTCTTTTTTCTTACATCTGCTTTAACATTAGATGTAATATTGGTTAAATAATTTAAGCAATATTTAGCTCAATGAAATAATTGTTTTTGTTTTGTCATAAACAGAGCGACGACAAAAAGTATTGAATAGTATCAATAGTATCGTAGTATTTGAACTTTTTTCTGCAATGACTTTTTCTCTTATGTCAAAGTTTGTTTACTTTTGTTTGTATACAACCACCGTTCGCCTACAATTGCTGTTTTTGGAATATGTTCTTCTCAAAAATCACATAGAAACGTTATAATTTTCATACTTAAATACTTTCAAAATCATACTTAAATACTTTCAAAAATAAACGAATGCATTTTGTAAATGACTTACTTACTTACTTATCCGGTCTCGGACAACCCCGGGGGGTCAGGGACCTTACAAAACGAAGATAACATATTTCGAAAACCAGTTCGATCATTTGCTTTATTTCTCCAGTTGGCAATACCAAGTGTACGCATGGATTCGTCAACCTGATCCCTACAGCGGAGTCTTGGTCTTACTATTTTTCGTCTTCCTTCGAGTTCGGTTTCGAAAACCTTCGCGCTGGTTCATCGTCATCCATTCTACTGACATCGCCTAGCCAGCGCAATCGCGTTATCTTGATCCGCTTTACTATGTCAATCTCAGGATAAAGCTCATACAGCTCATGATTCGTGCGTCGCCGATACTCGCCGTTGTGCACTATAGGGCCATAAATTTTTTGGAGTATTTTTCTCTCGAAGAATCCTACAGATGTTTCGTCTGCTTGCGATAGAACCCAGGATTCTGCGCCATAAAGCAAGACAGGTTGAATGAGAGTCTGGTATAGTTGGACTTTTGTTACTCGAGAGAGGGCCTTATCTCTAAAGTGATTGCTTAGCCCAAAATAACATCTATTCGCAAGCACAATTCTTCGCTTGATCTCAAGGCTGACGTTGTTGTTTTTGTTTATGGCAGATCCGAGGTATATAAATTCGTCCACTACCTCGAAGTTATAACGGTTATCAACGTTCACGCTTTGGTCTAATCGCGTGGAGGCTCTGTTCGTTGAAACCATTAATTTTGTCTTGTCCTCATTTACCGTCAGACCCACTTTTGCTGACTCCTTCTCAATTCTCGAAAAAACCGCAGTAACTTCTCTAACTGTGCGTCCAATGATATCTATATCATCAGCATACGCGAGCAGCATATGACTTTTGCTGCTGATGGTTTTATTCATGTTGACTGCAGCTTTTCTCATAATGATCTCCATTAAGATGTTAAAGTGATCGCACGATAGGGTGTCGCCTTGCCTGAGGCCTCGCTTAGTTTCGAAAGGTTCGGTAAGATCCTTACCAACTTTCACAGCGGATTTGGTGTTCGTCAAGTTCATCCTGCAAACGCGTATGAGTTTTGCAGGAATACCAAGCTCAGACATTGCTTCATAGAGTTTCTCCCGTATCGGACTATCGAAGGCCGATTTTATAATCGATAAATAGCTGATAGGTGTCGATTTGTTTTTCGTGTGTGATTTGGCGTAGTGTGAAAATCTGGTCAGTTGTCGAAGCCACACTGGTATGGTCCAATCAGGTCAGCGATAATTGGTTTTAGTCTCTCGCACATTATACTTGATAGAACCATATATGCTATGGATAAAAGTCTTATTCCACGGTAGTTGGCACAGATAATCGGGTCACCTTTTCCAAATATGGGACATAGTACACTGAGACTCCAATCGCCGGGCATGCATTCATCTAACCAAATTTTGCTAATGAGCTGATGCATGCACCTTATCAGCTCATCGCCGCCAGCCTTAAACAGCTCCGCCGGTAATCCATCGGCTCCTGCGGTTTTTTGTTCTTAAGCCGGGCAATAGCTGTTCTGACCTCGTCTTGGTTAGGAGGGGGGCAATCGACGTCGTCGTCCATATTGTGATCGATTGTCCCATTGTCATCGGATATCTCAGGTACTAGCAGCGCGGAGAAATGCTCTCTCCATATTTGTAAATGACACTTCTTCGAATTTTGGATATATTTTCATTATTTTCCAATCAGCTGAGTTGACACAATATAGGCACTGAGTAAAACCAAAATGCCTGTTGTTTTTGGCGTGTTGTATTTGTTGTCGTACTGCATCTACCATTATATTTCTACCATGAATAATATAGAGAACTTATTGCATTCTTTTCCGCTCTCATATAGAGAGTCTGAGTGAAAGAGCATAAACGAGGCTTATTCTCTTTATAGAATATTTCAATATAAATGCACCATTTCGACAATAATATTACATAAAATAATATAAAAAGCATAAAAGTTTCAAAAGGCAGCAATATTTCATATCAAAATTATGAATGGACCAAGTTACGACAAAAAGAGAGTAATACGTTTTGAACCATTCGCCAGATGTAGCCAGTGCTTTTGAGTCATACAATTCGTTTCAGAAGTTCTCTATACTATTCACTCTATACTGCTATTCTCTATACTGCTTGTTTGTTCGGTCCCGTTACATCAATACCATCATATTGATTTTCTGTGAGAGACTATTGTTGTACAACAACCCCGTATGTGATGCTAACGCTGTGTCTTGTTTGCATGTGTTCACTTTGATAGATTGGCAGATCCGTGCCTATAGATGTTAACACATCGCTAAACACAATCGCTAAAACTAAATTTTTTTGAATCGCGCATCCAATCGAAAAAATAAATAATTTTTACGGGCTTCTAAGGGGTTTTCATAAAGTGGCCTAATCGTATGGAGGATTTTTTTTAAAACAATTGTCAATCGCAAAATTTATAACTTTGTTACCATCATAGAAGGCTTTAAACAATGGATGTCTTTAATACGGCATCACTTATTTTTAAAAAAATACTAACACATGCGAATTTTTATTTGAAAGTTTGTAAATTTAACGAATTTCTTTTAAGAAAAATGTGATGTCATGTTCAGGACCTCTATTTGGGAATACAAAATTTATTATTTTTGCGTTTGAACGCACCGTTTTCAAATTATTGCTATATTTTTTTGGGATCATTTTCTTTATTTATTCGGCCTTTTTATTGGTACTGTTTATTTTATCATTCAAGCTCACAACCCACATACTTAGTTGTTGTACAACAATAGTCTCTGCCTGAAAGTAAGTATGATGGTATTGACGTAGCGGCAGCGGCCAAACAAGCAGGTAGTCGTCGCCAAAGAGTATTGAATAGTATAGAGAACTCTTGGAAGGAATTGTATGACTCAAAAGCACTGGCGACATGAATGATTCAAAACGTATTACTTTCTTTTTGTTATAACTTGGCACATTCATAATTTTGATGCGAAGCATTGAAGCCGTTTGAAACATTTATACTTTTTGTATTGTTTCATGTAATAAATTTGTCGATATGGTGCATTTATATTGAAATATTGTACAACTACACAGAAAAAAATAAAAATTAATTTCAATTAAAAAATTTGTTTATTTGATTAATTTTTTACTTGATTTTGGTGTAATCACGAAAATGGTACTATTAATTATAGGTATTCGTAAATTTGTGAAAAAAAACTTAAATTAAGAGATTTGTAAATTTGATTAAAACATTTATTGATTTTTTTCAAAAATATTGATTAAGTATGTAATCAAGTTAATTAAAAAAATTATTGATTTTTTCCAGATTTTTGATTAAATTTTGAATTGAATCAATTAAAACCGTTGCTTTTTAGCATGAAACCCCCACCCACTGCGACGACGCCAAAAAAATAAATTGTTCTATTTTTAAAGCGATTTTATTCAAGGTTTCGCAGATACGCATGTAGTTATATCTATAAAAAATTAAATTTTTTAGAATTTGGATTCATAATCGGAACTAATGTCCGGTTTTCTTAAACAATTATTATATGTTAAACATTTAATGTTTAACCGATTTGTATTAAATACAAAAAAAAATAGGTACATCTGGTTGTTCTGGAGAAACATTCAATTTATCTGCTCCTTCCACAGCAACAGTCACTCCATTGTCGCATTCCATCTCTTTTGCTTTGTTGGAGAAATGTATTGCTTTTATCCAATTTAGGGCACTCTTGTGTTACACGTTGAAAAGTGAAGTTGAGTCTTAAAGTTTCTTTTTACGTGAAATTTTTCAAAACAATTTTCGTGAAATAAATTGTAAATTTGATTAAAAACTTAATTGATTCAATTAATTTTTAATTGAATTTTTTGAAAAAATTCAATTATAGTTTTAATTGAAATTTACAGGCCAATATTTTTTTAAAGTTCTTGAAGTTCTTTTTACGTGAAATTTTTGAAAACAATTTTCGTGAAATAAATTGTAAATTTGATTAAAAATTTAATTGATTCAATTAATTTTTAATTGAATTTTTTGAAAAATATCAATTATATTTTTAATTGAAATTTACAGGCCAATATTTTATTCTGTGTACAATTTATTTTTTGAGTTTACAGCAGAACATGGAGTTGGCAAGGCGCAAATCTTGTTTAATTTTTGCGTGTATTATCGAATTTTTGCTGTGAATCTTTCTAAATTAATAATTAATATGCATGATATGTTGTTAAAAAATCTTAATATAAACAATCTTTTTAAACAAATATTGTTGTGATAAAGTATTTTACAAAAAGTTGAATTTTACAGCGGCATTGGGAGGCAATATGTGTGGCGGCCGAGTCACCAGCCGTCGTCGTCACTCTTCGTACGGCTCTAGTCTTTAATATACAATACTGTTGTTATTTGTAATTCGTTTATTGTTGATTGAAACATTTTATTTTGTGACCTTAAAGAATAATAGTGTTAAATTGTCATGTCTCGTGATTGTGTTTTTGAAAATTTTATTGGAAATGAGTGCCTGCGTTGAGTGTTTTGTTTGCAATGAAAAATGTGGCTGTCCCCTAACATTTTTTATTACTATTCTTGAAAAGACACAATTGATGCTTTCTAATTGTTTTCATATTTTTCGATCAAAAATGGGAATGGGTTACCCTGAGTACCCACGAAATACGAACCCTGGTTACAAGTAATAATAATTTTTTTTTTATATTTAAGACACAAATTTAAACAAAACAAATTTTTAGTTGTTTTTTTTGGTACAAAATGCATAATGGGTTAATGAATTAACAAATGGTTGTGACAGCCATCAAATTCAAGTAATTAGTTGAGCATACCAATATATTATTTTGCACAACCGAATTAGTTTCCAAATTTTGTCGTGGTCCAACTAATAGAATATTCACCACTACATGATAATTTGATTGCTAGGACTAAAACTCGATTGACAGATCACATTTATTTCTTGTTGCTGTGACTTCAGCTAAATATTTCAGTTCTAGCAACCACAACTGAATTTCAAATCAATTGATATGCAAAACATTTGGTGACACGGAACACAATTAATATAAATCACAACTGAACAATGTGGTAGTCCCAGGAACGGCCAAATTTTAGTTGGCTGTAAATATAGTTGTGACAACAAATCTCTTCTCTGTGTGTATGTTCATAATTTACAATATTAACATTTGTCCATTCCTGTATGGAATTGTAATACTATATCGAGGTTATTTTTGCATAAACTTTAAAAATGATATGTCATGTTTGAATGCCTAAAATTATTTCACCACCACATGTCCTTGTTCCACAAAGGACACCTAACGCAAGTAATAAAGAAACCAGATAAATTCTATCCAAATTGATAGATATCACAAACAAAACCTTGCGCATAATTTTGAAATCATCCTGTACTAGGAAACTATAATTCTGCTTTAAATTCTGTGAGGGCAAAAAGCCAAATATTTACGCCGACCTGAATACAATTACGCTATTGCGTATAAATTTTTGTTGGAACAATTCCAGTTAATACTAAATATTCATCTAACTTCTGACTACAATGCAAGAGTAGGGCTATGATGGAAAGTCAGTGCGTTCGTTAGTCCACATGGGAGCAAAAGCGTGTAGTTTTTCGTGATTTTTTTTTATTTCTCCCTCTTTCTCATGTTAAACAAAGTTGACTTAAGATAAGAATTTGCTTATTTGTAAACAAGAAATAATTTTAATTAGATACCATTCTCTTCTGTGCTTTAGAGGTTGATCAACAAAAATGATACCAAAATAAAATATGCGCTTCTACACAAACTGTTTTTCGTTGGTTCCAACAAACCCCTTGTGAGATGAATGAACTATAAAGCCCAAAGGGAGATAAAAATTGTGTTGTTTTTCAAACAGCTAATAAAACCAAATATGCTTAACATTTGGAATGCAAATGGTCTGGGTTAAACAAGTGTTATCTGCAAAAAATAAATAAAAAAAAAGTCTGACAGGAATTTCAAGTAAATAAACCAGCATTGATTTCCGCAAATGAAGAGCGTGGCGACAATATTGAGTTAACCCATGCACACTGGCCAAATTTCAAATTGTGCGGCATAAATTCTAATAATGACACTATAAAAGTGTAACTTGGCATATCGGATAGACCCTAAATGTGTGACAAATAGCCCAAAATTTGGACCGCCCATGTATAGTTAATGGGTTAAGTGCGACTAAATAGTAAAACAACTAACTTTATTTTTTGCATTGTGTTTATCTTTCTGACTACACTACCCAAAGGGCAGCGAAGTATCGAAGAATAAAATTAATTAAAGATACGACCAAACGCTGGAACAATTTAATTTTTTAGAACAATTTTTTTAAAGAAATTGTGGTGATATTGGCTGATATATAGGAACCCCTTTTTTGGCGTTGAAGCCGATTTCTCAAAAACTGCTCGAACGAAAATTTGGAACAAGTATTTTTTATTTTCTCGAATGTGACGTGTGATTTTGTCGATACAGGGTATCCTGTAAGAAAGTTGTAGAATATTTTAATTTTTACTCAAAACTTCAATAAAGTATAATTTTTTTTTACCAAAATATAGTCATGCGGCCTTTATCATAAAAAGTTATGAGGTTGGAGAGACGATTTGCCATACAAAAACGTCTCGTAAATATCCCGCACCATTTATGAATATTTGAAACTTTCCCGTCTATTAATGCCATATGAAGATCATAAGTTACAGTGCTTTTTCTCTCGTCGAATATAGTGCATACGTAGGGCTCCAGCTTTTGTATTTGGTCGTCCAGATCTTTTTTGCTGTAAGAATGTGTTCTTTGGTTTCTTTCATAAACTCTAATTTGAGCGGCATATAAAATCTTACGGACTGTGGAGTTTAACTAAGCCAAAAAAAAAAACAGCAGACAGTTGTCCGAGGCCTTCGGCCACGGACTGTCCCTGCAGGCTGTGTCAGAGACACTGCCATTAAGTTTAACGTAGAATACGCCATCCGATAAGACAGAAAACATATATAACAATAAATGATAAATGATAAACGTCAACTGTCAGCTGCTGTCAAACAGCATCAAGCAGCATTTTTATTTTGCTTATTTGGCAGCACTTTCATTTAACATAAAAATGTATGAATTAATTTTTTCATATATCTTTTATAATTATATATCCATGTTAAATTCAAATTCACATTTAACATTTTGTTTCACGTACATACATAAGTAAATATACGAAATTTCAATATTTCATCAATCAAAACAACAGCCGAAGGTTTGTGTCCACACTGAAACAGTATCATAGTGTGTGTTCACGCTACAAACTCAAACACTCAACCAAACACCACACATATGTTTGAGTATATGTGTTTAAAGAATTTTCATTTGAGAAATTCAAATATTAGGAAGATATCAACCAATATGAAATGTATATCAAACGAAAGATATCATCTTCATTTACCTAAAAAAAAATTTTTAAAAAAAGTTATCTCGCCGTTTCCTCATAATCAATGAAATAAAGATTACAACAATAACAATCTGACATGACTCCCTATACCGTAAGGTAAGACGTATTCTACGCCAAAAACCGTTTCAAAATCACCTACTAGTTTTAGTGGTATAACGGTAGTTACAAACAAGGACTGATCAAAAGACTGTGCATCGTTCACACTGAATTCTGTTTGTATGTACTTTGACCAGTAGATCCGTCGAATCCATAACTTGCGATTTGTTTCACATTTGTAATTTTTGGAAACTGCTTGAATATTTCTTTCTAAAAAAGTATAATGTGACAAACAGTATGATCCAACAAGTCCTTAAGTAATTCCCTGTGGCCTACAATTGAATTTGTATTCCCGTACGTTGTTGTAACTTGAATATTGAGTTTTGTTTAACTCTCGAAATTCGGTTCCTTTCCGTAAGGAAAATATTTCTTAACATTAGAGACGTATCTGTCTCATTAAATTTTTTTCCCAGAAATTGGTGCAGCGGGCACAAGAAGAGAAGCATTGTGGCCTTGATCGTCTGCCGTATGCATGGGTGTATCCTACTCGAGGACGTCCTACTCGATTCATTGACGATGTACCATTGAATGTCAAAATCATGTTAGGCGATAGCCCCTAGAATGCTTGGCCTTGAACGTTCTTAAATTTTGGCTTCATTTCGGCAAGTTTTTTTTATAAACAGGTTAAAGCATTTAACTTTTTTCTCAATATACTTTCTAATTTCAGGGCTTAAGTTATTTGCATTTAGCTGTTCAAAAATCCATCTCGAAATTCCAGGCGATTCTCTATTGTTGTCTATCCAAACATTTAACAGCGTTGCCTGACAAAATTGAAACGTATCTTGAAGTTGACAAAGACGAAGAGAATGCGGAAAAAGCCGCAAATTAAATTAATAACATAGTTTTATACACACTTTGGGCTTTAGTTCCACATAATTAAATTTTGGCACAATTTGGCAGAAAGTTAGTTATCGATTCACAATGCACAGCCACGGTGTTGGTTATCTTCTATTTTAGCACATAACAAAACAATACACAAAAATAACATTTATGACAGCCAAATTAATTATTTTTTTAATTTGTACACTCTACACATCTTGATCATTAATTTCCATTCTTAAGCATTAGTCTTAAGTCAAACGTAAAAAATTTGCACATCCACAAATTTAACAAAAAGTTTTGCCTCTTTTATGCCCAAGCAACAGCTGATAAAACATATGATTTTAAAGCAAAGCCAATGTTCCAGGGTTGCCATAACATATAAATTTTTTATGATTTCCTTATACCCTAAGTTTTGTTCCATCAAAAATTTTTAATTAATGCCCCACAATTTGAAATCTGGCCCAGTCTGCCATTGTGAAGCGTAAAGTTTTTGTTACCAATTCTAAGCTCAGGAGTATGATATCTTTGACAATTACACAAAAATGGGCTTCTAAGTGAGAAATATTTTTTAAGGATTAGGTGTCATTTCCCTTAATGTCTAGAATTAATGTATAGACTTTCATATAGTCGAACTTGTATGCAATAATTAGGGAATTCACAAGGTGTACTAAGATTGTAGGTTGTAAGAAAATACAAGGCCTCCAATAGCTCATATGGTCAAAAATTTGGTTTGTTACGTGAGATTCGAACGATAAAAAAACGTCTTTAGCTCTAAAAATACGGCACATTGTACATCGTTGTGTCAAAATCTTTTAATATTTCAATAATATATTCAAGGGTACACACTTTTTTTTATATAAAGAACACCTGTATGTATTAAGGTAAGAAAATAATTGGAGTCAAAGATTGATCTGTTACGTGAGAAAATTTGGAAGCCGATTTTAAGTAAGTTTCAAAGAGCTAATAAAATCTGCGAATCTGTTAAAAGTAGATTGAAAGTTTCTTCGGAAAACTTAAAACCAATAGTTCAGAGAACATTTTGAGTGCAAGAACGTAATAATTGGTGCACAATTATGGTTACCAGGCTCCAAAAATTGTATATCTGGTACGTGAGAAAAAAGTTTGTTACAAAATTTGTGCGATTTTTAAAAGAGAAAATAGCAGTTATTTGTTTCAAAATTTATTTTTCTTGGTTTTAAGAACAAGTTAAGAGGCGAAATAAATATCAAAATATTTTTGCACTGCTATATCCTAACTTTGACGTAAGAAATGAGATGATAGTATCATTTTGTACTTGCAAATGGTGCGAAGAAGCAATATTTTTTACATTTTTTGCATTTGTAAAAAGTAATGCCGTATTTAGTTCTTTGTTGATTTTTTTGCACCTCCGCATCAGTAACTTCTTCAATTTCTATTGTTGTACCTTTCGATTTTAATGCATTTGCAAAATCGGTTGCACTGTTCACAGAGAATTTCCTTGACAAGACCTGTCTTCGCACCAGCATTTTAGCAGTCGCGCCAATACCATCCACACAACCTTTACCGTGCGAGGTGGCAAAAAAATTCCAAAAGATTTTAAGGTTCAGTTTTTTCTCAAATAGTGGGATGATAGCTGCAATATGTTTGTTTTTGAATTGCGAAGATGGACCGTCGCTCCAAATTTTTACTATTGTCACTGTCGGTGGTAACTGCAATAAAAGTTTATACAAATATGGTACAATAGTTTCCTTGGTATGGCTTGAATTGTTAGAGACAAAAATTTTTGAATGCGTGTTGCTCTGATGAAATGTGGCGGAAGTAAATAATGTGAGCTGACGCTGATTCCAGTGTGCACTTTGAACCTCGTCCTGTGCTTCGCAAACATAGTTTTCGGCAAAATCGATTTGCAACACACTTTCTTGTGGATAGTCGTCACTTTTTACTCGCAAATGATCAACTTTCTTAAACATATCGCTTTGTTCACGTTTTACAAAACTATGTTTTAAAAATTGTGGTGAAAGATTGACAATATGAAGAACTAAGCCCATTAAAGTACCACTTTTGGCGTAGAATACGTCTTACCTTACGGTATAGGGAGTCATGTCAGATTGTTATTGTTGTAATCTTTATTTCATTGATTATGAGGAAACGGCGAGATAACTTTTTTTAAAAATTTTTTTGTAGGTAAATGAAGATGTTATCTTTCGTTTGATATACATTTCATATTGGTTGATATCTTCCTAATATTTAAATTTCTAAAATGAAAATTGTTTAAACACATACACTCAAACATATGTGTGGTGTTTGGTTGAGTGTTTGAGTTTGTAGCGTGAACACATACTATGCTGCTGTTTCAGTGTGGACACAAACCTTCGGCTGTTGTTTTGATAGATGCAATATTGAAATTTCGTATATTTACTTATGTATTTAAGTGAAACAAAATGTTAAATGTGAATTTGAATTTAACATGGATATATAATTATAAAAAATATAAATCAAATTGATATAAATCTTTTAATTTAAAAACATATTTATCCTATTTTTCCTACCATAAGCTTATGTATATTATCAAAAGTAACTATCAAAATAAATAAATTCATTTGCTTATGTTATTTATCATTTATTGTTATATATGTTTTCTGTCTTATCGGATGGCGTATTCTACGTTAAACTTAATGGCCGTGTCTCTGACACAGCCTGTAGGGACAGTCCGTGGCCGAAGGCCTCGGACAACTGTCTGCTGTTGTTTTAACTGCCTTGCCAAGTGCTTGAACACATTTGTACCCTATATTACCAGTAGCATTCAATGCATCATCTTCGTCTGATGATCCCTTCATGTTATTTTTTCTGTAGCTTTTTTGGCTTCTTTCTCGCCAAATTTTTCTTTGCTTACTTTTCCGATCAGATAACTCTTTTACAGTCAAATTTTTCTCATTTTCATTTTCCTTAGCTCTGCGTACTCTTTGTGCATCTACGCGTTTTTTTTTAAATTCTTCCCACTTCTGCGTTTTTTCCTTTGCTGTAACTGAGCTCTTGACTTCATTTTTATATTTCAATAAAAAAATAAACTGAGTTTTTAATAAATGTATGCAAACAATAAATGTGCGTAGATAGTAGAAAACTTACATCTTTTCTATTGTCCTTAGTTTTGGCCATGGTTATTTTAATCTTTTGCAGCTTGAAATAATAATTTTGCAGTTTTGAAGTTGACAAAATTAAAGAACAGGCAGTGCCGGCTCCTGACAAAGTGTAAGCTACAAAATGTTTTCTTTGTTTGCTTTGATTTTTATTTTTCATTACGATTTCAAAAAAACAGGGTTGTATTTTCGTATTATATTGGTAAGAATGAGTGGTAGCACTAAGTTTATTAAGTTACGTTTGAATAATTGTAGCTTGAGCTAATTTTGGTCTGTTACGTGAGAATATTTTATCACTATTTTTTATCTAATTTAAAATACAAACCTACCGATTTTTTTTTATTTTCTGAAAATGTGGGCAAAACACACGATAAATCCGAAAGCACGGATAATTTAGAGAATTGTTCGTCTGTATAAAAACTTTTTCAGCATTTTATCTGTTACGTGAGAATCGAATTTGCGGCAGTATTTAATTGCTTTTAAATCGGAAAATAACAAAAGAAACGATACTATTTTTGGTTTGCACTTTAAGGGAAAAATATAGTTTTAGAATACTGCAAAAAAT
The DNA here is from genome assembly GCA_963931995.1 of Phaonia tiefii. Lineage (NCBI taxonomy): Eukaryota > Metazoa > Arthropoda > Insecta > Diptera > Muscidae > Phaonia > Phaonia tiefii. The sequence goes on along the minus strand of OZ008371.1, from coordinate 162,894,145 downwards.
TATATTTCAAATAACTTTAAAAGGCCAAATTTCGAAATTCTTGTAAATGATCAGCAAATGAAAAATATTTTTCTTACTTCGAAGCAATGAAAAAGGCCGCTAAAAATAGGGTTATTGATAATTTTTGAGCTTAGATGTTTGCGGATAGGTGCATGGAACTACCCTTTATCAGATTATGACAACAAATCCAGCAAAATTAAAAATAATGTTTTTTGTTCTGGTTTACTTTTTCAAATTTTTAACCATATGTGAACACCCTGTCGTAAATCCAAATACTACAGTCCAAGGCATATTAAAGAAGATGAACACCCCGAATGTAAAATATATTTATCGTAAGATTGATGGCTCTTCTTCATTCTTTTATGGGCTATTTTACAACCTCATGAGGCCAGATGCCTTACACATATGTATCAATTAACTAAACATAAATAAATTAAGCAAATTTCAACATATTTCTCTAACTGGTTCTATTCTTGGCCTTTTCTCGCCAGTTGATAACACCACGGCTATGGAAGGATTCTTCGACCTTGTCTTTCCAGCGTAGTCTTGGTCGTTCTCATTCTGATAACATGGCCCACCCAACGCTATTGGCCCAATTCGATTCGCCTAGCTATGTCCACGTCAGAATATAAATTATATAGTTCCTGGATACAACGACTTCGGTACTCGCCGTTTCTTTAAGAGGATCATAAATTTTACGGAGAATTTTTCTCTCGAACACTGCTCGGGAGCAATCCACTATTGAAGAAACGCACGAAACTTCCACCAGGCACAGTTCGCAGCAGTTGGTGCTGTCTAGGCGCTCAATGCAAACAATTTTACATAAGTTACAACATTTCCCATGTTTTCAATTTGTTCACGAGTTAAAATAAAATTATGTACATAAACGCATTCAACACACGGTAAACAATTTATAGTTTTTTGTTTTTTGGATGTAAATACAACGTGTGTTTGGAGCATGTCACAAATATAGTATACTTGTGTCCAAGCACATTGTGTTTGTTATTCAATATTACATATTTGATGACAATACAGCCGTGTTTGTTGCACTGTTTATGCTCTCTCGAGAGCATGATAATAAGAGAGGGGCAACGAGTGGGTATATATTGTAAGTGTGTATTCTCTCAGTGAGTGATTCATAAATATTCTCGAATGTGCGGGATGTATTGCGCTTTAATTTTATGTATTCAGTCATCAATGGTTCATGGGACAGAGGATATCAAAGCGGTTGATCAGTGAAGGAAAAATAAACAAACGCTCGGATGGTTAAATTATTTGTCATGTTGCTTTGGATTTCATGTATATGTTTCGCATATATTAGTGTGTGCTACGAAAGTGATAAACGATTTTGTGGAAAGAAACTGGAGAGGGCAACAACGTGAATCCTTTTTTCTGCCCGAGCCTCTACTGAAAAAAAAGCGGAATGACGGACCATTTGTGTAGTATAATATAAAACAACACAAGTAAGTAATGCATGAACTAGATTTCTATATAAGTATGTTGTTCGTGTACCACCGCATAGTGACAACCAACCCATAGTTGAAACCTTCTGAAGACAAAAACCTGAGAGACACCAAAGAAAGGAGAAACAACAGAGCTGCAGATTCAAACCTAAACAAATAATTCATTCAATGCAAATAAATGTAAAAATCATTTAAATCTTTTAATTTTTTGTATTAATTATTTATTTATTTATATATAAGTAAATGTGGATATATATTGATAAAATAAATTATAATAAATACAGAGGGAAAGAATAATTCGTTTCTAAATATTAGTATGTTTGGAAGAAAATACATATATGTTTCCACGTAAGTATATGGAAGTTTGGGGGAAACACGTGAATGCTTCCACGTAAGTAAATGGATGTTTCGGATGAAGCACTAATATGTTGCCATGTAAAAGCATACATATTTGTCAGTAAACATGCTAATGTTTGCATTTAAATACTCCTGGGTTTGGGACTTGCAAACATATAAATGTTTGAAGTGTGTTGCAAACATAAACATGGTTCCTGCAGAATATGTTTGGCAGAATATCTTAAATAGGACGTTTTTTTCAGCGCGTATATCCACGTAAGTATATGGAAGTTTGGGGGAAACACGCGAATGCTTCCACGTAAGTAAATGGATGTTTCGGATGAAGCACTAATATGTTGCCATGTAAAAGCATACATATTTGTCAGTAAACATGCTAATGTTTGCATTTAAATACTCCTGGGTTTGGGACTTGCAAACATATAAATGTTTTGAAGTGTGTTGCAAACATAAACATGGTTCCTACAGAATATGTTTGGCAGAATATCTAACATAGGCCGTTTTTTTCAGCGCGTATATTCACCGTTTTCCAGAATTATGCCCAGAAAGCAACGAGTTTATTCACAAACTCATAATGACCGATGGAATATATTTTCAACTTCATGGTCACATGAATAGACAAACATGGAATGTGGGGCACCCAAAATCCAAAAATTATTTTTGAACATCAAATGCGCCTACTTAGATGCACAGTATGGTGTGGAAAATCTTTAGAAAGGACAATATTGGACAATATTTTTTTCGAAAATGACGAACAAGGGAAGGTTAATGTGAATGGCATTCAATATCGGGAACAGTTATGAAAAAATATTTTTTTCTTTATAATGGATAACTGAAGCCTCATTACAACTTTTAATATTTAATATTTGGATAATATATTCCTGCTTTGCCATACGCCACTAGTCAGACCAATACTTCTCTATGGCATCGCAGTTTGGTGGAGTTCAATCCAAAAGAAATATATTCTGAATTCCTTGATGAAAATTCAAAGATCAGCACTGATTAGCGTTAATGGGGCAATGGGCACGACGTCAGGTACTGCACTTAGTGTTATCCTGAACATCTGTACTCCTGATATCATGTCCGAATCGGCAGCCACTACATCCCTTGTCAGAATCAGAGATTGTGGCGTTTTGATATCGGGGCATTCCGGACACCCTGAATTACTACACCGGATCAACTCTATTCCCGTAAAAACGGACTACTGTATCCCCTACCTTCTACCAGCGACAAATCTTTGGGCTTCTATTCCGACCAGGTATACCTGGGAAAAGTCACTGGAAGGGGATACCAGTAGTATCAGATTTTTCACGGATGGATCAAAGTTGGACGAGCAAGTAGACTATGGGGTCCATTCACCGAACCAAAATGTAAATATTTCCTTCAAGCTGCCTGATCACTGTAGTGTGTTTCCGGCGGAAATTACCGCCATACTGGAGGTTGATGAACTACTGAAAAGTAGTGTCACAAGCCTCCGGAGAATATGTATCTACACAGACAGCCAGGCTGCCATAAAATCCCTGGAAGCCATGTTTGCTACGTCCCTGACGGTGAAAGAATGTCACTGACTGCCACTGATGGTAGCGTATTTTGACATCAGGCTCACCTGGGTACCGGGACACAGCGACATTCCAGGCAAATGCGTTAGCTAGACACAGCAATACGGCACAGGTTCTTCCGGCAAAAGAAGGTGTTAGTATGCCAATCTCTACCTGCCGTTTGCAGATCAGGCAGTGGGCTGATAATATGTTCAAGGACAAGTGGAGACTTACTTCAACTTGCAAACAAGCCAGGGTGGACAGGAAGAGGACTAGGCAGCTATTTAACTTGCCGAGAGGCAGGTTATCCGCAATGACAGGAACACTTACGGGACATTGTCTTGTAGGAAAACAAGCCCTAAGATTGGGACATAGAAAAATGCTGCATGGAAGAGGACGAGGAAACGACGAAACACCTTCTACTGGATTGCCCTGCTCTGGTAGGACTTATAAGTAGGATATTCGGAACACATCTAGTTAGCACCGTAGCCCTACAGGATATACCTGTAGGTCTTATAGACAAATTCATTGAAAGGGCAGATTGGCTGAACGACTAGCCAATAGTTGCTATGGAGGAAACTGCAGGTATCACAATGGGCTTCTTTAGCCTAAGTGTGCTAGACAGCGTGCTGTCTTGCAGCCTTTTCAACCAACCAACCAACCATTCCTGCTTTGCCAGGTATTTGCAAAACATCTTCTTTTAAAAAAAAATAAACTATATCTCTACTTATTGAGATATAGATGGCGTTGAGTTTGTATAATAAAATGAAAAAGAGCCAATAAAAAGGCCGAATAAATAAAGAACACTAAAAAACTGTCATCCCCGATGAACGTAGAGCACGAAAAAACAACAGGTAATGACAATTGCCTGTAAACATTGGGTTGTCTGTTAGGCAACAACAAAAATTATTTCTAATGGGGACCGATGGTTCTCTGGGGATGGAAAGAAGTTGTTTGCAAATGTTTTGCTTGCGATTTTTGTCGAACACTTGCATAGTGGAAAATCTCAATTGAGATGAGTTTTCGTTTGCTTATAGTTTGATGAATGTTCCAAAATCAGAATTCCAAACAATCGGTGATGAATATATGTGGCTAGATCTGAAATAGCTATATGGTTTGCCAGGAATTATGAGGTCGCATGTGCAAAACATCTTCTTTTTTAAAAAAATATATATCTATTTATTGAGATATAGATAGTCTTGAGATTGACTAATAAAATTAAAAAATATTTGTTATTCAAATTTTAATAAACGGTCTGGTAGAAATTTGGGCGTAGCGAAATAACTCCCACATGAAATAACTCCCACCAGAAAAATGAAATAAGTCCCAAAAAATTTCCATACAAAAGTGGGAGTTATTTCATATGAAATAACTCCCACTTTAGTAGGACTAATTTCATTTTTTTTGGGAGTTATTTCATTTTTCCTGGTGGGAGTTATTTCATAATGAAATAACTCCCAATGTTATAACAATGAAATAACTCCCAAAAAAAAATTACCGTTTGTACAAGGCCCATCCATATAACAAGTGGTGTAGGAGAAGTCTTGGGACTTATTTCACTTTGCTATTGGGAGTTTTTTCATTTTTTGTGGGACTTATTTCATTTTTTCGTTATTAGAAGTTATTTAATTTTTGGTGGGAATTATTTCGTTGGAAATAAATTTGCACAGTCTGTATATAACGAATCTAAGACGTTAGTGAGATAACCAATATCTCCGAATTTAGCACCTGTCCAATGATGCGCCTCTTGACTTGGCTAAAGATAAGATTTGTGAAAAAGAGCATAGATACTGATAACTCACCACCTTTTCACATGTTTACTAACATCATATCTTTATCTCATTCTCACTTTTGAAACACAGCACGCATATCTAAAGATCAACCAAATATGCCAACTCTTGCGAAGTAACTTGGCAAACATTACAATCTCAACAAACAAATACTGCAGTATCTTTTGCATATTTTTCTCATTTTTATTTTGGTTTTCAACTTTTGTGATATGTATTTTGTTTGTTACAAACAAAAGTTAAAGGAAGGAAAAGTTTTATTACAAATACATACATATGCAAATACATATACACTATCATAACGATAAACACTTTATGTGTGAGCAAGATTGTGTTCACCCTACCAGAAATCCTAGGCCAACCGTTGTCTCTTTCCTCGATATCAAAGTTCTATAAATATTTTTTGCAAAAGTCATAAATTTGCTTTTTTTCTGCCTCATAAAAATATAATGATGAATATGAATACAAGATAATATATAATTTATATTCTTCAATACTACCATACGATTACTATGTTGCGAAAATTTGTCAAAATTTGTTATCTGCCAATGGAGAAAAGTTATGTAGTATTTTATATTGTCAATTTGGAAGGGAGCATGTATTGTTGAAAATATTACAACTTCTTGTGAGAAATATATCGAGGGGAATTCAATAAAAAAAGTAAACTATCCTTTAAGTTGATCTGAAGACACATTTGCAACCACTCGAGCGTATGGGTGTTTTTATGTTTATGGGCATTTAATGTTACTCATACGTCTACGTTGTCGATTAAGTGAGTAGATAAAATCATAATATGTTGCTATGAGTTTAACCGCAAATTATGCTATAGTTAAAGGGAAAGCCAACAATTTTATAGAGTTTAATATGTATACAGCTGTTATTTTCATCTAGATCTTGGGAAACTGGCAAAGAAGGATGCAATGCCAATTTTCAGATGTTAAGAGCTCTTGATGCGGAAATGTGATATTTATACTTATGATATAGATGGCGGCTCAATAAGTCCGTGACATTTTGAATGAAACAGTTTTTCAAAAAGAAAAAAAAACATAATCTCCTTTTAGATCAATACACTTAGTCCAACGTTTCTCCAATTGTTGTATCCCTTCCAAAAAATACGATTTTTAGGGGTCCATAAAATAGGCATTTGCATGATCAATAATTTCATCGCTGGAGCTAAATTTCTTTTCACCGAGTCATTTCTTTAGGTTTCGAAATAGGAAATAGTCACTGGGGGCTATATCCGGAGAATACGGCGGATGATTCGTAGCCCAATTTATGGAATTTTGCCATTGAGACTACACACGTGCGCACCCGTGCATTATCTTGATGAAAAATAACTTTTTTCTTGGCCATATGGGACCGTTTTTTTAAATCCTCGCTAAATCGGTCCAATAAGTTGGCATAATAATCGACGTTTATTGTTATTCCCTTTTGAAGGTAATCGATGTGAATTATCACGCGTGCCTACCAAAAAACTGTTGTCATCACCTTATTGGCCGACAAACTTATCTTGGCCTTCTTCGGAGCCGGTTCACCCGGTGAAACCCATTGTTTAGATTGCTGCTTGGTCTCAGGAGTGTTGTAATGGATCCATGCTTCATTCGCAGTTACAAAATTTCCTTCGAATTGCGGTTAAACAACTCCAAACAATCCTTTGAAGTTGTCACACGATTACGTTTATGGACAATTGAGAGCAAACGCGGCACCCATCTTGCAGACAGCTTTCTTAAAACCAACTGATGCTTTAAAATCAAAACCACACTGCCATATGAAATGCCTATCGCATCAACAATCTGACGCACTTTTACTCTTCGATCGGCCAACATCATATCGTGGAATTTGTCGACATTTTCGGGTGCATTGACCTCAACTGGCAGTCCAGAATGTTCAGCGTCATTTGTACTCGTGCGACCACAACGAAAGTCAGTAAACCACTTTATTACCATGGAAATCGATGGTGCAGGGTCCCCATAGTATTTATCAAGCTTTTCCTTGGTTTGATTGACGGTTTTTTTTCCCAAAAAAAAAAAATGTATAATGAGCACTCGTAATTCTAGGGTGTATGTTAATATGTTATGTTAATATGTTATAAAATATATATTTGTGACCCAAATGTGCATTTGTTTGTTGAAAACTACTGAAAACACTGGTGTCTGTCACAATAAAAAAAAAAAAGCAGCAGATCTTCAATTCACGAAAATAATGCTTGCTGGGGCCGTTATTTTTCAGCGTGTATCGGTGATAACCGAATACTTTTTAATACGATACGATACGAGTCTAAACTTGGAGTCGTAGCTCACGAGTTCTGCAGAAGCTTTGGGAAGAGCGTCGGACATATCATATGTGACAGCCAGGTCTTTTGAGTAAGTCGGAGTATTTATCTAGGAACTTAATTCATATTGGATTTAACAGGCATTCAGAAAGTAAAGCTAGATGATCTTCAGACCTTTTTGTAGGGAACTATATAGTTCGCCAGGGACTACTGTACGTATCTTCTTCAGCCACAGCCTGGAATATCGGCATGAGGTACCATATGGCTTGAACGCCCTATAGCCATACCAGGTCAATTGCAGGTTGAACGATGGAGACGAAATATGACATCCCGTGATATCACAACGGTCCTCATTGAATTAAGTGTGTCAGTAGTTAATACCACTTGTACTTAACCTAATCTGACGATATTCTATTACTTCATTACTCTGTTGTGTGTTTTTGACATTTCCAGGCCAAAACCTCTAAACGAGAAATATGTCTCTAAATTTTTTACAACTTTGTTTTGGTCATAAAATTGCCTACAAGACATTGTAGCTTATGTGGATGTCGGTAGGCTAGGTGAGGTGTTGGTGGCAGCAGATAACATTTAGACAGTTCAGTCCACCAAAATACCACGGGCTATTCCCCAACCTAGAATTATTTATTTTGATCCAAGAAGCTCAAGGTACTGTCCAGGCCTGTGTGAGGTAATTTCTTCAAGTTCCTAAATAAGTGGGATCACACAGTAGTTCTCGTCCTGCCGGTTAGTGCTGGATACCTTCAGACACGATGTTCAGTGAGAATTATGATGCACTCTATCCGTAGTATTTTTCAGGCCTTTCCATGGTTTCGGTGATGACTTGTTTACGCAAAACTAAATAAGAATATCATGATGATGACGCGAAATTCACTTTTGTTGGCTGTCAACCACAAACTGAATAAGTCAGCTTGTTTAATATTGAACAGTAGTCTTATAACCGATGGTAATTCACAGGAGCAGTGCTGACTTTTAACTAACTATGAGGGATCTTCAAAACGTCACGGAGCATTTAAGCGGTTCTCGTGCCAGGTCCTCTAAAGATTAATGTTGGACAGTCTATTGCACATTTTTGCAGGCCTGATCGGTGCCTTTAGATGTGAAAAGTCCACAACCGACCAGTTATTTATATTATGCCAAATTCTGGAAAATTCCCACGTAAGGCAAATCGACACCTACCAGATCGTAGCTTATTATAAGGCAACCTTCGGTAGACCAAGTAAATTCTTCATATCTGCGCTTGGTATCATTCCTAATTGGAAACGGCTCAGCAAATTTTCGGAGAAGGTTAGTAAATATCAGTCGTCGTCTTAGAAAAAGCTAGCCTATCGTGCGATCTCCTCAACAGCTTAAAAGAGATAGCAATGGAAAAATCTGCAGAAACCATGAATACAATCATCAGCAGCAAAAGTCACATGCTAATTATATAAAGGGTCCGCCAAATAACTTTTTTTTTGAAAATGCTATAAAAAAACTACTGAATATTTTCTCAAATTTCTTTTTTTATTTGAAAGTACAATCCTTCCGGTTAATAATGAAAGATAATTTTATTCAAATGGCTGCCTCGGCTGGCCATGCAGTAGCCTACACGATCGGTCCAATTTTTAAGCACATTATTGTCCTTTAAAACGTCAATTGTCTCTGGCTTGTCGGCGTAACACTTATCTTTGAGGGCACCCCACAAATAATAGTCCAACGGTGTCAAATCGCAGCTCCGAGGTGGCCAAACGACATCAGCTCTACGGCTGATAATGCGATCTTCAAAAACAGGGCGCAAAACATCGAGTGTAGCTTCGGCTGTGTGGCACGTAGCGCCGTCCTGTTGAAACCAAATGTTGACAATTTCCTCCTCTTCAATTTTTGTGAACAAAAATTCGTTCAACATGGCCCGATAACGATCGCCATTGACTGTAACGGCCACTCCTTGCTCATTTTCGAAGAAAAATGACCCAGTTATGCGTCTGGACCAAAATCCGCACCATACAGTGATTCGGTTTGGGTGCATCGGCTTTTCAATGTATGCGTGCGGGTTTTCTGTGCCCCAAATGCTACAATTTTGCTTGTTTTTGTTGACGCTTTAAAGGACAATATTCGTGAAGCCATTGGTGAAATACAGCTGCACACAATCGATAAGGTGCTTAAAAATTGGACCGATCGTGTAGGCTACTGCTTGGCCAGCCGAGGCAGCCATTTGAATGAAATTATTTTCCATTATTAACCGGAAGGATTGTACTTTCAAATAAAAAAAGAAATTTGAGAAAATATTCAGTAGTTTTTTTTATAGCATTTTCAAAAAAAAGAGTTACTTGGCGGACCCCTTTAGATATCATGGAATAAAAGCTACGAGAAGTTACTGCAGTATTCTCAAGAATCAAAACGGAATCGGGCAAAGAGGATGTCTTGAGAAGATTGCAAATAAAGGGCTGCTGGGAGACCTTCATTTGCAATCTTCTCAAGTCATCCTCTTGGAAAAATTAAATATATATACGAATTTTTATGACAACGTTCAGACATTTTCATGCCTACTTTAAAAACTATTAACAACATTTTTAACGGTACGGTTTTTTTTAAATCTGCAGACTCACTATCGTGTTATTTATGTACTCGACTGCTGCATGTTATGATTTTGATGGGACGAATTGCCAACAAAGTCGAGACATGTGTTCACGAACAGTAGCATCCCTCATGAACTGCCATACCTGGCCTGCTTAAAGATGGAAAGTGTTCATGCCAATGAGCATCCGTGACACCTTTCACTTGTAGGCCTGCCAACAGGCCTGCGTAAAGAAGGAAAGTGTGCGTGTCTGTGTGTCTATGTGGTATTTTAGAAGATAAGGCAAGCTTATGGAAAGGACTGGATCTTTTCGAACTTTTAGATGAGGCCTCATTCGATGCCTCCATAAAGAAGAGAGAGGTAAATGTATAACAAGATTTCCGTCACAGTAGGAGAAGGAGTAAGGAGGATCTGCTTAAATGTCAGCTAGGAGAAGACATAGTTTCATGTCAATAAACTGCCTCAGAACGCATAGTTGCTGGCATGTTGTGAGAATTCCTCGGCTTTTACGCTACGTAATTGACTCGGTTTTGGTTTTCCTTCTACACATTGACCATATTTGCACAACTGTGAAGTAATAACACTGTGCGACACCAAAAAAAAATGATGGGGTTCTGTCAACGGATTCTGGTAGAAAGGTCTAAAAAAATAAACGTGTATCGGCGTTTTGCCAGATCTGATCAGATTTTTTTTTAGAGGGGGTCAAAGTTTCCGCCCCCGGAAGGTTTAAAAAAAGTTCTGATAAACATTTTTGTGGAACAAGTTAACCCTCTAACTGTCACATATAACCATAATTTTTACTTTTTTTTTGAAAACTCGCAAAACAAAACTGCTCCAAATTGACGAGGGGCGCGGTCAAAATGTTCTATAAAAATTAGCGCCATAAATTTTCACTATATGTGTCCGAACACTCCAAAATACAAAAAAAAAACATAAATCTTAGCCCAATTGCTAGATGAAAGCTGAAATATGACAAAATTCATTATATGTGACCTGGTCTACGGTGTCAAAAAATCAATTTTCACTATTTGGTTGATTCGAATGGAAGATGAGATGCTTTTTCACGTGGTGAAAAGCAGAAAATCCTAACTTGCTTAGAACTGCACTAAAAATGTAGAGAAAGAAGAGTAAAAATACGACAAAATATAATTTATTGGTGTAACTTCAGTGTTACTTTTTTAAATGTTCCACACTAGCAACTTACACGATGAACTATGATAATATTCCGACCAACAACAACACTTACTGGACCAACAACAACACTTACTGGACATCCGGCGCGGAGAACAATTAACGAGATAATGAGAAACTGACGAAACGAGTTGCTTACTTTTAACAGCTTTTTCACAGAAAACTAGTTTTCGCACGTAAGCTCCCTTTTCGTAGACCAGGTCACATATTATGTTGTCTATTTTTAATGAAAACAAACAAAATGACAAAATTCATTATTAACCCTTAGAAGGCAGTTAGTTTTTGTTTATTATTTGTAAAACATTTTGAAAACGCCCCCCGTCATTTTGGAGGAGTTTTTTGCGAGTATTCAAAATGAAAATAAAAATTATGGTTATACGTGACAGTTAGAGGGTTAATTTGTTCCACAAAAATGTTTATCTGAATCTTTTCTATAAAACTTCTGAACATATTTTGTACCTCAGAAGTAAGGAACACACAATTTTGCATGCTGATATGTTGCAGGAAAGGTTCGAGGGGCGGAAACTTTGACCATTCTGATCTGACATAACGCCGATACACGTATATTTTTGTTTAGACTTTCTACCAGAATCCGTTGACAGAAACCCATCATTTTGAAAAAAATCTAATTTTGTCTCACAGTGTAATTTAAGAGAAACATAAATCATTGCATACTGATTACAGATTAAATCTCAGAATACTTAAATTCTTTCCATCGCCTTTTCTCTTTTAGCTTCAAAAAATAACAATGAATGTCAAACAATTTGTTGTCAATTTAAGCAGACGCAAAAATATATGCAAGCAAAAGCAATAAGCGTACATGAACGGATGACTGTGTGTGTAGAACTCATTTCCATACTATCATGAGAATAGACATGAGTGCATACGTTTTTATATATATAAAACATGTCTAATACATGTGTGAAAATATAATTTTTTTAAATGTCTTTACATATGTTCAAACATGTTTGAGTTAAATTGCTGTGTTTAACATACAAACATGCACAAAAATTCGTGTGATGATGCGGTTGTTGTTTAGTGATTGTCTTGTTCACATTGTGGTTGTGAGTAATCAGTTAAAAAATGCGATATTTTTTCAAACTCGGTTTCCGGGTTGCTGGATTTTTAATTTTTGAAGTGAAACTTCTAATGCTGAGGGTGCTGAAACACGGTTCTATAATTTACAATGAAACTACAAAAAGTGTACTCAAGAGTACAGAAAGTACAAATGTACATAGAATCAAAAAAGTGTTCATAAAAGTACAGTAGGTGTATACAAAAAGAAAAAGTAATGTAAAAAGTGTTTGCAAAACTGCAACTGTGTAGAAAAATGTACAAAAGTGAAGACAAAAGTAAAAAAGAGCACACTAAATATCAAAAAGTATCCATAAATGTATAGAAGGTGTACACTAGACCAGGTCGGCCTCCATATTTAAAAAAAACTTCCCAAAGTCGAGGGCAAATATTAAAAATAACCCCGAGAAAATTTCCAAAAAAAAAAAATTTTTTAATTCCTTTCCGAGCCCGTGACAAACAGCCAAAATCGTTCTCTTTAATGTAGTTTTTCGTTTGTAGCTTGATCGTAGCATGCAAGATATCGTTGTATAGATCTCGAAGCCTACTACATTTGTCCTATACATGTCGCTGACAAACGACATAATTTTCTAATTAAGGCCTCATTTAATGCAGGTTCTACCCGTACAATTAAAAAATATATTTTGTAGAATTAAAGCCCCTTAAAACTAAAGAACATTTTGCTTTGGAAAAATACAGTTTTATTCAAAAACAAAAAAGTTACGTATTACAAGACACATTTAATAATAATACAAATATTGTCCCATGTTTTTGCATTATATCCGCAAACTATTGCATACTTTATGACGCTATCGAAAAGTTGTTAAATAAAAATTATTGCATACTTCTCAGCGCACATTATTGAATACTTTTTAGTGCTGTCGAAAAAATGCTTAACTATTTTCCTTGGATAATTAATTTTTACTCTAGTTAAAAGACAAAAACAAAATAAAGAAAGCAAAACCAATGAGTGTTCGAACTCACGTGTGATGTGTTAACACGTTTTTGTTACACGGTACCTATTCGATTTCTATAAAAACATTAGTAAATGTTACATTGGGAAATAAAAAACAGCAGTTAATCATATGAAAAATAATATTAATACTTAAAATCATTTAAAGACAAGTGCAAGCACATATGTCATTATTTTTTGCATAATACTTTTTGTTTTATTCCCACAAAAAACAAAGAGAATGCCAAACAACAGACACATGTACATAGATTGTGTTATATTCGTAAGCTTACGAGTACCAAGACTTCGTCTTTTAAGGCAACTATTCGCTGACGCCACATCAATCCCATCAAACTTACTTTCAGGAAGAGGCGATTGTTGTACAATTACCTAACGCTGCATAGCCTCGACGTAGATAACGCTTTGTGTTGTTTGCATATGTTGACTTTAGCAATATTTATCTCACTGAAATAATTGTTTTTGTCATAATTAGAGCGACGACAAAAAGTATGGAATAGTATAGAGAACTTATTTCACTCTTTTTCCGCTCTCATGTAGAGAGTCTGAGTATAAGAGAGAACGCATGAGGAAAAGAAGAACATGGTAGATAACACTGTGTGTTGTTTGCATGTGTTGACTTTGTTAGATTATACCCTACCCGTGCCTATGGATGTTAGCAAATCAACAAACAATATTTAGCTCACGAAAATAATTGTTCTTGTTTTGTCTTAAACAGAGCGACGATAAGAAGTATTGAATAGTAGAAGAACTTATTGCACTCTTTTTCGCTGTCATGTAGAGAGTCTGAGAATAAGAGCATAATCGAGAGCGCATGAGGAAAAGAAGAACATGGTAGATAACGCTGTGTGTTGTTTGCATGTGTGAAGTTTGTTAGATTATACCCTACCCGTGCCTATAGATGTTAACACATCAATAAAGCAATATTTAGCTCACTGAAATAATTGGTTTAGTTTTGTCGTAAACAGCGAAAGTATTGAATTGCATAGAGAACTTTTTCACTTTTTTTCGGCCTCATGGTAGATAACACTGTGTGTTGTTTGCATGTGTTGACTTTGTTAGATTATACCCTACCCGTGCCTATAGATGTTAGCACATCAAGAAAACAATACTTAGCTCACGGAAATAATTGTTCTTGTCTTGTCATAAACAGAGCGATGACAAAAAGTACTGAGTAGTCAATAGTATAGAGAACTTATTGCACTCTTTTTCGCTCTCATGTAGAGAGTCTGAGTATAAGAGCAAAAACGAGAACGCGTGAGGGAAAGAAGGACATGGTGGAAAAAGGCTGTCTGTTCTTGTTGTTGGAATTATAGGCCTTTCAGTGTATGTTGATTCTTAGTGATCTTCGATCGATACTAATTCGCACATGTAAATTGCAGAATTGACTTTGTATATATACGACTGATGATCAACCGATGGTATCAATTCAGGCACAGTAGTTAGGCAGCTGATGATGAACTTGTCACGGAGTTCGAAACTAATTATGTCAGTGAGTGTGATTAACTGAATTGTCTATTTTTTCCAACAAAAACCAACCATTTTTCAATTAGAAAAATGTTCCTGACTTGTAAGCTTGTAGTATGAATTTCTCATACAATAACCAAAAGAGTCTTATTCTCTTTATAGAATATTTCAATATAAATGCGCCATTTCGATAATGTTATTACATTAAACAATACAAACAGCATAAATGTTTCAGAAGGCATCAATGTTTCACATCAAAATTATGAATGGACCAAGTTATGACAAATAGTGTGTAATAAGTTTTAAGTCATTCGCCAGATGTCGGCAGTGCTTTGGAGTCATACAATTCGTTCCATGAGTTCTCTATACTATTCAATACTCTTTGCCGACGACGACGTGCTTGTTTGTTCTTATTTTCAGGTTGAGACTATTGTTTTAAAACAACCACGTGTGTGATGCTAATGTTGTGTGTTGTTTGCATACGTTTACTTTGATAGATTGACCTATCCGAGCCTTTAGATGTTAACATATCAAAAATAAAACGTAACATTTCGGGACCCTCTTGGAAATTCGAGGTGAGACTCTGGGTTGATAGGGGCAATTATTGGAGAAAGATGCCGTTGATTAGAATCGAGAAGTTTGCAGGCTTTTTTGCCAGCCATGATTTCGAAAGGATGTTTAAATGACCATTTTTCATTTGGTTTCAAAGGATGTACCCTAGGAATAGTGTATTTAGGATATTAGCTTTTTATGATCCCTAGGATTCTGCCAAGTTTCAGTAAAATCTATTCATTTTTTCACGGGGAATTTATTTGCAAAAATTTTAAAAATTTCCAAAAAATTCTAGGTCCCTGAATATTACCTACACTATAAACAAAGTTAACTTCAAAACTTTTAAAACCTGAAAGCGGATTTTTTTTAAAAAACTAGCGGTCGCTTGATTGATCAAAAAAATAATTTTTTTTGCCAAATTATATGAAATGCAAATTCAGAATTTTATAATTGCCATTGCGAACAATGGTAATTCTTTTGCATTTGCATTAGATAAAGTAATGCAAATTAAAATCCAATGCAAATTAAAAAATCCCAGGTATGATAATTATCTTCGTTTAAAAAAGTTAACCATTCGCCCTATTAGTTCTTCCATTCGCCATACCTTGTTATTTGTCCCACAATATAAAAAAAACCCCAAACGTATATACGACCAACCAAAGAAACATCTGTATAACCGGTTTCTTTAATAAAATCTCTCTGATTGTTATGCTGAGTTGACAACCCCACTGTGTCTGACAAATCGAACAAATGTTTTATGTCATTTTCAGACAACAACAACAACAAAAATTTGGAATGCAGAATAAAAAACTGTTCAATATTGTTGTATGTATGTTGTATATATATATATTATATATTATATATTGTTGTATGCATATTGAGTTCATATTTCCTTATTTTTCTGACAGTTGTGTGACAATAATGAGTTAATTTTCATAAACAAAAGATAAATGCAATATTTCATAATTTACTGAAACTGGTTATAAATTGTCCCTGGAAAAGAGGAGTTGTATGGTGTTGCGATCTCTATAAAGCCTGCATTTGACGTAAATTTATTGTTATAAAATATCTATTTTTTGAGGGGCTTATATTTATTAGAGTGACTCCCTTTCATGAGAAAAATGTGTACAAACTTGGTCGTAATATTGTGATACTTGCCGCTGAAAATTTCAGCCAAATTGGTTAATGCCAAAACATGATACATCGAGGTTAAAGTTGGCGGGTATTGGTAGCTTTGATGTAATTTACACAAGCAAACTAACTAGGTATGCGATTCTGCGCTGATATACAAAGTCCTCTTTGTACCACTCCCCTCTCTATGGAATTTCTGAAAGAAAATATCAGGAGGTGACCAACATCGAGTCTTAAACCGGACTCACCGACCTACCACGTCATTTCGCATGTTTCAGGAAATATCATGGGAGCAATGGGAATTTTTAACTAAAATAAATAAAAGGTTTCCCATTACATTCCCTGAAGGAATGTGGGAGAGCTTCTCAATATCAGTGGCCAGTGCGCTTTCTGGTTTTATACTCACTGAATTACACCGGTTCCGAACGGCATTTTGAGAACCTTTTTCATGGCTGAATACTTGATAGTGTAGCCGTCACAATGCGAGGAGACCGAAAGAAGTTTAAGGTAGTCAGAGCATGGATCGAACATAGGATCTCAGGTACAATAGGTGCGCATACTAACCAGTGCATCACCGACGGCCACAATAGGAATAGGAATATTTACAGCATAAAAATCTCCTAGCCCTGACGGTGGAGCACCAGTGAAGTTACAAATGTTGCTTCCCTGGCTCCTGAATATTTATGCAACCTGCTTTAAGCTGTTCTAACTAAGCTGTCCACTTAGATGAAGAGAATCGAATGTGGAATTCATTTCGAAAACTGGAGAGCCATCACATTTTATTCCAAAGAAATTTGAACAAAACAGTCTCACATCCATTCGTCTGAAGAGACTGAAAAGGATGATTGAGTGTTATCTCCACTTATCTGGTATTTATCAGTATTTTGCTGATGATATAGGGATCACTTTGCAAAGTTTTAGCATATGCCGATGACCTGGCAATTGCGGGAAATAACCCTCCACATACACGTATGTACTCCAGGCCTTTATCAGGAGACTCTCTTAGTGGGCAACGCAGAATTGGTTGGAAGTAAATCCCGAGAAAATGAAACTTGTTCTCAATACTAAGAATCAGGATATTCGGTGCATACAGTAATTGTCTCGAAGTGGTATGGAAATTTTTCTGAAGGACCAAAAATGCCTACGTTTAATTCTAGACAACTTCAAACCGAACACTATGACTCTATAAGTGAACAAAGAGGTCCCCGGAGGTCGGTAGGGCATATCCCCGAAAATATGTAGCTGGTCATACACAGCTCTCATTCTAGGACTTTCTTTATTAGGAATCAACAGTGGGAACTGCGGAAAATTGGATTATATGACACCAACGAGAGTAACATGACCTCTCATATCCCAGGCAGACAGCACTGTAAAGGAGGGCCACACACTAGGTCATAGAAGGTACTTATGTATTTACATTGATGGCACGCAACTGGATGTCAAAGTACGTTTTGAAGTCTATTTTAAAGGAGTGGGTGTAGACCTCACATGAAGACTTACTGATCATTGTAGTGTCTCACAGGCAGAACTCATGTCAATACTCAAAACTGGACTCTGGCTGGGGCGTGGGGGTATCGAAATCTACATTGACAATCATGCAATGAAATCTATACAATCTGCACTCTTGACCTGCAAAATTGACATAACTGCCCCCATCACTAAATGCGATGGCCAAGCAGTTTGATTTCCATCTTATATGAATGCCGGGTCACAAGAATATTCCAGGCAATAATAAGGCAGATAAGCTGGCGAGATTAAAGACTAACTTAATAGTTTCACTGGATGTGGAGCATATGGGTATGACCCTTGTAAAGGGTCTTCTTTACAATTCAGCAATATTGCACTTTTAAATATAGTGTAATTTTTTTTTGTGTAATTGAAAACTCTGAAATTTGGCAGCTGTCACATATGTTTATTCCGATTGTTAAAAATGAAGCGCTTCATGAAAGAAAAATGTGGAAAGTCATGCGGAGACCGATCGGAAACTTCGAAGAATTTTCAGTCGAGAAACGCGCGTAATTTGTCAACCATTCGAAGAGTGGTCAACAAATTTGACGAAACTGTTCTGGTTGATGCAGAAACATTGTTGCTGTAAACGAGAGTGACGCCGAAAACCCGTAAACATCAATTTTGCATCGTTCTCAACAACTTAAAATTTCACGAAGCACTACCCAGCGAATTTTGACAAAAGACCTTACTCAAGATCTCAAACCAGCAGACCATGAAAAAAATCATCTTCTCCGATAAAGCACACTTCCATTTGAATGACAATGTGAATACACAAAATTGCCGAATTTCGGGATCAGAAAATCCTCATGCAATCCACGAGAAACAAATGCATCCACATCCAGCAACTGTCTGGTGCGGATTTTGGCCAGGCTGCGTGATTGGGTCTTACTTTTTTGAAGATGAGGTCGAAATTTCAGTGACTGTGAACGGCATTCGTAACATGAACATGATAATGGAGTTCTTGTCGCCTCAAATGAACGTCATAAATCTGGACGACATGTGGGTTCAGTAAGACGGCACCATCTACTACACCGCGTATGAAATTATCGATTTATTGCGATAACGATTTCCAGAACAAATTATCTCAAGAAATTCTGATGTCAATTGGCCGCCAAGATCATGCGATTTAACGCCGTGTGATTTCTTTCTTTGGGGTTTTGTGAAATCTCGGATTTATGCGAATAATCTAGAAATAATTGCTGAGTTCAATTCCGAGATCCAACACGTCATCGGTGAGATACACCCACATGTCAGTGAAAAATTCATGGAAAATTTCCTGAAATGAGTAATGGCCTGTCGTCAGACCCGTGGGACTATTTGACAGATATTTTATCCCATAGTTAATCGGAACACCTCTTCTTTACAATGCAGTACAAAAATCAGAACTATCTCAGAAACTACATGTTTTTATTTTAAAAGCGAAAAATACATTCTTACTGAGACATCCTTACATGTAAACTCCGGCCTAACACCGAAGCTCTTAGACAGGCAAATAGAAGATGGTTTAGAGGTACAAATGGCTTCGTGACCAGAAATATTGGGCCCAATTATGACCGGAATCGTTTGAAAAAGTTGGAATTCATTTCTGGATAGAATAGCTGTCGACCACTAGCTATGGTGCGACTAGACTCGAAATCTCAGCTCATAAATTCTGAACAAGCTGAGATCGTCGAACGTCTGATATTCTCCTGCCTCGTATTTTGTTTGAGTAGGAGGCAATATTTAAGGAGTAACTTCTTTTTTGTAACAACGTACATTCAGGGAGTTATGCTGAATGACTTTGGAATTTGTTTGCGGATATTATGCCTCATATTGGAACATTGGAATGGTCTATCACATGACTTGATTAGGTAGAAGTGTCTGTCACTGTTGGCACAATTAGTCCAATGAGGACCATTGATATAATACGGGGCGTAATGTGGCATCCCCATGACTGCACCTTAACATTGACCAAGTGTGCTTAAGGGGTGTTGAAAGCTTATGAAATCCTATCCCGGTGTTTCAAGATGGAAGATATATTAGTCCATGATGATCCGATTTTTGTACCCCAAAACTAATCGAGGGCCATATATAGTACCCTAAGGGCAAATGTCACACTCGTAGTGTAAAAGCTCAATTTGGAAGCTTACAGAAAACTTTCAGATTAAATGACATTTAAATAAGAAACATTGGACATATAAACTAAATTTAAATAGAGAATTTTCACCTCTGAAACTGAGCATAAATATTGTTTCCAACTCCCACAAAATGCGGGGCAGGAGTATATCAGATGTTCGACTCTGTCATCTTCCTTTTGGTACGTGTCCAGTTGTCACAGCTACAAACATACAGACATCTTCTCTATGAAAGGATATCAAGTTTAGCGTACAAATCAGGTCGTAACTTGGCCATATATACCTGGTGATCCAAAATTTTGTGCCTTCAGACCACCTGTCATTCGCATGTCAAAGGGATTAAATTTTAAACATGAGCTTGCATATAGAAAGGGGCGTACCCACATGCTCCATATTCCAGGCGAACAGGCAAGGTAGTCCCATATCTCGCCAGCTCATTTTTCCAATGTTGCCTGGAATGTGTCTAGCGCCGATACCCATATTTGGTGGATATCAAACTACGTGGCTATATCATTTAGAGATGCTCGGAAGATATGGAAAATTTTTGAAGTCATGGATACAGACTGTAAGTGTTTATATCAGCTTGACTGTCAGAGTAAATATTGACAGCAACTGCTCCGTTTGCCTTGACTTCTGCCTGAAAAACACTACATTGGTCTGGTGGGCTTACTGGAAGGTCAACACCACGTCTTTGGAATAGACTCCAAAGACTGCATGACCATCTCGTATGGAGCTATTTTTGTAGAAGTAGAAATGTCTTCTATTGCCTGGTATAAATACTTCCTTTCCAGTCTTGTATGGCTGGGATGTGAATGCACAAGCGTCTGTCAAAGGTAGGCGTTGGTGCCATAGAGTTCACTTCAAACGAGGATTGATACAGATCTGTTAAATACTATCATGACCATAGGGACTAGTGAATAGGGATAGTGAAGACAGTCCTATTGAAGATAGTCCTGGGCAGATTGCCGAAGTTTGTGTCATTTGTCTGCCCAGCAAATCTAATGGTAGTATGTGAAAGCTAATCCCCAATGCCCCAGCAGGTGTTGTGGGAATGGCTCCCGTTGTTCACACCATTGTTATTCTTTGGACCTTTGTCAACAGACTAAGGTATGTGGATTTCTCTCACACCGCCCACCAAACAAGTATTCCATAAATCAGTATCTGGCAGATAACGGCAATATATCTCGAATAATCTATTTACGGATATAGAGACCATCAACCTCTGTTGGTCTGATTACAGGAATAAAGTCCCTTTATGTCTATGCGGATCTTATCCACAGTGGTTGGTTCGAAACCATATCCATAACATAATAGGATGGAATAGGACGGAAACGTGTCGCATATCCAGAAACACATGGCCAGAATACAACATTCACCGGACTAACTCTCTGATTAGCCATAATCGGGTAGACATATCTAGGCAAACTGGGGTGCTGACCGGGCACTCGCAAATCGATAATCACGCAAGATGGATGAAGCTGCCATATAATGGCCACTGCCGTGCCTACGATGACGCAGAAGAGGAGGAGGCGATGGAGCATCTCCTCTGCAGTTTTCCGGCTCTGAGGAATAAACACCTGAAGACTATGGGACGTCCCTTCCTGCATAACCTCACTGTGATACACGAGATAGATCTAGGGGATCTAATGAGGTATCTCCGATTAATTTGCCGCATACAGACACGGTACTTTGGACTACCCGGAGTGATGTAGTATGCAAAACTGTATAATTGATGATAAATAGTATCTTTAACAACCATGAAAACCAACCAACCATCCATAGCTTCTATGATTTAGCACAGGTCAATTGCCCACTGTGCGTCGGTGTTGCAATGGCTAGTCTGCGAGGGCTCTTGTATATCAGTACGTGGTCCATGCCTAGACCACTCCCTACATTATTTTCGAGTACTGTCTCCTCAATTAATAACGGTGACACTAACACTAACTATCCATGATAAAGTTACTCAAAACCCCCGTTCAGAACCGATGTACAACTGTACATCCCAATCAGTGTGTGTAGAACAAGAAAACCCACAGCTCACTAATAGTGCGAAGCTCTCCCCAGTCCCTTCAAGGGATGTAATGGGAAACTATTTATTTATTTTATTTTTTATCAACGTTCGCATAAGTGCTTCAGCAAAAATTAATACAGCTCCATCACAAAACAACCACTTTCCATAAATTGAGAATCGGCATATTTACGCTACGCACGCAAATACGATCAAAAACACGCACACACATACCGACGCAAACACACATATACTTATACAGTATATGCACAAGTGCTTACGAGTAGATAGATACACAACCACTACTAACCCATTCTCGGTTAGACCGCAAAAAATCACTCATGACGTATGATGAACATTTAATTAAATATTAATCATGGGTTTAAGTGTTTATTTATAACGAGAACTCTTTTGATACGGCAGCCGCTGCTGTTTGTTTATTATGCTCAGTTAATTGCAACACAATGTTATGGACATGGTCGACTGATAGCCCAATAAACCAACAACAGCAACAACAAAAACAAAGGACCCCCAGAACAACAACGACAACAACAAAAACTACCGCACCAAAGAGATACCTCAAACATGATAAAATTTAATTGATTTCTGGTCTCCTTTTATTAGGAACTACTCGAACGAGTGACGTAGGTCAGCTTATGAGAGGCTTAAATTGGATTGGTTGTGGTAGAAACTTTTAAAATTTTAAATTACAGTGACGGCGGGAGACTGTGAACTAACCACTAAAGTGGTCACTAGTATTCAACCAAATCGGAGTTTTAAAAATGTTGGTTTTCAATTTCTTAGAATGTCCCTCCTTTGGCGAAACCGGGTGATGGTAAACAGAAGTGACACCCCCGTTTAATAATCGGTTTCGAATTCTAACAGGAAATAAAATGTGCCACTTTAACTCGTGCTTACATGTATTTCTCATTCCATAAATACCACATTGAATACAAAGCTGACTATACCTTAACCCCTAAGATAACAAAAAATTGAATTTTTCCCATATACATAAATTGCAAATCATCGATTTTGTACTGATACTATTGATTGATTCTCTTTGGGTGATATACAAAGTGAGTGTAGGAAATCAAAGTGTGGCGGTAAATTAGAATGACGTTTGTGGAAGAGGCAGCAGGCAATCAATTTTCTATTGAGGTAAAAATCAGGAAAAGCTAAATAACGAAACGTCTATAAATAATTGAAATTTGCCAACAGATGTTTATACTCAATCATGGAATAAACTAGATACTTATCTCTTTGTTTTTCCAATGTATGAGTCGATATATATATAAGTACATATATGTAGGTGGGTTTGTTTTATCACAAAATTTGTTGATAATGATTTTTAGTTTTTCATATTGGCTTTCCAATTATGTAATATTAACAACATTGCAAACATATACACAATTTGTATAACACAGTGCGACAAAAAAAATATTTTCATAGCAACACACGAAGAAAATTTTACATACAACATATCTGCTGAAGGACATAACTTCTAAATATGGTTTCAGATACAAACAAAATAATTTCGAACATTGTGCGAAAACAAGGAATTCTCTCGCGTTCTCACATACCTCGTTGGAAAGGTATTTAATTCAAATACTTGCATCCTTCGAAGGACTTTTTGCACATTCTGATTGCAGATTCTGAAAGTATTTCTAAATTCCTTGCCAAGGAGGTATGTGAGAATACAGGAGAATTCCCTGCTTTTGCACAAAGGCCGAAAATACTTTTCGGGTATCTGGAAATAAATTGAAATACTTGAATCCTCCGAGGGACTTCTTGCCCATTCTAATTGCAAGTTCTGAAAGTATTTTTAAAGGTATTTCTAAGGATGTATGTTAGAATACGGGAGAATTGTGCGTTTTCGAACAATGGGCGAAAATACTTTTCGGGTATCTGGAAATAAATTGAAATACTTACATCCTTCGAAGGACTTTTCAGATTCTAAAAGTGTTTTTATGTGAAAATACAAGAGAATTCCTTGTTTCGTAATAATCTTTCTAAATGTTTCCAAGATGTATACATTTTTATATGAGGACAATTGCCTTTTTACAAAGCTAATTTTGTTTGGGCGCGAGAAATTGTGAACGCGATTCCGCCGTCGAAAGAAATTTTAAGGTGGTCAGAGCAGGTATTGAACGCAGGATCTCAAGTACAAGAGGCGGCCACTGAATGCTGACATACAATTGAATAAAAAGCAATATTAAGCTCACTGAAATAATTGTGTTTGTTTTGTAATAAACAGAGCTACGACAAAGAGTATTGAATAGTATAGAGAACTTATTGCACTCTTTTTCCGCTCTCATTTGGAGAGTTCTCTTTATAGAATATTTTAATATAAATGCACCATTTCGACAATGTTATTACATAAACTAATACAAAAAGCATAAATGTTTCAAAAGGCGTCAATGTTTCACATCAAATTTATGAATGGACCAATTTATGACAAAAAGAGACTAATACATTTTGAATCATTCGCCAGATGCCGTCTGTGCTTTTGAGTCATACAATTCGTTACATGAGTTCTCTATACTATTCAATTCTCTTTAGCGACATCGACCAGCTAGTTTGTTCGCTGCCGCTACATCAATACGATCATACTTATTTTCAGGCAGAGACTATTTTTGTACAACAACCACGTATGTGATGCTAACGCTGTGTGTTGTTTGCATGTGTTCACTTTGATAGATTTCCCTACCCGAGCCTATAGATGTTAATAGGTCAAACATATTTTCTGGTGACATGCCACTCATTTTGATGAAATTCGGTGGAAAGTAAGCCTATGCCAAGAAAATCTGAACCCCAAAAATTTAAATTTTTAGAGTTTGTTTGTGGGCTTTATAAGCTTTCAAAAGAATCAGTATAGTTTTTTCATTTTCAAATAACTCGAAAACGGTAAAGGCTAGACTTATGCAATTCTACGAATGTTAACAAGTAACAAGGCTTAAAAAACAAAATTTGACAAAAAAAATCTAATTTTTTAATTTTGTTGTTTGTTGTAATAAACTTGTTTTTTACAAAAACCGTAGCGTAGCAAAAAAGAGCCACCCTTGGATTTTTTTGAAAAAAAAATATATGTTAAAGCGACATTTCTGCCAAACATTTTTCCGCCAATATCGCACACTTGTGTCCAAACATATTGTGTTTGTTTTTCAATATTACTTGTTGGAGGCACAATGATTAATATGTTATAATAAAGGGCTTTTCAACAGAGACGCTACAAAAGTAAATCGATAGGGACAGCAAACGATGCCATATTTTTCCCGCTCCTTTGACATTTCTCTTCAGTAAGGTTTGCCATTTCATCATGGAAAGATATACGAGCCAACAACGAGTTGAAATTATTAAAATTTACTACCAACATTTGGAGTAAGAGGCCTCAACTTTAAGAGCGCTACGTCCAATTTATGTTCGTCAGCGATGAGGCTCATTTCTGGCTGAATGGCTTCGTCAATATGCAAAATATGCATTTTTGGTCAGACAGCAATCCACACGTAATCCATGAGTCATCATTGCATCCTGAAAAAATTACGGTTTGGTGCGGTTAATGGGCCGGCGGTGTCATTGAGCCGTACTTTTTCTGTGATGATCAAGACCGGCACATTAGTGTGAATGCGAATCGCTACCGTTCAATGATAACCGAATATTTTTGGCCCCAATTGGATAATATGGACTTGGAGGACATGTGGTTCCAACAGGACGGCGCCACAAGCC
Organism: Phaonia tiefii; assembly: GCA_963931995.1. Taxonomy (NCBI): domain Eukaryota; kingdom Metazoa; phylum Arthropoda; class Insecta; order Diptera; family Muscidae; genus Phaonia; species Phaonia tiefii. The sequence continues at coordinate 162,868,420 of OZ008371.1, read as the reverse complement.
ACACAGCGAATGCCACAATCAATTTATTGGAAACAAAGTTTGGTGAACGTGTTGTCTCACGAAAATGACCCAGTCGATTGGCCGCCTCGGTCGTGCGATTTGACTCCGTTAGATTATTTCCTGTGGGGCTACGTCAAGTCTATGGTCTATGCCAACAAGCCAGCGACGATTGAAGAACTTCGTACGAATATCGAACGTGAAATTGCAGCAGTATCGGCCGATTTATGCTTGAAAACCTTCGAAAATTGGGTTCAGCGTCTGGACTTCTGCAAACGTGCCCGTGGTGGCCATGCCAAAGAAATCGAGTTCCATACATCTTTCACAGGAATAAAGAATTTCATTGGTATCTAAAACCGGTTTTGTTTAATTTAAAAAACACTTTTGTATCGCTCTTATTGAAAACCCCGATACACAATGTGTTTGTCCCCCAAATAGGGTCTAGTGTGATGAAAACTGTGGAAACATAAACGTGGCATACAACAGCGAGACAACAAAGCAGCTGATCTTCAATTTATGAAAACAATGTTCCAAAAATATGCATGGATCCTGCACAATTAAGTTTAACAAGGGCCATTTGTTTCAGCTTGTACAGTTTACGGGTTATTACCTTAAATAAACAAAACGTGTATTATGGGAAATGTTAATGCCTCGGTTGATGGAACAATACCGAAAGGGTACAGACTCGTTTGTGACAGATAAAAATGAATATGTGTGTACAATTTCATCAAAATCAGACACAAGAATCGGGGGTAAGACGTTAATGGATTAAAGATAAACAGATTTGACAATATCAATAATTTCAATGCGACAGGCTGACATAAGTCAACTACAGTAAAACGACTACAAAAGTTAATTTTTCAGTTCTAGTTGCAGTACAGAGTTAGTATTCTTTGAACAAGTGTTTTGAGATCCAAACTCATATACGAGGATGGTCCCAAAATTAGCTGACCTGGCGTATAGATGGTGCGAGTAGTTTGAAATTAATATTTTGGTGAAAAGTGGCAATCTTATAAAACATATGTTTTAAGTTTCAAGGAGACACGTTGTTTAGTATTTTTATTTGAACCATCACAAGTAAACGAACTCACTGAATTTGCAAACATGGAAAAAATTGGTCACCGTTATGAATTTCAATATTTTCATTTGAAAGGACTCACTCCAGGGAATATTAAAGCCGAGCTTGATTCTGGTCTGGCGAATCCTTCGATTACGACTGTAAAATATTGGGTACCAGAGGGTAAACATGGCCGTAAGAGCTACCAAGACGAACACCGTAGTGAAAACGAATGGCCACCACGGGCACTATGTACTGCATGATCGTCGGCTGAAGGTGCGTGATCTAGCTGAAATGATAGGCATTTCAAAAAGTGTTATACATCGTATATTGACCGAAGGTTTGGAGATGAGAAAGCAGTGCACAAGATGGGTGCCGCTCTTGCTTTTAGTAGAGCAAAAACAGCTTCGTGTAGATGTTTGAGTGGAGTGTTTGGCAATGTTTCACCGCAATAAAACCGAACTTTTACGTCGATTTATATCCATGGATGAGACATGGGTCCACCACGTCACACCTGAGACAAGGGAACAGTTAAAAGTAATGGACTGGAATGAGAGAATTGTGTCGCAAGAAGACGAATACGGTTCCATCTGCAGGCAAGGTAATGGCGTCTGTTTTAGGGATGTCTGTTTTTTATTGATTATCTTCAGAGAGGTAGAACCATCAACGGCGAAAAAAAGCCGCATTTGGCGAAAAAGAAAGTGTTGTTTCATCGAGACAATGCTCCAGTTCACAAATCCATTATTGCGATGGTCAAAATTAATGAATTAAAGTTCGAATTGCTTCATCACGCATCTTATTCGCCAGATTTAGCTCCCTCGGACTATTTTATATTCCCAAACTTGAAAAAATGGCTCGGTGGTAAAAGATTTGCGAATAATGAAGAGGCTGAGTGAAGAGGCTATTTTGAAGAGAGAGACAGTTATTACTATAAACAAGGTGTCGAAGCTAATCAATATCGCTGTAAAAAGCGTATCGAGCTAAAACGAGATTATGTTGAAAAATAAAGAAAAATTTTCCCAACTTTTTTGTGTCTCCTTTGTTAGGTCGGCTAGTTTTGAGACCGCCCTCGTATCTTTACTGCCATTCTAGTAAAAAAAACAACAAAATATAACTAGCAAGCAAACAAAGAGTCATTTGCTGTAGTAGATAAGTAGATATGTATAATGCATTCTTTTATAGAAACAACACGAAAACGTTTACAGTTTTTTCAAAAATTAAAATAAACTTTCTCGACATTGGTGCATTGTAAAAACCCAGCCTACTATTTTTACACGAACACTTTTCACTGCACAGTCTTCTCAACACTAATCCCCATCAAATCCTTAGACCAAACAATGTATTCCCATTTTGAAAACCATATCACCAAACGGAGCATAAATCCCCTAAGCTGGCACCCCTGCATATTCCACAAATCAATGTAATTTATTTGCAAATATTGATATAATGTAGCAATCAATGGTTTGATTTACTACGGTTGTTAGCTGGCTGTTGATTATTTTATGACGTTTCTTTTGTAATCGACCGTATTATTTGTAATCGGTCGTATCATTTGGCTGATAAGAAAATTGTGATACAAGATTAAGTGTTCACTTGGTGCTCAAACAAAAGCAAATACAGTGGGCAGAAACTATCTATTGTGAAGGCGAATGATTTCATAAAAAACCCCGCCTTATTTTCCTATAGCATTCCAAGAATAATAATTTTTAGACTCACTGATAACAGGACCAATAGGTTTTGCAACGGTTAGGAATTCAGATACAGTGGAACGATTTGCGGAGAGAAAATTTAATGAAACTCTTTTAAACTTGTAAGCAATCGTATTCGAATTATAGTTATAATTTCCACTATAATTTTTGGCGAATGCAAAAACATCTGTTTGCAAAGTGTCAAGCAAAATACTATACCTTACATACTCCTGTAGAAAGAAATAAATAAAAGTAAACAAAGATAAAGCATGTGAAAAGAAAAAATAAAAGTTGTTACTCTCGTTTTCTTTGCTATTGTTCGCTTCATTTCAAATGCAATATCTACCGATTGTATAATTTTTGAGGTGGCATGAAAAATAGTAGAATCAAAATTACAAAAACTGGCCCAAATTCAAAATCGCTCTAAATATATGAAAAACTACCCAAAGAATAAATATAAATTTAGCCCGAAAATTAACGAAAAATGTCAAATGTGAAATATGCAAAATTGTCCATTTCCTATGTAAGAAAAGAAAGGAAATTATACATAAGGGGAATCCAGTTCCAGTTCAGTTCCCACAGAAATTCATGGTGGCATGAAAAATCTCCCATAACAAAATCACCCAAAACCAAAGTATGAAAACTGGACCTAATTAAAAACGCCCAACTTTATCAAAAATGACCAAATAAGAAAATTTTAGTTTAAGAAATAAGAAATAACTTTGACAAGTAAGATTCTATAAGAAAACATAGACATCAAAGATTTCTATTAGAAAATTTAGACAACCAAGATTTCTGCAAGAAAATTGTATCAATAAAGATTTCATTGCGATAACTTTGACAACAAACATTTCTATAGCAAAATTCTGACAACAAAATTTTCTATGAGCCCAACCAAGAAGACTTTTAAAACAGAGATTTCTACACGAAAAGTTTGACAAGAAATATTTCTATAAGAAAAGTTTGACAACAAAGATTTCTGTAAGAAAACTTTGACATCACAAATGTATCTAGAAAACTTTGAGACCAAAGATTTCTATAAGAAAACTTTGACAAACAAGATTTCTACAAGAAAACTCAAACAACAAACATTTCTATGAGAAAACTTTGACAACAAAGATTTCTATAAGAAAACTTTGCAACAAAGATTTCTATAACAAATCTTTGACACAAAAAATTTCTCTAGGAAAATTTTATATAAGAAGAATTTTAGAACCGAGATTTCTGCAAGAAAAGTTTGACAAGCAATATTTTTGTGAGAAAACTTTGACAACAAAGATTTCTATAAGAAACCGAGATGTCAAGAATAAGACTTTTAAAACAGAGATTTCTACGAGAAATGTTTGAGAAGAAATATTTCTATAAGAAAACTTTGACCACAAAGAACCTTCGACAATATAAATTTCACTAGGAAAACTTTGACAACAAACGTTTCTATAAGAAAACATTGAAATCAAAGATTTCTATAAGAAAACTTTGACAACAAAGACTTCTATATGAAAACTTGGACAGCAAAGGTTTCTATAATAAAACAATGAAAACAATAGTTTCTAGAAGAAATTTCTGACCATCAAGTTTTCTACAAGAAAACTCTGAAAACAAAGATTTCCGTAAGTAACTTTCCACAATAAGGATTTCGATAAGAAAACTCTAAACAACAAAGATTTATGTAAGAAAACTTTGACAACAAATATTTCTATACGAAATTTCTGACAACAAAGTTGTCTAAATGAAAACATTTACAACCAAGATTTCTATAAGAAAGCTGTGGCAACAAAGATTTCTATAAGAAGCCATTGACAACAAAGATTTATATTTGGCAACAAAGATTTATATTTTACAACAAAGATTTCTATAAAAAAACTTTGACAAAAAAGATTTCTATAAGAAAACTTTAACAACAAAGATTTACTTTTGATAACAAAGATTTCTACAAGAAAATGTTGACAAGAAAGGTTTCTAGAAAAAAGCTCAGACCACCAAATTCCTATAAGAAAACTTTGAATACAAAGATTTATTTAAATGTGCAACCTTAAAGCGGAAAGAATCCCCCATTTCCGGCGAGCTAAGCCGCAGCCATCAGCATCATGCCACTTCCGCTTTGCTAATACAGAGGTTTGTCACATTTTGGAGAATTTCTGGCAAAAAATAGTTCTGTAACAAATCTTGGAAAATAATGATTTCCATAAGTAAACTTTAGCTATGAAGATTTCGGTAAGACAGCGCTGATAACAAGGGCTCCCAAAAGAAACCTTGGACAATAAAAACGCCTGTAAAAAAATTCTGAAAACAAAGATTTCTATAAGAAAACTTTGAGAAACTAGATTTCTATTTGACAACAAATCTCTTTACATGTAAGAACATTTTGACAACAAAAATTTCTGGAAAAAAACTCTAACAACCAGGATGTCTACAAGAAAACTCTGAAAACAATAATTTCCGTAAGAACTGTCGACAATAAGGATTGTGATAAGAACACTCTAACAACAAAGCGGTGTATAAGAAAACTTTGACAACATAGATTTCTATACAAAAATACTGACAATAAAGTTTTCTATAAGAAAACATTGACAACCAAGATTTCTATAAGAAAACTTTGACAGCAAACATTTTTATAAGAAACCGCTCAATGTGCACAAAAACGGATGCGAATACGTTTCGAACTCAGAACGAGTCCGTAAAATCATACAAAAGCGAAATGTGAGTTCTCGAATTCGTTTAGAACCCGTTAAGTGTCCGTAAAAAATAAAAACGCGAATCAGTGAAATAGTGATTCGGCGGATCCGTCTCGAACCCCTTACGAGTCCGAAAAAACATAAAAGCGAATCAGTGAAATTGCGATTTATCGGATCCGTCACGAATTCATGCTATTTCCAAAAAACGAATTCGATTATGAAGTTCGTTACGATTTCGAAACGGATCCTAAAAAGTACAAAAAACCATTCGCAGTTTCGAGAGGAATTTCATACGAAAACGAATTCGTTATGAATTCGTAACGGATGTCCGTTTCGAACAAAATGTCCATAGAAACGGATTCGTCTCGAATACGTAACGGATTCATATAGCACCTTGGGCTTTGACAAGAAAATTTTCTATAAGAAAACATTGACAACCACGATTTCATAAGAAAATTTTGACAACAAAGATTTATATTTGACAACAACGATTTATATAAGAAACCTTTGACAACAAAGATTTAAGATTAAAGATTTATTTTTATATTTTTCTATAAGAAACCTTTGACAGAAAGTTTTCTATAAGAAACCATGGACAACAAAGATTTCTATTAGAAAACTTTGACAACGAAGGCTTCTCTAAGAAGATTTTAGCAACAATGATATTTATGAAAACACTTTGTCAAAAATTTTTTATAAAAAAACCTTAGTCAACAAAGATTTGTAATAGAACTCTTTGACAACATTGTGTTCTAGAAGAAACCACACCATCTCCAAACGCACTCGAGCACTGATTTGCTGCAATCCAAATTAGATGAATACGTGCCGAAGTTGCAGCCGCCGCCTGATAAATTCTTAAAACGCTACCGCCGACGACTAATGTTCCTGTTGTCGCCGCCAGCAGTTTAAAGTCGGATTAGAACCCTGTGGGGTGGACTGCCAACCGAAAGCGAATTACTAAAGATCCGGCTGTCTGCAGAAATGTATTAGCTTTCTTATGTAAGGTCGTTAACCTTTATGGGTTGCCCGTGGCCATCTAGCTAAGCTAGTAAGTAAAGGAGACACATATCAATCACTCTCGTCAAACTTATATAAATTCCTTTTTATATTACCACGGACAGCATCTAATTGCCCGTTAGGGTTTAGCGTAAATTCGTCTAATTTAAATACAAAAAACAAAAAACTGGCAAACACAAAACACCAGATAGCGCTGCAGTAAAACCTCGTTTCGTTACGTTTTGTTCTGTTGGTTTACAAAAAATACACAAGACTTAAAAGGGGGTTAACGAAACAGAAGCACTTCCAAAGATACACACAGCAACAGCGACGATATCCACATCCAAGAGATAAGGAAAAAGGTCAACAATTCTTCAAATTTTGAAGGAATTACGCAAAAGCAGGGAAGGGATGAAATGCAAACGATAATACTACATAAACACAAGCAGGAACGGAAGCAGAAGCAAACGAAATTAGAAGAAGAATAAGACATAAGACATAAAACAAAGCTAAAAAATTTAATGCACGAACTTGTGTGCCCCTTCAACCAAAAAGGATAATAAGGCATTTGCGTTGAATTTCTGTTGAATGAAGAACAAAAGGCTTAAGCTTAAAAATTGAACGAAAACAGCAGTCGCAGCAGCAGGATGGGTAATACATTATTTTTCCCCCTCCCTTGCTGATTCACTGAAATGAGTTAATTTTTCATTTTTTTTTTTATATGAAACAGGATTTTAATTTGTCTATGAAGAGGAAGCAACAAAAAAAAAATATGAGCAAATTTAATATGAAAAATAAAAAGATAAAACGTCAAACATTAATTGAAGTTAATCCATTAAAAATTTCGCGCAAGGAATTAAATTAAAAGAAGAGTTTTTCAGCCCGCTAAATTTGGCACATATATTGTTGTGCTTTAAGGAAGAGATTAATTGTTTTGTGGATGGGGAAACTGTCAAAATGCTAAAGATGTTAAGGTAATATGGAAAATGTATTCTTGGATTTAACAGGAATGAAAATTTTAGTCCGAAATCTTATTGCCATGCAAAAATGTCGCTATCCATCAGAAGTTCTTTTTATATCCGGTACCACATTGTGTTAACACGATATTATGAGTTCATGCTGCTGTTGGTAAAATATAGAAATATATGACATAGACCCATATTAAAGTATACTGATCGACCCAGATTCAGTTTCTGAACCAGTGGGCAAATATGCAAAAATTAATTAAATTACACATGCAAAAAAAATAGGGCACATCGGTCCACAGTTTGATAAAGCGCCCACACAAATATCCCAAACCAAAACTTGGTACTATCTGTAACACAGGTTGCAAATTACAGGTGGCGCGAAGTTAATCGCCCTATCGGAAGATGTTATAATTTTTGCAAGCGGCATGACATATGTGAACTAGACAACTGCAGCGTACAAATAGACAAGCAATAAAGTGATATACTCCACAAGAGCCTCCAATAATTATGTGGATTTTTTTTCCAATAATCGGTCTGTGGTGGTCGCGCAGCTTGAATTTCGACACCGATTTCCTAATCGTGTCGCGCCAACTGGGCAAACAATCTGGCGCTTAGCTCCTCGACCTGAAACGACTGCCGCCACCGAACTGGTCACGGTTAATGGCTATAATTTCTTCAGGTTTGGAAATAGATAGTAGTCACTGAGAGTAAAGTCCCGATAATATGGCGGATGAAGTATCAATTTGTATCTCAATGTATGAATTTGTGCCATGGCGAGTACACACTAGTGCGCCCGTGCGTTGTTATGGTAGAAGAGCACTATTTCCTTCGCCAAATACTTCAAACCAATGTCTAATCTGTCCAAAAGCTATGAATAATATTAGATGGTGATCAAATTTAGTTGTTTTAGATCCTCGTTATGTTTAAAGTTGTAATTTCCTTTAAGGCTGTAAGAGATCCCCGAGGGGTCAGGGACCTTACAAAGCGAAGATAACATATTTCGCCAACCAGTTCGATCTTTTGCCCATTATCAGCTCATCGCCGCCAGCTTTAAACAGCTCCACCGGCAATCCATCGGCTCCTGCAACTTTGTTGTTCTTAAGCCGGGCAATACCTGTTCTGACTTTTTTGCTATGAGTAGATCAAATTGTAATCATTATATATCCATTACTATTACAATTACGATTAGAAATTTTTGTCAGGTTCTGGGTCATATGGCTTACAACAGTTTTCCATCAACAATTTAATTGAGTCACTTATGATCATTTCATGCAGATTGCTCGATATATGTCTATCGTTCGTGCGATGGCTAGCGTGTGGGCAAAATTTTACCACCGCGCTGGAAAAATCAAAAATGGCATCCTCTTTTGAATTGTTCACAGAATACAACAAGTGGTCTGAAAGGGGGAAATTGCCCCTTATGACCCAAACCCCTAAACTTAAAGGTGGTACTCAAATGAAAGGAAATCGTCTTACAATTTCGTTGCCGCCATTACTTTTCACAGTCGAGATATGCTTGTCTTTCTATATTTCAATACCCACAAAATTTATCGAAATTTTTTTCTTTTACCAATAAAAGATAAAATGATAAAAGATAAAAACTGCATGCATCAGCTCATTTGAAAAATTTGTTTGGATGAATGCATGGCCGGTGATTGGAGTCTCAGTGTACTATAAGCGATATTTGAAAGAGATGATCCGAGTCTCTTTGCCAGCTACCGTGGAATAAGCCTTTTATCCACAGCATATAAGTTTCCATCGAGTATAATGTGCGAAAGACTAAAACCAATTATCGCTGACCTGATTGGACCACAGCAGTGCAGCTTTAGGCCTGGAAAATCGAAAACTGACCAGATTTTCACGCTACGCCAAGCATGGAGAAGACCCATGAAAAACGAATCGACAGATATCATCAATTTGTCGATTATAAGGTGGCCTTCGATTGCCAGATATGGGAGAAACTCTACGAAGCAACGTCTGAGCATGGTATTCCTGCAAAACTCATACGCCTTTGCAGGATGACCCTGACGAACACCCAATCCGCAGTGAAAGTTGGTAAGGAAACTAAGCGAGGCCTCAGGCAAGGCGACACCCTATCGTGCGATCTCTTTAACATCTTAATGGAGATCATTATGAGAAAAGCTGCAGTCAACATGAATAAAACCATCCGCAGCAAAAGTCACATGCTGCTCGCGTATGCTGATAATATATATATCATTGGGCGCACAATTAGAGAAGATACTGCCGTTTTCGAGAATTGAGAAGGAGTCAGCAAAAGTGGGTCCGACGGTAAATGAGGACAAGACAAAATTAATGGTTTCAACGAACAGGGCTTCCACGCGATTAGACCAAAGCATGAACGTTGATAACCGTTATAACTTCGAGGTGGTAGACGAATTTATATACCTCGGATCTGCTATGAACAAAAAGAACAACGTCAGCCTTGAGATCAAGCGGAGAATTGTGCTTGCGAATAGATGTTCTTTTGGGCTAAGCAAGCACTTTAGAGATAGAGCCCTCTCTCAAGTAACAAAAGTCCAGCTGTACCAGACTCTTATTCAACCTGTCTTGCTTTATGGCGCAGAATCCTGGGTCCTATCGCAAGCAGACGTAACATCTGTAGGAGTCTTCGAGAGCAAAATACTCCGAAAAATTTATGACCCTATAGTGCACAACGGTATGAGTATGAGCTTTATCCTGACATTGACATAGTTAAGCGGATGAAGATAACGCGATTGCGCTGGCTAGGCCATGTCAGTAGAATGCATGAAGATGAACCAGCGCGAAGGGTTTTCGAAACCGAACTCGAAGGAAGACGAAAAATAGGAAGACCAAGACTCCGCTGGAGGGATCAGGTTGACGAATCCCTGCGTACACTTGGTATTGCCAACTGGAGAAATAAAGCAAAAGATCGAACTGGTTGGCGAAAATACGTTGTCTTCGTTTTGTAAAGTCCCTGACCCCCCGGGGTTGTCCGATACCGGACAAGTAAGTAAGTACTGAGCATATTCCATTAATAATGGAAGCATTTGTTATTTCTAATAAATCCATAATATAGTACTACAAGGAATTAAGTTTAGTTAATTTTATTTAATTGTTAGAAAGTTACTTGCATTTGGACCACCCAGTACGTATTCTATGGCTGTAGATTTTCTATGATCAGTAGGGTGTTAAAAGCAATTCGCAACATAAATAATGCATTTAATCTTAACTGGTCACAACCCCACTCATGTGAAAATATTTCGACAGAACATTACATGCATGATACAATAATTCGCTACTCGCTGGAAGGTTGCAAATGTCCAGCCGATCCCCAAAAAAGGATCGTTTTCGACCGATAACTACCGGCCAATTGCGATATGTTCTACGCTCTCAAAGATGATGGAGACCTTGGTAAATTACCATTTGGTGAGTTACCTGGAAGTTACCAGTCTACTCAGTGATCGGCAGTATGGGTTTCGCAGAAACCATTCACCTGACAACCTGATGGCGTTCCTCACGGAACAGTGGAATCGGTCCGTGAGTAGACTGGGTGAGAGCAAAATTGTGGCCTTAGATATTTCTAAAGCATTTGATAGAGTTTGGCACCAAGCGCTCGTATCAAAGATTAATGCATTTGGTTTAGGTAGAAGCTTCTCTTCATTTATTTCGAGTATTCTCAGACACCGTTCCATACGAGTTGTAATAGACGGTATCTCATCCAATGCGGGAGTACCTCAAGGCTCTGAGTTTTCTCCCTCTCTTTTTCATATTTTCATCAACGACCTTCTGGATCGGACTACAAATCCCATCTACTCCTTCGCTGATGATAGTAATTTATGATCGATTATTTATCGATGGCCGATGCAATATTTCCGTAGTGCAAGGAAAGAGACGAACAATGAATGACACTCTTAATCATGACTTGCATCTGATTAGTGAGTGGGGCAGGGAAACCCGAGTCGAATCTAATATCGCGCAAGCACACTGGTGACTCGACCCTGCCAATGATTTCAATGGGTGGTTTAGATGCTGGTGAATCGGAAGCTCTTGATGTTCTGGGCATAAAGATACAATGTGACATTCGTTGCAATAAGCAGATTTTCAACGTGCCGAAAGAAGCAGTCAAATGCCTGAGATTTTTATAGCGGTGTAAATGATTTTTCACCCCACCCTATCTCCTTAATATCTACACCATGTATATTCGGTCAAAAATTAAATTCAATTCTTATAGTTGGCGTCCAGCGTCCGCCTTGGAGCTTCTAGACCGCGTGCAAAAGAGAGCGTTGAAGCTAATTGGCGACAGCAGTTTATCCAGCACTGTTACCTCCTTGGGGTATCGACAAAATGTTAGCTGTGTCTCGGTATTTCATAGGTATTTTCACGGAAAGTGTTCCGCCAAGTTACATGGCCTCATTCCAGAAGTTAGGTATTTAACCGTACGACGTGGTTTTCAAGTAACACTCACCCCTTTTCTGTTTCCTGGCCGTTGGATCGAACTGCGCATTACAGAAACAATTCGTTCTTCAACCGAAGAGTCCGTATGTGCAATAAGCTTCCGGCAAGTCTATTCCCCACATCTTACAACATCAGCAAATGTAAGTCAAACATTAACAAGTATTTTTCTCTCTTTCCCCCTACTCCTATCCGCTTTTCCTAAGTCCAATGCAATGCAATGGATGTCCCCTCCCCTAAGTGTTCATCTTCGCGAAAAAAAATTAGAAGGTGAACTCATTTGTATAGCTGATTTCATTGTTTTCATGTCATTTTTCGATTAAGTTGTCAAACTGATATGTATATTACTGTCGTACCAAAGACAAAGTCATACATATACATATACCAAGAAGTCGTATAATGCCAAATTGGTGATCCCAGATAACCGATTCAAGTAGATGGTGTTAGCGTCAGTATGTAAACTAACAGTAGGTTACCAGCAGGGTTCGCATATCGTGGGTAATGGTTTACCCTGGGTAACCTATTTTTATTGCCGTGTGGAATGGGTAGCTATCCTTTACCCATTACCCATAGCGTTTGGGGATATTTATTTATGTTGTGATATGGGCGGCGTGATCGTTCGGGAAGAACATTCTTACGGGATAACGCTGGAAAGGTGGAGAAGAGGCACAAATTGTACCCCCACAAAACAAATCAGGCTGATATTGAATAGGAAGACATATATATACCTTCTGAAAACATAGAATAAATATTTTCCTATTTCATTTTTAAAAGGACAGAGGACAGATTCTCACAATCAGTGATGGTTTTCGTTTCCAAGTCTAAAGTGTTACTGCGGTTCCGAAAGGGGTTTTTAACAATTTCTTTCCTTACTAATTGTCTATCGGAGTCACTCACACCACCCATTGCGCTACCGACGGCTATATACCTTCTAGCCATATTTAGGCCGAAGGTCCCAAGACATGTGTTAGTCTTGTAGGCACATTATCTAATTGGTAATGGCATGTGACGAGACTACACGCAAAGAAAACAAAAACGTTTATTGCACGGTTGCCGCAACAATACTTTGATTGATTTGTATTAATTTATTAATCACAACCGTTCATGTAGTTCTCCCAATTTAACTCGTATACCACAAATGTGTATCATGTTGTTGCAACCGAGTTCTTGTTTGCATCAAACGCGTATTAAACTACATTTGCCGCAAATTTAAAAAACGTGTGCGGTAACTGAAATTAGGTAATTTTCTAATGACAGCACAGATTACGAAGACCGTAAATTTCTCTCATTCTGTCGACTGTGTACACAGTATTATCCACTCGTTTGGCATACACACTCACGCATACAAACAAAAGTGATCACACACTCTAATGCTTCTTCTACCTTGGATAGGCAATTGACGTGTTGTAATTTGTTGCGCTTTTAGTTGTTATTTGAATGGGAGGCGAGACGAGACAGACGTGTAAGTAGACAGTGAAAAAATAGAAAAATTTCAACTTTTTTTAAAGCAAATTTTATGGGTAAATCCAAAACCATAAAAGTTGGAAATTTAAACAAAAAAGAGTTTATGGAAGCCATAAATAAAAGTATTAATTACAACTCGGTTGTTATATCCGAAGGAACAGTTGGTGGAACCATTTTTCGTTTCTCGCAAACGTTTTTCAGCTCTAATTTTTCATAACTCGTTTACTGCAAACGATTTTCAGTTCTCGCAAACTTTGTTTTAGTTTGGAGCAACTACAACTCGGTTGCTGTAACTGAAGGAACAGTTTTTCGTTTATCGTAAAGGGTTTTCAGCTCTCAGTACTCATAACTTGTTGAGTGCAAATGTTTTCGCAATCGTTTTTTTATTTTGGAGTAACTGTAACTCGGTTGCTTTGAAATGACATGTATAACTTAACAGAAGTTTGTTTCCCCCAACTATATTCCCCAAACTAACTTCAGTTATCTGAAATTTCGTTTGGGAGGAACGAGTTTTTTCTTTGACTGCAGGTACCAGTAGCGCGGAGATATGATCTCTCCATATGCCCAACATGCCCTGCACATCTGCGAGTAGATTTCCGTCCCCGTCCTTACAGAAGGAGGCCCTGAACCATATCCATTAGGTCCGTTTCCGACTCTTCGGCAGAATTTTGGGGCTTTGTTCTTCCTTCTGTATATCCCAATTTTCACACCCTCTCGCGCTTTCTCCATTGCCGTTTCTTATGCCCAAAGAGACGGTATACTTCCATTTCTTTCTACCTATACCACTCACTTGCTGCTCGCGTTGCAATTGATTGAAGCATTGCCATGCGTTCAGCTTTCTTTTCATAATTTGCAATGCCACACTCTTCATCATACCATGGTTTATTGCGAAGCGGTTTTTCGAAACCAACTACAGTTGCAGGGGCAGTTTATATAGAGTCGGAAATGGGTTTCCACCGCGCTTCAGGATCGTCATCGGGAGGGGTTGTGTTCTGTGTCAAAAGTTGCGGGGGCTTGCTTGAGTAGGCTTTGGCTACCTCTGGTAATTGCAGCTTTCCGATGTCTAGCTTTGTCTGCGTCTGATTTCGTAAGATTTTCGCTCTACTCAAGCTTGTGCGAACCTTTGCTGCTACCAGGTAGTGATCAGAATCGATGTTAACTCCTCTTATCACTCGTACGTCCATTACACTGGATGAGTGCCATCTATGAACTACCACGTGATCAATTTGGTTCTTCGTTCTTTGAGCAGGGGATACCCAAGTAGCCTTGTGGATGTCTTTATGCAGGAATCTTGTACCACTAATGACCATGTTTTGTGCCGCGGCAAAGTCAATCACTCTCATACCGTTGTCGGAACTGTCAGCATGTAGACTGAAATTGCCAATAGTTGGATGAAACACATTCCCCCCGCCTACTTTAGCATTAAAATCTCCTAGTACAATCTTAATGTCATGACGGGCAGCGGTCATACGTAGGCCGTTAAAACCGCGATCATCGTTTGGTGGAACCATTTTTCGTTTCTCGCAAACGTTTTTCAGCTCTAATTTTTCATAACTCGTTTACTGCAAACGATTTTCAGTTCTCGCAAACTTTGTTTTAGTTTGGAGCAACTACAACTCGGTTGCTGTAACTGAAGGAACAGTTTTTCGTTTATCGTAAAGGGTTTTCAGCTCTCAGTACTCATAACTTGTTGAGTGCAAATGTTTTCGCAATCGTTTTTTTATTTTGGAGTAACTGTAACTCGGTTGCTTTGAAATGACATGTATAACTTAACAGAAGTTTGTTTCCCCCAACTATATTCCCCAAACTAACTTCAGTTATCTGAAATTTCGTTTGGGAGGAACGAGTTTTTTCTTTGACTGCAGGTACCAGTAGCGCGGAGATATGATCTCTCCATATGCCCAACATGCCCTGCACATCTGCGAGTAGATTTCCGTCCCCGTCCTTACAGAAGGAGGCCCTGAACCATATCCATTAGGTCCGTTTCCGACTCTTCGGCAGAATTTTGGGGCTTTGTTCTTCCTTCTGTATATCCCAATTTTCACACCCTCTCGCGCTTTCTCCATTGCCGTTTCTTATGCCCAAAGAGACGGTATACTTCCATTTCTTTCTACCTATACCACTCACTTGCTGCTCGCGTTGCAATTGATTGAAGCATTGCCATGCGTTCAGCTTTCTTTTCATAATTTGCAATGCCACACTCTTCATCATACCATGGTTTATTGCGAAGCGGTTTTTCGAAACCAACTACAGTTGCAGGGGCAGTTTATATAGAGTCGGAAATGGGTTTCCACCGCGCTTCAGGATCGTCATCGGGAGGGGTTGTGTTCTGTGTCAAAAGTTGCGGGGGCTTGCTTGAGTAGGCTTTGGCTACCTCTGGTAATTGCAGCTTTCCGATGTCTAGCTTTGTCTGCGTCTGATTTCGTAAGATTTTCGCTCTACTCAAGCTTGTGCGAACCTTTGCTGCTACCAGGTAGTGATCAGAATCGATGTTAACTCCTCTTATCACTCGTACGTCCATTACACTGGATGAGTGCCATCTATGAACTACCACGTGATCAATTTGGTTCTTCGTTCTTTGAGCAGGGGATACCCAAGTAGCCTTGTGGATGTCTTTATGCAGGAATCTTGTACCACTAATGACCATGTTTTGTGCCGCGGCAAAGTCAATCACTCTCATACCGTTGTCGGAACTGTCAGCATGTAGACTGAAATTGCCAATAGTTGGATGAAACACATTCCCCCCGCCTACTTTAGCATTAAAATCTCCTAGTACAATCTTAATGTCATAAGGGCAGCGGTCATACGTAGGCCGTTAAAACCGCGATCATCTTTCTCTTCTGTCGGGGCATGCACACAAATTAGGGAAATATACAAAAATTTCGCTTTTGTGCGGATTGTGGCTAAACGTTCACTAACAGGACTGATCCTAGAGACTAGATGTCGCACTCTTTTGCCAACTACAAATCCGCATTCAAATTCATGTTTTCCCCATTGCAACTGTTCGCTATCAGTAGATTAAATTGTACCCATTATATCTCCATTACTGTTACAATTACGACTCTTAAATTTTGTCAGATTATGGGTCATATGACTTACAATAGTTGTGCATCAAACATTTTAGTTTGTCACCTTCATTTCGCGCAGAGTGGTCGCTATATTTGACTATTGTGCCTGCAATGGTTTGCGTGCGGGACTATTGTATTTAACAACGTGGGTTCATTCCCACTTTGGCCACCTTTCATTTTATTCAGCGATGATCATCTGTCTTAGCGATAACAACACTACCTTGAATTGTCCGTGAAAAATGCTTCACAAAACCCGCTGAAAAATCCGTGTGTTTGAAAATCCAAAGCCTGCAGATAGCTGGTTCAGACAAACCCTCCGCTATCTCCTCTCTAAGTGATGTAATGGGTAAATAAGTACGTAAGAAGCCCAATATATTCCAACCAAACTGCAAAAGTGTCACAAAACAAAATTTGCAGATGTTACCCCTCTGTTTCATACTAATAACCAATGACCATTTCTTCCCACCATTAATATCTGCCAAACATTTTTGTAGCCTTTCGTCAGAAAAGTTTGAATTTTTTATATATTTTGCAACTTAGCAACCCCGAATTTTATCCCTCTACCGATAACTGCTACATTTTGAGTTGTTGTACTTTTTCAGGTGGTGCGTGATGTTGACTATTTGAATTTTCAAATATTTACATCTACGCAGTACAACTGAGTTCCCTGAAAATGCTTGAATTTCCATCAATTATAAATTTGAAACTTATTTCCTCGAGTGTAACATAAATTGTAATCAAAAAGTTGGTACATTTTTCTATTCCTCCCCTTAAACAAATAGTATTTTCTATTTGTTTCACTGCAAAAACGTTTGTTTATCCATCAACAACAACAACAAAAACGCAACAAAAACCCAACAAAAACACATTTTTACTAGTTTTACAATCAAGAGAAATATGAACAAAAACAAATTTAATATTTTTACCTTTTTTGCTTTCTGATGCTGACGATGATGAAGCCGCTGGTGCTGGTGCTGATGTTGATTATAATGCTGATGCTGACGCTGATTCTGATGCCGATGCCGGTGCCTGTGCCGGTGCTGCAGATGATGATTATGATGACGTTATAGTGTTTATTGTTGTAATTTTGTTGGTTTGTTGTTTTTGTTTTACTGTTGCCAATTTAAATTTGTTTTTATGACTAAATTTATTATTTAAAAGCACAAAATCGCAAGCAGACGAGTAATAATAATTTCAGTAATAAATACAAACAATAATTTGTGTTCTATTCGGAGGAGAAAAGAGAAAAAAAATATATAATTGTATTATTTTTCTTATAAACAAATGCATTTTACAACGACTATTAATATTTCGTGTCGTTTATATGTGTTGGTCTGACAAATCTGTCGACAACTGCTGTAGTAATTGCGACGAAAAAAAAGTGCGTTTGATTTCTGTCAGCAAAAGTTTTAAACAAATTGCACATGCACACCAATTAGGTAAAAGTCAATTACACTGTTCGACATAAATTTCGATATATAATAGCGACTATACATAATAAATTTGGGCTGAATGCGGTTACATGAAATTCAGATCCCTTGGGTTACATGAAATTCAGAGCCTTTGGTGGAAGTTTGAAAAAAAATACGAAACTTGCCAATACTTTCCAAAGAGTAACGGCGTTAACTTTTACTTCCCAAAAGAGTGAGGGCGTTAGCTTCCATATGACGCCACACAGTGGTTCAGAAACATTTTCCATTCGCCAATATCAAATAAATTTTGAAGTTATAAACAATTTTGAGTTGGTTGAAATCCCGATTGTAGGTAATTATTCTGAAATGCTAACATCACAAATCACATAGTTGGACATTTTAGAATTGAACCCACAAATCACAGCTTTTCGTATTTCTTGGAAAAAAAATTTTAATATTTCTGGTTTTATGTTGTTTTTTTTTATGAAAATGACCATAATGGATACAATTTTAATTTTTTTCGTTTTACAAATGTTTTGAGAACTGAAAAAATTTGATTTCTGTTTTACGACTATCTTGAGCTGTTCTCATGAAATTAAATTTAATTAACTTAAATTACATTAATTTCCAATATAAATTAAAAAAAATCAATTGAAATTTAAAACTTCCATTCGAAATTTGAAATACAGCAATTGAAATTTAAAAAACATCAATCGAAATTTCAAAGACATCAATCGAAATTTCAAAGACATCAATTGATATGTAATAGATATTAATTGAATTTTTTAAAAGACATTAATTGAAATTTGAAACACATGAAATGAAATTTACAAGACATCAATTAAATTTTAAAATACACCAATTGAAATTTAAAAATGTAGTGTGGCCGTCGGTGGTGCTATGGTTAGTGTGTGCGGCTCTTGTACATGAGATCCTGGGTTCGCTCTGACCACCTTCAAATTTTCTTTCGGCGGCGGTCACCTCGCATAGTGACGGCGACACTATCGAGTATCTAGCCATGAAAAAGCTTCTCAAATTACCGTTCGGAATCGGTGTAAAACTGTAGGTCCCAATCAGTGAGTGAAAACTGGAAAGCGCACAGCTCAGTGATTGTGAGAAGTTCTCCCCAGTCCCTTCATGGGATGTAATGGGAAACCATTTATTTTTTTTTTTTAGTAAAGGGTGTATCAGTAATCAGTAAACTCTGTAATTTGGTAGCTGTCACATATCGCACCGTAAATGCAAAAGTGTCCCAACTCAAAATGTACAAATGTTCAGTAGAGGCAAAAAACTAGGTTGGAAAGTTAAAAAATCTATGCAAAGTGTCAAAAGTAGATATATTTATACTGTATTTTCCGACGAAAGGAAAGAGAATCTGACACCAGATTTTTACAGCAGATAGAAATGGTCCTTGATGATTGTTTTGAAGCAAAAAATTAAAGTCTCGGAATTTTGAGTTATGTCGCTTTTGTATTTAGGGTGCGATATGTTTATTCCGATTATTGAAAATGGAGCATTTTACGCAAGAACAACGCCTTATAATTGTGAAAAATTATTACAAAAATTTGGAAAGTTATGTTGAGATCACTCGAAAACTTCGGAGAAATTTCAGGCGAGAAAGTGCGCCTAATGTGTCAACCTTTCGAAGACTGGTCAAAAAATGTTAAGAAACTGAGTCGGTTATGGATAGTAAGAGTCCTGTGCGGCAACGTACAGGTCGGTCTCTTGAAAATATTGCTGCTGTAAACGAGAGTATCGCCGAAACCCCGAACACATCAATTCGTCATCGTTCTCAGCAACTTCAAATTTCACGAAGCACTACGCAGCGAATTTTGAAAAAATACCTCCACCTTCATGCGTACAAAATTCAGATTACTAAGTAACTGAAACCAGCAGACCATGGAAAGCGCTGGCAACTCTTTCAATGGGTAATGAAGCAAAGTGAAGTCAATGGTAATTTAAAAAAAAAAGTCATCTTCTCCGATGAAGCATATTTCCCAGTGAATGGCTTCGCGAATATAAAAAATTATCGAATTTGGGGCTCAGAAAATCCTCATGCAATCCATGAGAAACAAATGCATCCACAACGAGCAACTGTCTGGTACGGATTTTGGTCAGACAGCGTGATTGGACTTAACTTTTTGAAGATGAGGCGGAAATTGCAGTGACTGTGAACAGCATTCGTTACAGGAACATGATAACGCAATTCTTGTGGCCTCCACTGGACCTCATCGATCTGGAAGACATGTGGTTTCAGCAAGACGCCGCCACATGCCCAACCGCGCATGAAACAATCGATCTATTGGAGCAACGATGTCCAGAACAAATTATCTCAGGAAATTCTAATGTCAACTGGCCACCAGATTATGCACTTTAACGCCGTGCGGTTTCTTTCTAAGCTCAAATCTGAGATCCAACGTGAGATCCAACGCGTCATCTGAGATCCAACGCATCATACAGCCACATCTCTGTGAAAAAGTCATGGAAAATTTCATGAAAAGAGTAAAGGCCTGTCATCATAGCCGTGGGCGCCATCTCTAAAACTACATGTTTCTATTTTCAAATGAAAAAGTACATTCTTACTAAGACTTCCCTTACATACATAGAATTGGTTAAATAATTTCAAATTTTAACTGACAAATATTAAATGTTGATGAATGTGTTTTGAAATTCAATTAATGTTTTCTAAATTTCGTTTCATGCATTTCATATTTCAAATGGAAATTTGAAATTTCAATTGATGCCATATTAAATTTCAATTGATATGTTTCAAATTTCATTTGTTGTGAATTTAATTTTAATTAATATTTTTTAAGTTTCTATTGATGTATTTCAAGTTTCAAATGGAACTTTTATATTTTAATTGATGTATTTTAAATTTCATATATAAATTTCAAATTTCAATTGATTTTTTTTTCAAAATGCAATTGATATTCTTTAATTTTACATGGTGTAGGGGTACTTACACTCAATTTACTTTTTTTAGAAAGGGTAGTTTCTTGACTTTAAAACGATATACAGTGGAACCGATAGGAAAATACTCGGTATTAATATCACAACTTGTAAAGTATTATTCCGATCATTTTGGAATGTATCAAAAATATGTAGAAGAAGAATCAGCCTTTTTGAATATTGCATTCAGAGGTACCCTGTACCAATACCGTTAGTGCTACAGGGTGTCGAATTTGACCACTTTGGTGGTGTTGAAATTGTGAATGCCTGGTACTTCTACACTTAAAGAATGTTTGTATGTAAATTTTTTTACTTTTTAGAATCTACTATGCAAGCCAAATAACGTGTTACAGCATATATTTTATCGTTATTAAGATATTCTCTATCAAATTTTAAAATTTTAAATTTTTTTCAACTTTTTTCAGTTTTTTGTTTATAACCCGGTTATTTGGGAGCAAGGAATATTTCTGAAAATACCACTAAATTGAAAACACTTTAGTAAAAAACACACGATAAAAATGTTTAAGTTATCTCAAGGCCGTTGGAAATGCCGATATCCCAAATTTGGAATTTTTTCCAACCTGCAAAAAGCACAATATTTTGCCGAAAAGGAACCTTTACTCATTCAGTATTTACTTTAGTTTTGTTTTCAAAAAACCTATAAACAATTTAAAATTTTTCTGAACGACAAGAGCTTGGAAAATAAATTTAAAGTAAAATTATGATCAGTATGCATTTTCTGAAAATGTGAAATTTGTTAAAAAAAAATGTTCACTTTCGGTGTTTGGCAAAAATTTCGCTCGGTGTTATACACGGCAAAAAATAAATAGATCCTACGCATAAATGAGCTCAGAATGGCTTAATATGTAAAAAAAGTCAAATTATCGTAGGACATTTGTTTGGGATTAAAAATCTCTAAGTCTTTTTTTATTTTACAAAACCTTAAATGAATTTAATTGACCGTGCATTATTCTATAACATATAAAAAAAAATTGTGAGATACCATCAATATGTACTTGCATAATTTAAATCACATTTTAAAAAAAACTTTTCCAAAATTTTTTATTTTGAGTTTTTTTCGTAATTTTTCAAAAGTGTTAAAGAAATTTTTGAAAAGTCGATAGTCGATATCTCTGAACACACCTTCAGAGAAGAGAAATTTCTCTTTCCAAGGGTATATAACAAGTCTACATACTTTTTTTACAGCAAGTGCATGCATTGCTAGCAAATCTAACACTTTGACTTGGGTTTGCCATTTCTGTACCATGCCGATTACATCGTTCAGGAGGACAACTACACTATGGAATTGGAAAACCCTTCATATTTTTTCCTAATGTCATCATTTTATGAAACTATGGTATGGGTTCATAAAATAGGTCGTGCGCTTGTTTCAAGTGTCCCAAACCTATACCAATCCATTCAGGGTTTCACCAGTTATAAGAATTTCATAAATTGTGTGTCGGTATAACAATCAAGTATTCGTGGCATTAAATTTATTATTTTATATAATATAAATGTACTTTAGTTGTCTACATGCTCTAAAATATACATAACTCAAGAAACAAGATACAATATTGCTGCATCTGGGGCTCAGAAAACCCGCACGTCATTGTCGGGAAGCCGTCATGGTGGCATCATTGGCCCAGTTTTGTCGAAGCGCTACAGAACCATGATGACGGATTATTTATGGGCAAAAGCTCCGTATTCAGTTCATGCGAATTTTCAGTAAGAAATTTTGTCATTTAAAAAAAATTGGCAATTTTTTTTACAGAGAGCTGGCACATATGTATCTCCGATTTACCTTGGAAATATTTAAATAATAATTCATCTCCATTCCATTTTTAACGCATAATAATCCACTCAGAAAGTAGACAGTCAACATTTCTCTCTCTCTCTCTCTTCATTGAATATTTCAATGCACAAGCAGTTTTGCGATAATGTACCAAACTCGAATCAGAAACGCTGTACAAGCAAAAGGATGAAAGGGTAGAGAAGTGTAATGCCAACAAAGAAAACGAGTGAAGCGTCTCGTTTCTCTGCTCTCTCTCTTACTCTCTTCGTTGAATATTTCAATACACGAGCAGCATCATTTTCGGTGATGATATTGTATATAACTATAGAAAGTATAACCATGTTTAAATAAAATTACAGAAACTATGTAAAAAGTATGAAATAATCAAGTTCTGAGGTGAGAAAGAAATGCGTTTGACTGAATCGCGTCAACTTTTTGGTTCTCTTTTACGAGGGTTGCCAAATTGCGCAATTTTTTCTTCTCTACCCTTTCCATCCTTTTTGGTACAAGTAGACAGTCAAAATTTCTCTTCACTCTAAAGACTACAAAGAAAACGAGCGTAGCGTTACATTTCTCTCTCTCTCTCTCTTCATTGAATATTTCAATGCACGAGCAGTTTTGTGATACCTCGTAGAAGAGAACCAAACAAGTCGACGCGATTCACTCAAACGCATTTCTATCTCGCGTCATAACTTGATTATTTCATACTTTTTGCATGCTTCATGTAACTTTATTTAAACATGGTTGGAATTTCTATAGATAGATATAATGAAAAAAACTGCTCGGGAATTGAAATATTCAACGAAGAGAGTAAGAGACAGAGAGAGAGAGAGCAGAAAAGCGAGGCGCTTATAGGCCTTTTCTTATTGGGTGTCCTTAAAGAACAATGCAGACACGATCCATACTATAAAGGCTAATATAGTCACGAGTCATTAGTGAGATAGGGCCAGAAATCGTCAACAAACTCAGAATGACAGAATGAACCGTTGCGAAGCCAGCACGCGGACGCCACATAAAATAATGGGAATTGTTGTTATTGCTAACAAATCCATAATACAACTAAAAGAAACTAAGTTTAGTTCATTTTATTTAATTTTTAAACCGATATTTGTATTTGGACCACCCGTATAAGAGGACAGGTTTGAACTCAAATCTAAGCGCAAGGCTTTGTGGAAGCAATAAAGTCAGATGGGCGCCTTCGTGAAATGAAATGGTTTCTGTTTTATTTTGACGTTCAAATTGTTCATAGGAATTTAAGATTTTTAGGATAAGTTTTTTTTTAATTTAAGTTATAGAAATTTAAAAAAAAACATACAGCCATGGACACTATATTAGCACAAAACAAGTTTTAAATGTGACGTAGCATTTTCTTACACTTTTTGACACACCCTATACCAATTATTATGGTCGGCACTGTTGCAGAAGATAATCAAGCTTGTGTCAAGCAAACATTTTTACCCTTATCTCTATTCTTTATCGTTCTTATTGCAGGAATGTGTAATTAGCATTTTCTGCTTTGGACAATAAACTAGCAACACGCGAGCGGAACCGTCAAAAAAAGTTTTTTATTGCGAATTTTGTGTAAAAGGAAATTTTTAAGATTTTGTGCAATTTCTCTAAACTCTTCCAAAAAATCGGACGGGGAAAAGATTCTACGACAGAGGAAAGGCGCATTATAGTCAATATAGTGAAAAGTGAAAGCAAAAATGCATGTGAAAATTCAAAAATTCTTAACCGATCGAGCAAACTGTCTATAATATTATTTATTCCATTAAAACTGCACCAAGGTATTGTCCGGATGTCGACAAAGCACCCTTTCCTCTCATTACGTGATATTGCGGACAAAATTATAACTCAATTTAGATTTAATTTATCAGGCAGGCTCATCCGAAGAAACCTGAACGGCACTCAGCTGTTTAGACGCGCAAGCCGGAAGTATCCACATATAAAGGGTGTTTCAATAAGACTGCACTTTTTCTTTTAAAATTAAAACACGTATTTTTTTAAATAATTGTGATTTTTTTTAATGGATTGTAAAGAAGACATGTTCCAATTAAGTATGGAATAAAACATCCGTCAAATGGCCGCCACGGCACTGATGGCAGGCCATTGCCCTTTTCATGAAATTTTCCATGACTTTTTTACAGAGATGTGGCTGTATCTCGCCGATGACGTGTTGGATCTCGGATTTGAACTCAGGAATTGTTTCCGGTTTATTCGCATAAACCCGAGATTTCACAAAACAGCAAAGAAATAAATCGCACTACGTTAAATCCTATGATCTTGGTGGCCAGTTGACATCAGAATTTCTTGAGATAATTTGTTTTGGAAATCTTTGCTGCAATAAATCGATTGTTTCATGAGCGATGTTCATGGTGGCGCCGTATTGCTGAAACCACATTTCGTTCAGATCCATGCTGTTTAGTTTCACCTTCAAAGTCACCTTCATCGAGTAAGCTCATTTCCATCTGAATGGCTCCGTGAATACACAAAATTGTCGAAATTGAGGCTCAGAAAAACCTCATGCAATTCCTGAGAAACAAATGCACCCACAGAGGGCAAATGTCTGGTTCGGACTTAGGTCAGGCGACGTGATTGCGGCCTTAATTTTTTGAAGATGAGGCTGAAATTGCTGTGACTGTAAACGGCATTCGCTACAGGAACATGATAACGAAGTTCTTGTGACCTCAACTGGACGGCAACGGTTTCCAGAAGAAATTATATCAAGAAATTCTGATGTCAACTGGCCATAAAGATCATGTGATTTCGTTCTTTGTAGTTTTGTGATATCTCGGGTGTATACGAATAAACCAGATACAATATTCCTGTGCTCAAATCCGAGATTCAACGAGTCATCAGTGAGATACAGCTGCATCTCTGTGAAAAAGTCATGGAAAATTTCAGGAAAAGAGTAATGGCTGCCATTTGACGGATATTTTATTTCAAACTTTAGCCCGGTATTCAGTTTTTACGAAATTTTCGCTGCCATAAGCAATACGTGTATAAAAAATATCGTAAATTTCATGAACTGAAAATTTCGCTCACTTTCCATTTGCTTCGTACTCAGCTGTCTGCTAAAATTTCGTAGCAAAATCAATTACAGGGTTGTTACGCCAAAGCTATTTCATATGAAACAATTTTTTGATAATTGTTTGGGACCGGAATTTTAATATTACGATAATTTTAACAATCAGAAGTAACATCACATGCGGTAAAAATAATACGGATTGCGTAGAGAAATTATAAATGAAATATTTGCAAGGTAAATCAACGATAGGTGGTAACTCTCAGCAACATAATTTTCCGTTTAGAGATAAATGACAAACTTTCTTACGAAAATTTCGCAAGAATTCTATACGGGGCTGTAATCGGAACATGTCTTCTTTATAACCCAATAAAAAATCACAACTATCTCAAAAAGTACGTGTTTTATTTTCTAATGAAAAAGTGCATTCTTACTGAGACACTATATATTAACTTCCAGAAATTTTAGTTTGTGCTATTTTACTGTCCAGCTAAAATCTGGCGTATAAGATATTGCTGGCCTTAATGAGTAGAAGATGGGAAACATAGAGTAATGTCACATAGAGCTGCCGTTCTTCCCATCTGACATTTAATGTCACACTATTTCTTGGTGCGGGCGGTGCCATAGACAGTTATTTGACGTAAATTGACGTACACCAGGTGGTATTACAAAAATGTATGACTTAAATTTTTCTTGTCGTTTTGATGAAAATCTGTGGAATTTAAACGAATTTTGGGCTGGTTGTGATATATTTTATTGTTAGTATATATTTGTGGTGAATTTACACAGAAATTTTAAACCACAAATCAAAATGCCATTGCTGATTTATTGTTGGATGGTTTGAGCCATTGCCTCTATCTGGTATATTAAAGCAATATTTTCCAACATCCACCCGTTTAGAAAAATCTCGCTCAATAGAGAGCAGAAAGAATCTGATATGGGCCATTAGATGCTTTAAGCCCTATAAATCGGCCTGACCTGACGGGATAATTCCCGCGCAACTACAGGAGGCACTATACCTATCATGTAGTTGGTTGGAGGCAATCTTATGCTGGGAGTCAATCTTATGCTGGGAGTCATTCCAGCATGCCTATATCAAGGGTAGGCCAACTGAGACGGCTATCCACTCTATAGTCAGCATAATAGAAAACTCTCTTGCGAATAAGGTCTTCGCTCTATGGACCTTCCAGGACATCGAGGGAGCCTTCAATAACATTCAACCTTCGGCGATTCTTAGGTCGTTACAGAATCTAGGAGTCGACAGCTTAGTGACACGCCTAATTGGGTAGCTTCTGGTCGATAGATCCGTCAAAGCTGAACTGTTGTGTATTTCAGGCGGAAATTACCTCCATACTGGAGGTTGCTGAACTACTGCAAAGTAGTGTCACAACCTTCCGGAGAATATGTATCTATACAGACAGCCAGGCTGCATAAAAATTCCTGGAAGCCATGTGTGCTACGTCCCTGACGGTGGAAGAATGCCACTCACCACTTAGGGTGATGGCAGAGTATTTCTACATCCACATTCCAGACATTCCAGGCAATTGCGTGGCGAATGCGTTAGCTAGACAGGGCAATACAGCACAGGTTCTTCCAGCAAAAGAAGGTGTTAGTATGCCAATCTCTACCTGCCGGTTGCAGATCAGGCAGTGGGCCGATAATATGTTCAAGAACAAGTGGAGACTTCAACTTGCAAACAAGACAGGGTCCTCTGGCCACAGGTAGACAGGAAGAGGACTAGGCAACTACTTAATTTGTCGAGAGGCAGATTATCCACAATTATAGGAACACTTACGGGACATTGTCTTGTAGGAAAACACGCCCTAAAATTGGGAAATAGAAACTCCACTCTCTGTAGTTGCTGCATGGAAGAGGACGAGGAAACACCTTCTCCTGGATTGCCCTGCTGTGGCAGGACTGAGAAGTAGGATATTCGGAACACATTTACTTAGCACCGTAGCCCTACAGGATATTCCTGTAGGTCTTATAGACAAATTTATTGAAAGGGCAAATTGGCTAGACGACTAGTTAATAGTTGCTATGGAGGAAACTGCAGGTATCACAATGGGCTTCTTTAGCCTAAGTGTGCTAGACAGCGTCCAACCCGGCCATCTACAACACACCAAATGTCATCAATTTACGGAGAGAGCTGTCTACTCTATACGTCATTATTTTATTGTCGAATATTTCGTCCAAGTTTTGGCTCTTTATTAAAGAAGAATATGCATTTTAAGTTGTTATTACAGTTTTTAAATATAGAAAATAATAATAAAAAAAATATGATGTTTCTTATGACAACGCGTTGCGCTAATTTGCTGTCCATGGCTGAATGCAACTGAAACATTTTCTTTATTATACCTTTGGAACACACCGATTGATAGATATTTGGTACTTTGTCGTTGATTTCACATTCGAAATTGTATTCAATTTATAAATATTTTCGATTTCAAAAATCTTTCAATTACTCGGTTTATTAAGTGATATTTAATTTTGATATTTACAGTTTCTGCACATATAATTCTTTTGATTTTTTTTAATTTTTTTTTTGAGATTTTTTTAATTTTTTTTTTGAGATTTTTACGGTTTATTATAATTTCTGATTTTATTTACAAAATTGTGTACTATATTTAAATTTTACAAAATCTTTGAAATTTTTTATAATTTTACAAAATGATTGTTTTTTTATTTTGCTAAATTTTTAATTTTTATTTGAATTTAACTCAATCTTCTTATTTTTATTTTACAATTTCATTTTTTTAATTTTACAAATTTTAGTTTTTACAAAATTTTTTTTAGATGTTACAACTTTAATCTTTGTTTAATTACAAATTTAAATTCTTTAATTAAATTTCACAAAACCGTTCAGTTTTCTGTTTAATTTTACAAACTTTTGAATTTTTTTTGTTAAACTTTTTTGTTTATTCACTTTGGTTGTCATAATAGGTTTGAAACACGGTTTTTCCTTTTTTTCCACATCAAACACAAATTTTTTTTAACAATTTCCCTTTTAATTCGCAGTTTTTTATATAAGTTTCAGTTCAATTCGTGATGTTCAATTCAATTTACCAACAACAATTTTAAATTTTTCTTTTTCATTTGTAGTTTTATATTTATACATTTAAAATTTCTTTAATTTTTTTTTTATTTTAAATTTATTTTCATTTCAGTAAAATAAATTATTTGTTGTCTAACATATTTTTCACATTTCTTCCCGTCACATTATTATATATTTTTTATTTTCAAAATATATTTTTAAATTCAATTCGTTTCTTGTTGGAATTTTGTTTTTTATCTTAAGAGTGATATATCTTATGTTTGATTTTTCTTTTCTTTACAAATATTATAATCTTTCGTTTTGTTGTTGTTATTCTATCTATTTATTTATCTCTTTTATGGTACATTTTCATCTTTTTATTTTCTTTTATTATATTTTTCGTATGTTTCTTCTTATTTTTGTTTCAACTGCCACTTTATTTGTCGTATCTCGTGTTATAACACCGGCTGCTCCACAGAAACTGAAATGTTTTCCATGTGGACAAATGCTTTTATAAACTTGTTCGCTTGTTCCTCAAAGCAACGCACACAATTTGTTGTTCTCTTCACAAAGCAAAAACAACAACGGAAACACTCACACGCAGTCATATATTATGGGGATTTCCACACATAAAACATGTAGCTGGACATAAAGAGTGGCACACAGAGAGAGAAAGTTAGAGAGAACACACGAACCCCAATACTCCCACATCAAAGAGATACTGCATATTCTCTTCCTCAACAAAGTAAGAGAATTGTTAAAGTTTTAATTTACTTTACACATATGGAGGAAAGAACATTTTCATTCATGCTCTGCACAAGAAGAGGAAGAAGAAGACATTTCCTAACATGAATATTTGAAAGATTAATGTCATGGATTTTATTGTCAATGGAAAAATTTGCTTTTTGTGTCACTCGTTCTCTGTGACAGTTCGAATGTTTAGATGTAAACAGGAAATGGAGAGCGTAGATTTTTTTGCAAACTAGGAGAGGGAGCTCAAAACTTTTCCTAGCAATTGTTGTGGTGGGGGGGGAGTGGAAATAATGTACTAGCAAGTAATAATGCTAACAGTAGAAGTGCTAGTTAGTTTTTTAGTTTTTTTTTTCGTCTCTCACAAAACTTCTTGTCGTAAGAGTCAGAGTAAGAATGTGGTAATTCATTGTAAGAGCCCTAGAGCCTTAGCAGCAAATAAATTAAAAGTCAGTGAGCGGAAGTGGAGGGAATTTTGCCACCAACAGAAGTCAAATTAAGTCACCACCCCCAAAAAGAAAAGAATTCTTAGAAATTGTACAAAGTGGGTCTTGAAATCGTTGGAGTTGTTTTGTAACAAATAGCTAATGATGTGGTGAAAATACATATCTGGCGTTATAGCACCACAATAAAACCACTGAAATACAAGTTTTATATAAAACTTAAACGTTTTTCCTCTTGAAACTGAAGGAAACACAGAACAAGTTGGTTAGAGACCAGCTAATCCAACGCTTAATTTGTGCCAGGCATCGTAAATGCAGGTTCATAGGTCGCTGGTCACTCGCCAGGAGCTGTGAAATGAGGACTAAAAGAATGTCAACTACTTGTTGGTCGTGAGCATAGTAAAATAAACAAGCAGTAGCAGTAGACGTTGTTGTTGTTGTAGGCAGCAACAACAGGAATTTCGATTTTGCTTTAATCACTTAAGTTGTCAATCTATACACGTAAGTATACCAACAAAACAGTAATACAAAAAAGTATAAAAACAAAGTACAGGGTGGATCGCGATAATTTGCTTATTTTGGGAATGAAATAAAAAATTATGAACCTTAGAAAAATTTATTTTATATTTTAATTATATTGAACAGTAAGGGAATTTTTAAATTACATGGTTTTAAATAGTGTATCTGGCAAATGTCGACCTTCGCTATCCTTCGCTATTTCTGAAGTTTTCATGAACTATAACACGCATGTCGACTGGTATTCTGCCAATTTCAGGCTCATTATTTTTAATTAGATCTTCCAAGGTGTTGGGACGGTGGATATACACCTTCGACTTCAGGTAACCCCAAAGGAAAAAATCGTATGGGGCTAAGTTTGGAGAGCGTGCCGGCAAGTTCACATCACCCCTCAAAGAGATAAACCGTCCAGGAAACATTTGCCTCAAACAATTCATGGTAACCCTCGATGTGTGTGCAGGGGCACCATCCTGTTGGAACCATGTATCCTCTAATTGCATTGCCTCAAGAGACGGCTGAAAATACTCCTGTATTATAGTCAACTACCGTTCGGAGTTCACAGTTACGGCAAGACGGTTATCCTGGAAAAAGTAAGGGCCAATGATGCCTACTCGTGCTATGGCGCATCACACAGTGACGTAGTCCGAATGCAGAGGTCGCTGGTTAAGTTCGCTGGGGTTTGTTTCATACCAGTACTGCATATTTTGTTTGTTTGCACAGCCGCTGTTACACACACGCTGCACTGCAATGATTGAGTGTGCATTTGAAAAACACGCTTCAACACAAAATGACCTCTCCTCACGTGTCCAATGCATGATGGCAACTGAAAGGCAAACGAATAGAAATCTCCCATCAGTCACTATAAGTCACGCACACTCTCCAGCCTCTTCGACCAACAGTGTCACCACAGCCTGCAGTGCAAAAAAGCAAAATACCGCGCTCCACCCTGTACATATGAATTTGACAACGTAAACGATTAATGCTATGAAGAAATTCAAATCAGCTGTTCAAACGTGTTTACCTTATTTATTCTAGAATGGTCATGAGATGTAAAAAGAAAACTCCAACACATGCAACTCGAGAGCACGAGCGAAAGAGAGAACAAACGGGCCACGTGTCCGCGAGAGAGCTGCGTGCGCAAAGTGGCTAATCTATTGAAGAAATTTAAATTAAGCAAATGTTTCTAAACCGCTGGCCCGATCAATCGGAAATTTCACATAGAAATAGCTGAGGTCTTATGCTAGAGAAGCTTACATATTGGAAACTCATAGACCCGCACAGTGGGAGCCTAAATTTCGCCAAGCAAGGACATCAACAATATTGAAAGTACAACAACAAAGTGAAAGAAGTTTAAAAAAAATATGTAAAAAATAAGTTTTCAAACAAAACTGAAAATTAAAAAAAATGGAAAATTAAAAGGAAAATAAAATAAGTAAAAAAGAAGTTTTACAAACCGCATGAAAAAGTAGAAAATAAATTTTTCTTCACACACGCAGGTGGACTCAGAGTTTTTCATTTGGGCATTTCTCTTGAATATTCTTTCACTTCATGAATCAAATCACGTATTACCTCTGATTGATCATACTGAAATATATCGGTGATTGTCGCCGAATAAAATTTGAGTCCACTTCTGTGTGTGAAGAAAAATGTATTTTCTACTTTTTCATGCGGTTTGAAAACTTCTTTTTTACTTATTTTACTTTCCTTTTAATTTTCCATTTTGTTTTAGTTTTCCGTTTTGCTGTTAATTTTCCATTTTCCTTTAATTTTTTTACATTTATCCTTATATTTTTTTTCTTTCTTCTTTATTTTGAGTTAATTTTTGAATATTCGCAGTGAAATTTTTTTGCGTGCGTACGAGCCAAGAGTTTCCAATTGACTGACCGTACTTCGAACACAATCCGAACAGTTTCGATAACTAGAACTACGGTTTACCAAGGTTTCGAAAAATTTTAAATTTTGAAGGCAGTTACGATTGGTTTGGAACGGCAACAAATATGACTTAAAATGTCGGTAATGATGCGCTGAACAAAAACTTCTAGGCAACCATGATCTAGATCCCATATAACAAGAATTTTCCATGTTTTCCACAGACTTTTCCTATTACTATGAAATTTTTTAAAAAATTTACATGACGTTTTCTCGAATTTTCATGCAAGTTTTCATGATTGTTGAAGAGAAAGTATTGATGCCAGTTGGTAGGAAAAGTGATTCCGGAAAATTCCGGAATTTTCGCAAAAGTTTTCCAGAAAAATTGGAATATTCTGAATTTTTTCTGCAGCAGACTTATCTCTAATCATATTTCGGATGATTTTCCCGTTCTTCAGGGGTTTTCATGGAGTTTTCCACAAAAGCAACTTTATGCCACTCATTTCGCTCTACAACTTTGTCTCATGTTGTAAAACACTTAAACGCTTCCGTGGTCGCAAAAACTCCGGAAAAGCATTTTACATGAACTTTCCTCGATTTTTTCTGGAAGTTTTCACCATTATCGGAGAGAAATGATAATGATTCCAGTTGATTGGGAACTTGATCCTGCATAATGTAGAAAAAAATCTACCGGAAAATTTCGGCAAACTTTTTCGGACAAATCGTAAAACTTTGCAATTTTCCTGAAACGGATTTTTCACAAAAAAAAAATTGGTACCAAATTTTTAAATGATTTTTCCCGATTTTCGGGGTTTTCCATGGAAATTTCCGATTCAAATTTTGTTAGTCGTAGATTCAATTGTCACGAGCCATGAACCTGTGTGCCAAATTTCAGCTAGCTGTGATGACGAAAAGTGGGTGTCTACGAGAGTGTCGAAAATAGTAAAAAAGAAGAAATATACGGATATATGTACATATTCGTGTAGGAGCTAAAGAGAATGGCCTCAGCAAAAAAGAATATTTTATAAAATAAGTGCCTTTTCTTCAAAAAAAAGTAAATTTTCTCAACAAAAATACATATTCATATTTACAAAGTACATTTTATTCATATTCACAAAGTACATTTTCTTAAAAAGAACTACCTTTCTTAAAGAAGTACCTTTGCAAAAAAAAAAAACCTAAATTTTCTTTCAAAAATAACTTTTTCTTAAAAAACGTATTTTTTTTTTAAATCAGTGCCCTTAGTTACAAAAGTACATTGTCTTACAACAAATTGCATTTTCTTAAAAACTGCATTTTCTTGAAAGAGTACCTTTTTTGTGAAACAAATTACCTTTTCTTGAGATAAGTACCTACTCTTAAAAATGTACCTATTTTCGAAAAAAGGACCAATTCTAAAATAAATTGCCATTTCTTAAAAAACACTTTTCTTAAAAAAATACCTTCTCTGAAAAAAATATTTTCTTACAAAAATCCTTTTTAAAAAGTACCTTTTCTTAAAAATAAAGTAATACCTTTTCTTTTCTTTTCTTCCGATAAGTAGCCTTTCTGAAAATAAGTACTCTTTCTTAAACAAATAACCCTTTCCTAAAAAGAGTACCACTGCTTTATAAAGTACCTGTTCTTAAAAAAGTACGTCTTTGTAAAAAAAAATCCAATCCCTTTCACAATAATAAAAAACCAATCCGTAAAAAATAATAGTTTTTGACTCTAAATTCTTTATATATAACCACGCCCCTTTGTCCAATCCCGCCATATTTGCAACAGATCTTAGAATATGTAAACCTAACCAACATACGCAATTTTGTTCAAATACCGTTAGCAGGAGCAGAAATAATGGATTTTTAATTTGTGATTTGAATGGGAGGTACCACGCCCCTTTATCCAATCACGCCCATATTTTAATAGTTTATTTTATTTAGTTTGCCTACGGGAAAGTTTGGATCACGGGAAAAGGGTTAAAAATCAATCGAAAATTTTTTCGGCATACTCACAGGTGACAGACAGGTGACGTTAATACAAAGCATTTAAAAAGGCGTTCAATCATATGATAACGTTTCATTTAAATAATATTCATTCTTAATAAAGCTTAAAATTATTTAAAGACAAGCCACATGAACATTCATACATTGTTATGTTCGTACATACGCTACACAAGTTCACACAATTTTCATTGCTCTCTTGCTATCTCATTTTTATATACGTATAACCACGTCATTATTCTCTGTGCTCTGAGAGTGCTTCGCACCCACCCAATACAACTATTCGCTGCCGCTACATCAGGGTGTGTGTTTTTTCGTAGTTTGGCAGTCTGTGTTTCGCAGTCGGACAAATCTGTGTTCAATATAGGGGTGGGTCACCCTTCTCATTTAGGGGTATGAAAAATAGATGTTGGCCGATTCTGAGACCTACCCGATATGCACGCAAAATTTCATACAAATCGGTCCAGCCGTTTCGGAGGAGTTTAACGGCAAACAATGTGTGATCGCTGTCGGACAATCTGTGTGAGCGCAGTCGGACAAAATGTAAAAGCGCTGAGTTGAGTCAGGTGAGCAATTGCTCGTAAGTCGAGTTCGATCAAACAGCAACAGCTTTTGCTCAATTTCGTATGCATAAAAATGAGTTCAAACCAATTGCAATTACTTGAGCGAAGGGAGATCAAACGCCTAATTGTTATTGAAGTGCAAACATGTCGTCAAGTGAAAGTGAAGTAGAAGTAGAATCAAACAATAATAGTAAAATAGAAACTGACGACATTTCTAAATTTTTAGTAGAAAAAATAAAACAAAACAAATATTTACTAGAAAAACACTTTGTTGAATGTTTTTTCTATGTCAGTTGTTGGGTTCCGGAATGGTGTCATTAGCCATGGGCATATTCCATAGCCCTCATCCCCGGGAAGTAATGCATCGTTCGTTGCATTTTCGTAAGATGCGTGAGTCATGAACTGAACCAGGCCAGGATATGTCAACGCTTGTAAAAAGTTCTTTTCCATCACAAGTTGCCTTCACATTTATAGAGTGGAAGCCTTTTCTACAATTCTACTCATCGCTTTGATTTGTGGTTTATTTAATTTTTAGATGAGTACAATCAATAACTTCAATTGCAAATGGAAAGCAATAATTTGCTTGCCATTTCATTTGAGCATCTTTTATTTCATCTGCATCTTTCGGGAATTTTATCCACTCGCTTGCTTTGGCAGATATAAGTTTCCGCAATAGTTCGCGAAATGGTATAGCCAATATCTGTGGCTATACCATTTTGGAATCCAGGATCTGCACAAAATCTTAAATACAGTCGAATTTTATCAATGTTCCTGAGGGCATCACCCACCACGTGTTTCTTCTGACTCCTCAGCAAAACAATTAGCCAACCAGCAGATGCTACTATCATCAAACCTATGTATTAATCATTGTATTATTAATTATATAAAAAAAAATTAATAATTAAGAATACAAACCTGTATAATTTTTATCGTCACTTGCTAAATTTGTTTTATGCTTTTGATAACATTTTGTATTTTTTGTAGCACAAAATATTCAGCCATGATTCCCTTTTAGTGTACGCGAGTCATCTATAAGGCAGGCTCAACAACATTTGAGCAAGCGCTCACAAATGAAAGCAAAAGCTTGTTTTTATGCATATGAAAATGAGCACAAGCTCATCTAACTTAGTTCAAATCGAGCAAGACGAGATCAAACGTGAGCAGTGAGTAAAAGCAAATACATCAAATTTTATTATGCATACGACAAGCACCTTTTACTCAAAACATCGAGTCCGAGCTCGTTTTATGCATGAGACCCATTGTCTTTGGTTGTATTCACTTTGTAAATTTTTCATACTCTTTTGGCTTTTTGGCAAAAATTCATACTCTTTTGGCTTTTTCTTACAGAAAGTACTTCTCCTTAAAAATAGTACCTTTTCTTAAAAAAATATTAAGTTTTAATAAAAGAAGTACCTCTCTTTAGAAAATGTCCTTTTCGGGCAAATATTATACATATTCTTACAAAAATTAACTAAAAATATCCTTGTCTTTTATTTATTTATTTATTTATTCAATCATCTACAGAATTTCATTCTTACAGATTATAGCTACATAAAGACTTAATACTGATTGTACAATATAAATTGGTTGTAATTTCCTTTAAGGCTATAAGAGATCATGTTTTCTCCGGTAAATGCCGCGGGTGAGATTCGAACTCACATTCGCTGGACGATCGTTTCGATGTTTGTGAAGCATCATCTTCTGCCCCGTCTGGCCCGTTAAGCCACTGCAGTGTGTATTTACACAAGTCACTAACCGGAGACATTTATTGATAGGTTATAAATAGGTTTAATTTAAATATATTTTTGGACACGTTAAAATTTAATGTTGGTGCAAAATTATTACACAGTTTTAAACATCTTGATATAGGCCCATTTAATGCATAATTTGACCTGCGCAGAGACACCTTAAATATACGGTTGCATCTTAATTCCCTTGGAGGTTCATAGAAATTAGTAATTTCTTTTATTTCACTTAATCACTTAATGATTGCAACCCCAAAACTTTCTTCTTGATATGTAAGGAACTGCCTGAGGCCAATTTAGTTCTTTAAAGATGATGCTTGTAAACAATTTTTGAATCTTTTCAATTCGATTGGAGTATTTCAAATAATATGGATTCCAGACTATCGAAGAGTACTCCAATTGACTTCCTACTAATGAAACATATAAAGATTTTAAAGTCATATGGTCTCTAAATTCCTTGGAACTCCTTCTTATAAAACCTAACTTTGAATAAGCCTTGGAAGTTATGTAGTCAACATGACAAGAAAATGATAATTTAGCGTCGAAAATAACTCCTAAATCCTTTACTTCAGTACTACGACTCAAAGGATTATTACCAATTTTATAGTAATACAACACAGGACCAAGAGAGTGAGAATAAGAAACAGAACTACACTTTGACACATTTATCATAATTTCGTTTTCCATGCACCATTCGCTAAGTGAGTTTATATCAGGTTGTATTCCCTGGCAATCACCGATCGTAGATACTGAAGAGTCAAGTTTTAAGTCATACGGAAACAGCAGACATTTTATAAAAAATGTTTTTGACGTAGAATACGTCTTACCTTACGGTATGAGGAGTCATGTCAGGTTTTTATTGTTGTAATCTTTATTTCATTGAATTTGAGGAAACGGCTAGATGAATTTTTTTAAAATTTTTTTTGTAGGTAAATGAAGATGTTATCTTGCGTTTGATATACATTTCATATTGGTTGATATATTTCTAGTATTTTAATTTCTCAAATGAAAATTGTTTAAACACATACACTCAAACATATGTGTGGTGTTTGGTTGAGTGTTTTTGGTTCCCAGCGGACCAAAACTTCGTATACGATATCGCATACGAGAGTTACGCGAAACTTTTGCGGGTAAAACTCTCGAAAACAGATCCGAAAACGATCGGAAAATGAATCATCTGTCGCTCAGTTTGTGGCAGTAAAAGTTTCGTTTACGATGTCTTGCAATAGATTCGTTTGCGAGACTTTTGCAATATCTTTTGCGAGAACAACACGAAAAATAAAACAAAATGCAATAGCCAAAACTTTGTTGGGTCGTGTGCCTGCACGTATGTGCCTCTGTTTGGCGCACGACACAACGGCAACACTCTTTTCGTCCGTTTAGCACCCGTTTTTAAACCAGTTTGCGAATATTTGGGCGAGTTTAATTTCTCCCCCGGTTTTGGTCCGGTAAATACTCGCTTCTGAGCCCGTTGGTTTTTTGCCCGCTGGGTTGCTCAACATTGCTTAGGAACATGTATCTAGTAAAAAGTGAAACGTACAGCAAGCTAATGTTGCTTGGCAACATGTATCTAGTAAAAAGTGAAACAAACAGTAAGCTAACGTAATAAAGATTTTTTGCGAAAGCTTCAATAAAGCTGTTGTAACATTAATTTTGAATTGTAAAGCGTAAAGCTTTCACACAACGCTCGAATGCTAATGCGAAGACTCGATAAGGTAAACCTTTTTTAATATTAGGGCGGCCCTCTCAACATACGCAGAACTTATTTCAATAAAAATATTAATTAAAATTCATAAATTAAATTAAGTTTAAAAAAATTGAACATAATATTTTTTTTTTTAAACGGACTTGAATCAAATGCCGTTGGTAAATATAAAAATTACAGCAGACAGTTGTAAGAGGCCTTCGGCCACGGACTGTCCCTGCAGGCTATGTCAGAGACACGGCCATTAAGTTTAACGTAGAATACGCCATCCGATAAGACAGAAAACATATATAACAATAAATGATAAATAATATAAGCAAATGAATTTATTGTTATATATGTTTTCTGTCTTATCGGAAGGCGTATTCTACGTTAAACTTAATGGCCGTGTCTCTGACACAGCCTGCAGGGACAGTCCGTGGCCGAAGGCCTCGGACAACTGTCTGCTGTATTTTTTTAAAAATGTTTATCATTTTACAAAACGTATCTTTTCTTAAAGATCCATTAAAATTATCGTATTTTTCAACGGGCGGCTTAGGCGTGTTGGAACTAACCAGTACTTAATATATTACGAAAGGTACCGGGTTTATACCCAGCCAACACCAAGCAAGACGTTTTTGCTCGAAGGTATAAAATATCTGTCGTGGAACCAGTCGCATTAAGATTAGTTGCAGCAAGATTAGTTTCAGATCCAGTATATTGGCAAAAGGGCTACAGATTGCAAGTGGGAACTTTTTCGAGGATTTTTCACTGGATCTATATTATGGAGGTGAGGCCGATAATGCTCTATGGGGTTTGTGTATGGGGGCAAATGCTTTAGAAACCCCCCTATGCAGCTAATCAAACCGATAGTGGATTCAGAAAACTTGTGTCTCTAGCCAGGCCCATGCTTGTTTCAGTTTTGACGAGACATTTTGTGATTGGTATACATGCAGTGAGGTTCAACGTCAGGATAAACGCCTACGGTGGAAGTTGTAACGATGAGGAACTGGAAGAATCTGCTGAAGATCTTTTGTGTACGTGTCCCGCACTAGCCGGCAGGTAGATTTCTGCAATAGGACATATTTAGGGACCTGAGAGAATTATCTCAGGCAGGCGCAGACATGATTTTGAACTTCTTGATGTACACGAAATCGTTCCCCGGTGGGGCTGACGCTTAATTTCATTACCCCGCTGTATCACAATGAAATCTTTGCAAGGAACTCTTCCTTGGAGGATAGCAATCAACCACTCCTCTTGCTCAATTACGTATTTTGTTCCATGCCCAAGATATTTTTCTGAACGCGAGGAGTTGAAAAGGTGGTTGCGAATCTCGTAGTAAATACATCCCCGGGCCCTGGTCTTGAGTAGCCAATGACCTTCTTAGTGATCGGCAGTATGGCTTCCGTAGATTGAGATCTACTGGAGACCTGATGGCGTTTCTTTCGGAATAGTGGAGTAGATCCATCCACCGGCTTGGTGAGAATAAGGTAGTAACTCTTCATGTTTCTAAGGCCTTTGGCAAAGTATGGCACAATGTACCCTTGTCAAAGCTCGCTGCTTTTGGTATCGGTGATAATTTTACTCCATTTATATCGAGTTTTCTCAGAGATCGCACTATACGAGTTGTTGTAGATGGGGTTTCATCCGACGATTATAAATTGACTGCAGGTGTACCACAGGGATCTGTTCTTTCTCCTTCTCTATTTCATATTTTCATTGACAATCTCCTGGGTCAGACTGTGAATCCAATCTACTCTTCTGCGGATGACAGTAATCTCTGTCATTCTCATTCATGCGACAGTAGGCCAAGTCTTCAAGAGATTGAAGTCAAACGCCGGACAATGAATGGAACACTCGGCCGGGATCTGGTGTCCATTGTTGAAGGGGGTCGAATGAATAGAGTAGATTTTAATGCGGGTAAGACCCAGTGTTGTTTGTTGGTGCCCAGGTGTGTCGTCATTTTCTATGGACGGTGTTGATATTGATGACTCAAACGATCTTGATATTTTGGGCATGAAAATACAATGTAATGTCCGTTGGGCAAAACATGTATTTGAAGTCTCGAAAGATGCATTCAAATGTCTAGGGTTTTTAAAGCGGTGCGAGAATTACTGCACTCCATCTAATCTTCTCAATATATACACCACATACATCAGGCTAAAAATGGAATACAACTTCCATATATAGGCAGGTGCTCGCGGGACATCTTTGTAGCTTCTCGACCGTGTCCAGAGGAGAACGACGGTCTTGATAGGGGACAGTAGGATATCCAACTCTATTGCCTCCCTTGACCATCGTCGAAATGTGGGTTTCACGTCGCTGTTCTGTCGATATTTCCACGGTATGTGGTCCTCGGACATACGTCAACTTATGCCAGACGTGAGGATATTTAGCCGAACTACGCGACTTTCCAGGAATTCTCATCCGCTTTTTATCGAGTGGCCGGTTGACCGCACTACACATTATAGAGAAAATTCAGTCCGTATGTGGACTGTGGAATAAACATCCGGCTAGTGTATTTCCCACCAATTCTGACATACAGAGATTCAAGGCTAATGTCAACAGACACTACTCCCTCTTTCTATCCTCCACTACCTCAATTTTCCTTCTCAAACACAATGCACTGCATTTATAGCGGGCATCCCCAGAGTGTTGGTTTGATAAAAAAAAGATGAACTAGTAAGTCCAGGTGGCTATTTAATCGACTGCCACCAACAACAAACCAAACCTAAAGTTTGAAGGGGTCGTCCGCTTATAGATGGATCGCATGTTTATCTTTGGCTCCTGCATTTTTATTGGCATTAAGTAGAGTGTAGATGTGGCCCTCGGTGGTGCAATGGTAGTGTGCGGGGCTCTTGAATATGAGAATGTGGGATCAGGGCGCTAAATTGTTTTCAAAGACGGTCACCTTGCTTAGTGACGTCGACTCCATCGAGTATTTAGTCATAAAATGGCTTCTCAAAAATACCGATCGTGATCGGTGTTAAACTGTAGGTCCTAATCTGTGATTGTAAAAACAAAGCTCGCTGGTTATGGGAAGCTCTCCACAATTCCTTCATTGGATGTAATAAGAAACCATTTTTTTTAATGTATTATGGCCTTTGTCAAGACCGTCCCACAGGGGTTTTGCATTTTACCTACTGTCTGGGTATATTTAGTATATATCCACGATAAATGCTTTACATTATGTCAAAATAACATTTATTTCAAAATAACATTTATGTCAATATAACATTTATTTCAAAATAACATTTATGTCAAAATAACATTTATGTTAAAATAAAATTAGAATGTCAACATAGAGTGTGTGGAGTATATAGCAGTTTCATTGCCAAATGATAATTACGCCTAAAAGTATGCCGTCGCTGCGAGTTGTAAAGTTACCACGTATCAACCCACAATGAAAATTTGATGATATCTCAGGTTCAGTGTGCAACAATCGAGAGCAGATGGCATCTCATCACAAGCCACTAAGATGTCGAATTTTCGAGAAAAATCGAAAACTGACAGCATTGCTACGAGATAAACTTTTGAACTGGTATAAATAACTGATTTATAGTGAAACTCAAGTCAATAGGTAAAGACATAAATCGTCGACTAATATTGTTATCAAAAAACACATATTGCAGACTGTTAAATGTGTACTGAACAAGTCAACTAATAAATGCTGATGTATTTATCGTATTTTATAATGAACCTTGTTATATTAATATGCAATAAACCTACAAGAATATGTCAGCCGCCCATTATTCAGCTCTCGTTGGGTCTGCCGAATCTGGAACATTGATATACAACCATTTTTTAGGGCAAAATAAATGTCTCAGTACTTCGTTGAACTTCTGTGACTTTTGTAACCTGATGACCTGAGACACACAAGTATTAGCTTGCCTTTCAGGTTGCTCACCTAATCGCCTTCTCACTTTTGCCACCACCAGACAGGAGTCTGGAACCGTCACTACCAGGGGATACTTGGCCTAACTGAAGTAGGGAGCTGCTTGGGAAATTTTCAAAAAAAGACTAACTGAGAAAAATCCCATCCCCAAGCTATAATTGCGGCCAAAATAAAACTACAAATGGACAAGGTTTAGGCGAAATATAGTTAAATATATAAACTGGCTGAGAAATTTGGCGGATGTAACTATAACGTGTAGCTTGTCGTAAACATAGTATACTTGCGTCCAAACACAGTGTGTTTGCTATTCAATATTACATTTTGGAGACACAAAGAATAATAGGTTATAATATATGTTTTTGTGATCCAAATGTGGCTTTGTTTGAGAGAAACTGCTGCAAAAACGTGACTGACAAGAAAGAAACAAAAAA
Source organism: Phaonia tiefii (assembly GCA_963931995.1). Lineage (NCBI taxonomy): Eukaryota > Metazoa > Arthropoda > Insecta > Diptera > Muscidae > Phaonia > Phaonia tiefii. The sequence continues at coordinate 162,825,980 of OZ008371.1, read as the reverse complement.
GCAGCAGATCATTAGTTCATGAAAACAATGCTTGCAAACATATACATGGTTGCTGCAATATGTTGCTGGGCCATCTTTTTTCAGCGTGCAAGCTTTACCATATTTCCTAGGAAACCAATACCATATTTCCTAACCAAACAAAAAGGTTAGGTTCGGCTAAGTACCATATTCGAGAGATATATATGTATTGTAACTTGTAAAGTTTTTATAATAATGATATTTATTTTTTCCGCGTCTACTATTGTTGAATGAAATATATATCAATATCAACTTTTTATATCATAATTTTTTTTTTAAATTTTCACAAGTCCTTCTGTTATTACGTTTTTCTAATTTTAGATTTCAGATTTTACTAACTAC